>CALYLW010000717.1:228389-538644 GCA_944989445.1 Ampullaceana balthica
ATATTTTTGTATTATGCGCAAACCTCCATATCACATGGTAAATTATTACAAATTGAAGTTCAAAGTTCATCATCGGAGAGTTGTTTATGTTGACTACGATGTGCTATTAATTTAATAAAATTGCTCGTGATCAACCAAATTTTTATCAAATCATTATTATTTTAATAATGTCAAAACAACAACAATATACGATTTATTACGAAGTAGATATGCATTTTATTTAAATTAGGCTTTTAAAAACAGAGATTTTTTAAATTAAAAGAATGAAAATAAATAACAAAATATAATAATAAAGACTTCAACTTTAAATTCAAAATATTCAAATGAATGTGTAGAATGAGTATAACTATGACTCATGTTTAAAAATGAGTTAATATGTTTAAATATTCATACTATCTACTACTGTGGCTAAGGAGTCTGCCATCGTTCGTAGAAATTATACGCAAACAAAATTTCGTTATTTCGAATCTATGAAATAGAACTAATAATTAATAATGATGTTATAAGATAGATGAAGGTACGTTTTAAAAAAAATATTTTGCCCCTCCTTGGTCATAAACACAAGAAAAAATAAAAAGCTTGCCAAGAGTCTAGATCTATAACTAACCTAAATTATATTTCAATACTTTGTTAATCAAATTTTGTTCAGCCTAAGGCTAAGGCCTACGCCTAAGCTTAGGAGCCGTCCATAAAGTAAGTCACGCACCAGAGGGGGGAGGTGGGTGTAAAAATGTGTGACAGGGGAATACATTGTGTGACAGTTTGTGTTAATAAAAAATTAGTTTTGTTCGAAAGAGTGACGTACTTTAGTGTGTCCGAGATTTGTGACAGGGTGGAGAGTTAAAAATAGCGTGGCATACTTTATGGACGGCCCCTTATTTTAATTAGTTAATTGGGCTATGCCTATAATATATTTACATTAATTTATTTTTATACATAATTACTTATTGGCAATTTTTCCTATTTTATTACTCCGGCCACAAAAAACTTAGACACCCTTCCAAGATGACGTCACAGAGCTTTGCCGCGCGGAACACACACACAAAAAAAACAAATAAAAAACAAACAACTCCTCCGCCAAACAACGGAACATACGGAATTTTAACAGTTTGGTGTCACCCCTTGTGATGGGTGTCACCAGGCAGTGGCGTAGCTAGGTGTGGTGCAGGGTGACACATATGTCCCTCGGGCGCCACATTAGGGGGCGCCAAAATGAGTATATAAAATTAATTATTTAAATTAATTTTGATGAAAACTAAATGTACTTCAAATACGTTTGCAGATTGAATTTTGGAGCTCCACAAATATCTTCTTTACAAACCAGTTGGCAAGCATGATTTTGGCACCCCCATTGAGCATTAAGGGGCGCCATGTGGCTTTTCAACTAAAAAAGTAACCATTAAAGAATCATTTTTAGGTTTTGTTCATATACATTCCAAAGACGCAGCAAGCCTTGAAAGGTTATCGTAGAGAAACTGGAATATGTTAACATACCTCTAGCCGACTGTCGGTCACAATAACATAACAATGCTGATGCAATGACCAGTGGCGTAGCTAGGGTCATCTGCGCCCGTGGACATGACACAAATTTTGCGCCCCTTCCCGGACCGACAATGAACCCCCCTAGAAATTTTTGAAATTTTGCGGTTTATATGTTCATTTTCGAAGCATCTGGTATTTTAATGAATTACAATACAGACTAATAATTCTCTATGCGATTGCAAACAATTGATTTTAAGGAAAAATCTGTCAGTCCGAGAAGGGGTGCAGAATTTGTGTAATGTCCCCAGGCGCAGATGACCCTGGCTATGCCACTGTCACCCGGTGCGGTCCACACCCCCCTCCCGACCTATGATCATCTGATTACATTATGTCTGGCCAATACTTTCAACTTTGTTGAATGTATTTTTAATTGGTGCATGTACAAGAAAAACAACAATCCAAATAAAATACAAAACCTATAGTTACTTTGAATCATCTTTTTTAAATACCCATATTTAATAAGTTTTAAAAAAATTAATACATATAAAAAAAATTAAAAGCTAACCTACTATTACTATTAGTATTAGACTTATCACCATCACTTGAAATATTATACAAACAATTTAATCATATTCTCTTGAAATATAACTAAGAAAATGTAACTGTCCTATAAATTACTTATTCCATAAAACTTCAATTCATTTGTTATTGTACTATACACATATATTGTAAAATTCTCTGACCAATAAGAACCATATGCACTTACAATTTTATTTGAGGTGAGTGATGTGTATTATAAACAGGACTGAATACAAAAATTTCATCAAACATAAAATAAGAAATGTATAATTTAATAAAAAGTAACAATTTATTACAGTTTAATGCAACATGGCCTAAACTATTTTATTTACTTATAAATAAATTATTTGTAATAAAAACATAGCAGACACTAAGATGTAATCAGAAGGTGTATTCAGGTTATTTATAAATAAAAACCATATTATTTTTACTTGAAAAAAATGCAGGAGATTAAGTTAATAATATTTTTCTTTTTAAACTTTAGAAAATGAAGATTGTTAAAATTTATTGCTAAAAGCCAAATCTGAAAATGAAAACATATATATACTTTTATGAAATATTGCACTCATTAGCTTTCACTTTCTTAATAATTTTTTTTCAAGTACCCAAACACTTTAACTCTTTTATTTTTATGTAGAAACAAGATTATTCACTATAATTTATTGTCAAAATTTGAATGAAAGACACATTAAAAACCATAACTTTATTTTTGAATACATTTTGAAACTGCATGTGTGTATAGGTGCTCAAATCATGTAATTATCATTGTGTATATATATATTATTTAATATACATTATATTTATATTTATATATATACAATATATTAAAAATGTATGTAGCATTGAAAGGAACAAGTAATGTTTAGATTTAATTATTAGTTATAACTTGTATAAATCAAATATAGATTTAGAAACTTAATAATTTTTAAAAAAACACTCACAACAACAGATTATTTAATAATAACTCCTATTTAAACAAACATTTATTTTAGTTTAATTTAAATGCATTAGTTTTGATTAATGATTACTTGTTTTCCTTTCAAATTGTTTAGATTTATTAAAATTCTTATTTATTAGATATTCATCTTTTCTTTGGTCTTATTACTGTTACTCTAACCAATTCTCTACAAATTGGAGAAAAAAATGTTAAATAGAGCCCAAATCTATTTTAGTACTTAAGCCTTTCAATCCTAATCTTTCAACTTCTCAATATCATTCTAGCAGTGATGGCTTTTATTAAATTTTTGTGTTTAGGCAAGGTACAACTACAATTAAAACAGTAACCTAATTTTGGTTGTTTTAAAAAAAAATATTTACAATACTATTAAACATTTATTGATATAAATTTCAGATGGTTGGTAACTAGTTTCTAATAACTACTGAAATGATCTGGTGATATTTCATGATTTTCAAATAATTTGCTTATTTTACAAGTCTTGTGGTAGTATTGAATCTAAAACATATTAAAGCCTCTTAGCCTTGTAATAACAGAAAGAGGATAAAAATGAATTTAAATACATTTATGTAAGTAGTAAGAATAGTAATGATGAATTTGTTTCATTCTTCATAATTAAATTAATTTTTTTATATCTCTTGCTCCAATAACTTAGTAGAGTGACTTGGTATCGAATAGGATTCAAACATGCTGTCATCATCTAAATGAAAGTCGGTGCTATTGGATGTAGTCTATTCTTTCTGAAAAACAAATATGCATATTTTTAACTATCTTTAAAAAAAATATTTAAAACTCAATATATTAAAAAAAAGGACATGTTGCTAAAATTTGGAAATTTACAT
This sequence comes from Ampullaceana balthica, assembly GCA_944989445.1. Taxonomy (NCBI): domain Eukaryota; kingdom Metazoa; phylum Mollusca; class Gastropoda; family Lymnaeidae; genus Ampullaceana; species Ampullaceana balthica. The sequence continues at coordinate 232,248 of CALYLW010000717.1, forward strand.
TGTTTTGGTAATTTAAATTATGTTTTTACTCTTTCATCGCTATGCAAGAAATAAGGTAGAAAAACCTTTTTGTTTACGTATGCGCGTCTAAATAAATAAAAATAATACAAGGGAAAAGTATGCTAGTGAAGTGGATTGTGGTTTTATAATTCTAGATATACAATACAAGTGACGAAGAAGCCATGTTTCATGTTGCTTGTTTATTATTCTACTTTACATGTAAGGGACATCACTCAACATAATAAAACTAATACAAGTCAAGAGAGTGAGTTCCCCTAAGAATAAAGCTCAATATATTACATCCCTTTACCCTTAGTAAATACTAACATAATTTCCAGAGAATAAATGATAGTACATGTATCTTAAAACTACCTTTTTATTCTCTACTTTAACACATTAGAATTTCCAAGCAATAATAAAATAAAGATTGAATTATCATTGCTATTTTACAAAGACATGTATGAAACTGAATTATGAATAATGATCCCTTTTCAATTAATAACACCTCAAAAGTCAATACTAAACATTATATATATATTATATAGGATAGTATAGTATGGCCTATGCATTCCTTCTGAAATGTTAAACAATTTAATGAATCACTAAATATATTGTAACATGAACATTATATGATTTGAATCCTTACAAACAAATGCAAAATATGCTACAACATAATTACAATACCAAACAATGATGTCAAAGTCCTCTTAACGTTTAAACTCAAAGGTTTAACTTATCTGGGACTTTGATTGTCCTGTTTGACCTTCTTAGTGGCTGTTGATTTGGTGACTCAAGATTCTGACCATCTGGTCTCTCTAGCTCAGGGAGTCCAGGATCTAAATCCTTAATTCCAGAATTTACATTTTCTGACTCTAGAATACTTGGTTCACTCATATCAACAGACATTGGTTGTGGAACAAACTGAGTTGGTGTGAACCGGTCAGATCTGGTGGGATTGACAGATTCGCACTCATTATCTGCACAAGTTATTTTTAACTGGTCTGCATGTCTACGGACAATAAGTCCATTATTTGTTTTTACTTTATAAGACACAGGTCCTGTACATTGAACAATTTGACCTGGTATCCATTTTTCCCCTCTCCCATAATTTCTCAGATACACATTATCATTAACTCCAAACTCTCTCTCAATGGAGGTTTTGTCATGATTTAATTTTTGTGTATGTTGATGTTGGGAAACAGACTTTTGAACAGTTGGATGTAGTAAGTCAAGGTGAGTTTTAATTTTTCTACCACACAGCAATTCACATGGTGCAACACCTGTTGTTATATGAGGAGTTGTGCGGTATTTGGCTAAGAACCTGTTAACTCTTTCTCTGAGAGAAAATTTGTTACCCGTACCCATTTTTACCATAGCGGTTTTGAATATGCCTACCGCTCTTTCAGCCAAACCATTCCCAGCAGGATGATAGGGTGATGTGGTTATATGCTCAATACCATTTGCTAAACAAAATAGTTTAAACTCGTGAGCAGTGAAACTAGGCCCATTATCTGAAACAATTTGATCAGGTAACCCATGAGTTGAAAATATTTCCTTAAGTTCTATAATGGTATCACTTGCAGTGATTGTGTTCATGATTTTAACTTCTAACCACTTAGAATGTGAATCAATAACAATTAAGAACATTTTGTTCATGAAGGGTCCTGCAAAATCTATATGGATACGTTTCCATGGTTCGATTGGCCAATCCCAGTTTTGCAAGGGTGCTGTAGCTGGTTGATTTGAATGTTGTGCACAGCTTGAACAAAGCTTTACATATTTTTCAATATCAGCATCCATATGTGGCCACCAGAACCATGATCGTGCAAGACTCTTCATTTTGGAAGAACCAAGATGGGTATCATGTAAAGTTCTTAAAACTTCTTTTTGTAACAATTTGGGGATAATAACCCTTGACCCCCACAACACACATCCATCTTCTAGACTTAACTCTAATTTTCTTATTTTATATGGTTTTAAATCATCATTCACTGATTCTTCAGGCCAACCATTCTTACAGTACTCATATACTTTCATCAAGCACTCATCTTTTTGTGTTTCTCTCTTAACATCATTCACATTTATATTGGAGTTATCCATGATAGTGAAAAGAACAAATACATCTTCTGGTACATAGCTAAGGCATTGGTTTTTTAAAGGTAAACGACTAAGACCATCTGCACTATTCTGAACTCCAGGTTTGTATTTCAATTCATAATTGTATGCGGCTAGTGTGATAGCCCACCTTTGCATCCTTGGTGAGGCATGCTCAGGCAGGGGTTTGTTTTCTCCAAACAAACCCAGTAATGGCTTATGATCTGTAAAGATGGTGAACTCTCTACCAAACAGAAACTTGTGAAATTTCTTAACACCAAAAATGATGCCTAAGCCTTCCCTATCTAACTGAGAATAATTTTTCTCAGCCTGGTTCAAAGATCTACTTGCAAAAGCAATGGGTCTGTCACCATTTTCATCTATGTGAGATAAAACTGCTCCTACACCATCTGGTGAAGCATCACATGTTAAGATAAGTCTTTTACCTGGGTCATAGTGATTTGTATCTTTAATGCTTATCTTCACTGTCCTATCATTTAGTAATCCTGAACTACCAAATACACCTTCATTTTCAGATACAACTTTATCTATTGAAGTAAAACTAGATTCACTTGCTTTGTTCACTGAAAATATATTCCCCCAGTCTAACTTAAGATCAACTAACCAGTTCCTACCTAGTAATGGTGGTCCATTTCCTTCAACCACAAGAAGAGGAAGTTTAACACTTTGACCATTACAGCTTATATGAACTATACACTCTCCTATCACTGGAACATTGTCACCTGTGTATGTTGTGAGGCACTTGTGACATGGTTGTAGAGGCACTGATCCTCCTGTGACAGCGTCAAAGTCCTTCTTTGTGATGACGGTTAGAGATGCTCCAGTGTCAAGCTGGAAGATGATGCTCTTACCGTTGACACAAACTGGTACGTTGATGGGAGCATGACTTGTTGAATACACAGAGAACAGGTTGAACTCCGGCTGCGGATCAGTTTGATCATTTTCACTGGTAGAGTGGTTCATTGGTTGGGTTAGGCTGTCTCGGTGACAGTTAACATAGTGCTGCCTTTGGTTGCTGGTACTGTCCTGACTGGCTAGATCTAGCAACAGACGAAGACGTTGCAAAGCAGGCCTTGGCAATGTGACCTTGCTTACTGCACTTATAGCAAGTTGCTAACTTGAATTTGCACTGATGAGATGCATGGGGACGTTGCATCGATGGCATTTTTGACAATTCTTACTAGATTTAGATCTAGGTTTTGAATTTGCAGGCTGTTTAGCATAAGTTGAACTGCTCTGATGGGGTTGGTGTTTGTTGACTGACCTGCTGTCTACTGCATGGATCTCTGAAGGCGCCAGCGATCTGGCCGCATCGGATGACTGCTGGAATGAAGTAGCAAGTTGTATTGCTTTTTCCAATGTTAGATCTGTCTCGAGAAGCAACTTTCTCTGCACATCAGGACTGTTCACACCGGTGACAAACTTTTCACATAGTCTGTCAGACAGGGTTTCGCCAAATTCACAGAATTCACTTAGATGACGTAGTGCTGCAACATATTCCGATATAGACTCGTTTGGTTGACGAGTCCTACCGTCAAATCTGGCTCGACACAGGAACTTTGGTGGTGCAGGCGCATGGTGATTTGTGAGAAGTTTGCTCAGCTCGTTAAAGCTCTTGGTAGCTGGACTAGATGGTGCACATAAGTCCTTTAATAGCCTAAATTGTTGAGGCCCTATTACTGTTAACAAAACAGCTCTCTTTTTGGCTTCTATCGTCACGTCGTTAGCTTCAAGGTAGAAACTTAACCTATCTAAATAATCATGTATGGTTTCTTCATTAGAATTAAATTCGTTTATCTGACCATACTAGAGCCATTATCCTAAAAATACTTAGCAAATATGCTCTAGCAAGCTTCTTCTTACGTAAGCATGTGCTCTTTTTTAGTGGTGATTAATCCTCGTCGCCATGAAGTGGATTGTGGTTTTATAATTCTAGATATACAATACAAGTGTCGAGAACGCCACTGTTTCATGTTGCTTCGTTTATTATTCTACCTTTACATGTATAGGACATTCACTCAACATATTATAACTAATACAATGGCAAGAGACGTGAGTTCCCCATTAGAATAAAGACTCAATAATGGCAATGCTCAGCAGATGGAGCAGATTGCCCAGGTTCTAGCCAAGGCCTTAAGAGATTAGTCTCAGGCCTACAGAATATGTGTTTAGTTTAGTAGAGTGACTTGGTATCGAATAGGATTCAAACATGCTGTCATCATCTAAATGAAAGTCGGTGCTATTGGATGTCGTCTATTCTTTCTGAAAAACAAATATGCATATTTTTAACTATCTTTAAAAAAAAATATTTAAAACTCAATATATTAAAAAAAAGGACGTGTTGCTAAAATTTGGAAATTTACATTGTTTTGGTAATTTAAATTATGTTTTACTCTTTCATTGCTATGCAAGAAATAAGGTAGAAAAACCTTTTTGTTTACGTATGCGCGTCTAAATAAATAAAACTAATAGAAGGGAAAAGTATGCTAGTTACAAAAAATATAAATTAAAAATAAATTGGAAAAAAAAATATTCAAAATATTTTCTTAAATTTTAATTAAATTTTATTTTTAATGATTAATCGATTAATTTATTGTTATTTTCCGCAGACCTATTTTTAATATTAATATTATAATAAAAGTTATAATTAGTAATATAATGAAGCAAATTCATTCGATAATACTATTACTATTACTATTAACTATTAATAATATGACAATTATGTTTTGTTATTGTTATTAAGTTATTATTAATTAATTCAAAGTGATTCATACATTCCAGGTCTATGGTACATATTGATAATATTAAATTTAGATATTAATAATGAATATATTAATATTTTTTTAATTAATAAAATAATATTATTATATTTATATCATAATATAATATTAATATTTATGTGCTTTCCTTAAAAACTAAGCTATAATATAAATAAAAAAAATAATAACTGAACTTACCATTATGATTTTGAAGTTTCTTGAACTTGATAACTTATCAGTGATCAGTAACAGCAGACTATTTCTAGTAGTAGTAGTAGTAGTTGTAGTAGTAAGTTAGAAGTACAAGTAGCACTATTACTATTATTAATTTATTATTATGTCACGAAGTATGATCAAAGTATTTGTTCGATTCAAATTTTGTCCTTTAAAGTGAAGACGTCGCGTAGATATTATTAGATTTTAAAGACCATTTAGTATGCTGAGGATTTGTTTTCATTGTGAATGTTAGCGTATTATCCTTGTTTTCATTACGATTTTGTAGAGCTGATATATAATAATTAGACTAGAATCAAAGACAGTGGCAGCCATTAAAATTATGATCAGCTGTAAAGTCAAGTCACGTGATTAATGTTTACTTCTATTACATCTGCATTCGCCAATAAAATAGTGCGTTTGATCAAATGCTCGCAGGATTTATTGTGAAAAACTTGTTTTTTTTACGTTTAAAAAAAAATTATTTTAGAAATACAATTTATTATTAAATAATCATGCGGTTCACAAAATAATTAATAGATCTCAAATATTACTACATTAATTGTTAGTAGTCTTTAGTTTTAAGCTACAAAAAGTTCAGATAGCTTTGGCCTTGGTGTCATGTCTAAAAATAGCGGGATAAGGCAAAAGTTCTGATAAATGATTTAAAATAATGAAGAGTTTGCTACGTTGTTTACATTTGTTAGTATTTTAAAATAAGTATTGTTTTGTTTTCTGTAATAGTAATAGTATTCCTTTCGTTAAAGACATGAATACACGATATTGACACTTTTGATAGTTAAAAAACAACTCAATAGTTAAGCTACTGATACTGCTATTTATTTACATGTGTTTCGGGGATTTTCTATTCTAAGAATAACGCATTTTGCAAAATCGATTCTAGAATATATCATTTATGGCGGGAATACACGAAAGAAAAAAAATATTTACGTACGTGGTAAATAAGCCAAAATAAGTGATTTACTAATAAAGTTAGAAAATCGGGTACGCATCATTAACAAACAAGTAAGCCTTATTTTACTTTGTCAATGTAATTGTAAATTAAATTGGGAATCTTAGTATTAAATTAATAATATTAATAAATTAATTAGTAATAGTAATAGTATGGCTATGGGCCCATGCCCATAGTATGGGCGGGCATGGGCTATCTGAATCATTCATTGAGAATCAAGTTATCAAGTTTCCTGGTAAATTATGGTTACGGTTATGTATTAATTATTAGTAGTATTAATTTCAGTTTCTGGCTAATGATCGTTTTAGGGATCAAAGATGGCGGCCGCGTCGAGGACGGTATTATTGCTAGGGTTGCCAGATGTCCGGTTTTTAACCGGACTGTCCGGTATTATCGTTATTTGTCCAGTTAAAAAATTGAAGCAATACCAGACATGCATATGTCCGGTATTTTCAATTTTCCTTAATTCAATACACTAGTAGGCTTTTTAAAGCAATCTTAAAATCTTTTGATTATATAATCGACCGTTTGACCTAATTACCCATTGAAATTTGCAATTTGGATTGTAATAAAAAAAAACACCAATTGTCTTTCATTATATAAATGAAGCAGGTAAAGAATTAAACGTTAATCCATTCTGGCATTACAAAACAATTTTAAACGCCTCACAGACTGATGAATGTAATCGGATGTGCGTTGAATCTGAGAGAAGTGTGTTTTTTAATATACCGTATACCTGCACAGAATTTAAGGAGGCAATATCTAAGAACAAGAAATTATTGAAAGCAGCAGAGTCTTGTGATAAATATAAAGTCAATCAGCGTTTTATTATTTCAAAATGCTGATGATTATTGTGCAATGTAGTGACAGTATTGTACTTAGTCAAAGTCTTCAAAAAGACAAAAATAGAAAGTTCGGACTTAAATAATAGTTGGGAGATGTTTAAAAGCCCCTAACATGAACAAAAATTTATTTTTTAGTGACATAATCTTGCTAATAGAGTCGCAGATTTGCAAAGCCTAATGGACCGCTTTGCCAAGTCCGCCAGCGACTTCGGCCTAACCATCAGCCTCAAAAAGACTAACGTGATGGCCCATGAAGCTGAGCCACCCAACATCACCATCAATGGTTGCCAACCTGAGGCCGTGGAACACTTTACATACCTTGGCTCCAATATCACCAACAACCTGTCCCTTGATTCCGACCTAGACATAAAGATCGGCAAAGGCCTCCACAACTCTGGCCAGTTTCTCAAAAAGAGTCTGGAACAACAAAAAGCTGACCATCAGAATCAAAATTACTGTGTACCGTGCATGTGAGCTAAGCACCCTCCTTTATGCCAGTGAATCCTGGACCCTATACTCCAGACAAGAATGGAGATTGAGTGCTTTCCACATGCGCTGTCTCCGCACATCCTGGGAATCGCCTGGCAGGACCATGTCACCAACAATGAGGTGCTACAACAGGCAAAAATACAAAGTATGACAACTGTTCTCTGCCAGCGTCGGCTTAGATTGTTGGGACATGTGCGCAGATTGAAGGATGGCAGAATCCCAAAAGACATCCTCTATTCTGAGCAAGCCAAAGGAAAGAGGACTACAGGCCGGCCTCACCTCCGTTACAAAGATGTCTGCAAGAGAGACCTCAAAGCTATTGGCATTAACATAAATAGTTCAGAGGAACTCGCTGTGGACAGGTACAGATGGAGACAGGGGTTGACTGCCGGGCTGGAAGCAGGAGAAAGAAACCTGCAACAGGTCGCAGACGTAAATCGCCTTAAGAGAAAAAGGAGAGCAAACCAGCCAACCACAAATACAACCTTTCGGTGTCAGAAGTGCAGCAAAGGCTGCCATTCGCGAGTGGGCTTGTACAGCCACAGCAGAGACTGCAAAGCCATGCGCGCAAATTCCACAGGAGCACAGAAAATTCCGTCGTCTTACGAGACATAAGGACGCCAACAATCTTGCTATATTTTGATATTTGCAATACTGTAATTTTCTCCAGAAAACATAGCATAAGCAGACATATTACCAGAGAGAAGAAAAACAATATTATTATTATATTATTGTATTAATAATTATGCCATATTTTGAACATAAAATAAAGCAAGGATGTTTAATGAGATTCCGATCTTATTCTATATTCAATATACGAATGTTGCAACGCATCATTTTTATATTGATTTGATCATATGAATATTAATGACATTTACAGACTATAGCACTTTTTGAATTCACACAGTTCACTAAACCTATTCAATGATCCCAAAACCGCACATTATTCATGTTGCTATTTTGGCTTTTTGTGCCATCAACAGTCGAGACTTGTGTCCGTTATTTTTGAGACAGCCATCTGGCAACCCTAATTATTGCTAGTTGTGAAACTTTATACACAGCCTGATTTGTGCTAGATGAGTTTAGTTTAAAAATTTTTTTTAAGTCAAGTGACTTTTTCAAAATGGAACATATTAAAGAAATTATTAGGGTTAGATTTAGTTATAGTGCTTCAAACGGTTGCATATAAACAAAGATGGCGGCCTGATCCGCTAAACGATAATTTACCCAGTTTCTATTCTTTACTTTTTACATTACTTCATTCATGATTCATTTGTGTAATAGAATTTAAAATTTAGTACACTTTGGCCTATATTTATTAATATTTAATAGTAATAGTATATATTAGTATATAATTTTTATTATGAATTATGATTCAATTTGATGTATTATTTATTAATTGTATATAAATACTGGGTTACCATACATTTACATACGGTAATGGTCAAACGGCCAGGTTTCCTTTTTTTATACCCCTGTCCGGGCGGCTTTCCAGAAAAATGGCTTTTGTCCGGGTTTTTCTACGTCTCAAGTAAACACCCTGCTGTGATCTATGATCCCAAGGGGCCGTCCATAAAGTACGTCACGCTCCAAGGGGAGGAGGGGGTGTAAGAAAGTGTGACCGTTTGTGACAGGGGGTCGGGCCATGTGTGACGTCACTGTGTTTTATATTAAATTTTAATTATTTTGTTAATAAAAAAACAAAATTTGTGTTCGAAAGTGTGACATACTTTAAGGGGGGGGGGTCAAAAATAGCGTGACGTACTTTGTGGACGGCCCCAACGTCAATTTACTCGGGACAAATGCAGACGATTTATGGTAATGACTCAGCATAAGATACTTTCACTACTGTTTGGTAAACTTCAAGATATTACTATGACCTAATAATTACCTTTTTTTCAGTTACACTAGATCCCTACAGAAACATTCAGAGTTCTCAAAAATGGGAAAGGAAACAATATCAAGGGGAGCACTGATTGTCTTCGAAGGATGTGATCGTTGTGGAAAAACAACTCAATGCGCAAAGCTTAAAGAAAAACTCATTAATGAGGGTCAAGATGTTGAGCTCATCAAATTTCCAGGTAAACTGCGGTCTTAAAGTAAGTTAAAGTTTAACGGAATTTTGGCTGTTGACTTTTAAATAATTTTAGATAGCAGATTTTTTATTCTTCTTCAAATCATTGACATGAAATAAATTTGTTTCTCAAATGTTTAGACAAATAAAAGATTATATAACCTGTGTATTTTGACATCATGTTTTTTTTACAGATAGAACTACACCAATTGGTAAACTCATTAACAGTTACTTGCAAATGACTGAGGAGTTGGATGACAGAGTTGCCCACTTGCTCTTTTCATCTAACAGATGGGAAGCTATGTGAGTTTACTTGATAAGAATTTTGATCAACTACTTCATTGTTTCTATTTCTAAACAAAATTTCATTACCGGAAAGTTTTTGATTTCACTGATTTTTTTTTAATTTAGGCGAGTAAAGTAGTTTGATTTGGATGCAAAAATAAAATATGAAGAGACATTTTGAATATTTTTTCATTAATAGTTGAATTCATTTGCTTGTTAGAAGGTAGGTACTTTCACACGATCATTCATTTATATTCATTTAAATTTATATTTATTTTACATTTGTTCCACTTAACCTTGTGGGTAATTTTGGCTAATTTACCGTTTCATTTGTAGATTTTTAAAATAAAATTTATGTTAACTCATGCACTTTTCTGTGTCCCAGGGAGTTGATGAAAAAAAAATTAAAATCCGGTACAACCTTAATTGTTGATCGATATGCATATTCAGGAATAGCATATTCATCTGCTAAAGTAAGTTTTTATTATTACTGAAATTAATGAGTTACAATTATTTAGGATTTTTAGAGAAGCTTTAGTAATGGCATATTTAACTTTTGGAAGGCAATATTTTGTTAAAATATTAATAAAATACTTTGCATCAACTCATTCTTATTCACACCAAGTTTTTAAATACATATACCATACAAGCAAAGTTCCTTATAAGGTTCGTTGGTCAATGTGCAAAATATAAAAAAATCTGGGAAAATTTGGACAGCATCCATTTTTTGTGCAAAATTGTACATTCCACAGTCACAGATATTATATTATACTTATCAAAATTTGCTGCATGGTAATTCTAAACTTCTGCCTGGCATCTGTTGGATATCTGCACAACAGCTTAAGTTTAAAGGGAACATTGCATATAAGTTTATATTATATGCTTTGAAATATTGAATTTTGGCTACATTATTTTAATCTGCAGTTAATTGAATATCTTTCAATGATATAGCCAAAAAGGAAGAAAATTTACTAATCAAATTTAAAATCACATCTTTAGTAATATTATAATACAGACGCTTCTTCTATACAGAAGATTATTTCATGCCACGCTTATCCTTAGTTTAGATGTTTAAACTTAAACTATTTGCTTGTTTTTCTTTAAACTTTTGCTTTTCCTTGACACAAATAGATATTTTTTTAACAGTTATTAAAATATATTCTCATGAATGCCATTATAACATCTGTTGCTCAGTCAAATATCAATACTTTTCTTGGTAGGAATTTATAGTTTTGTTTGGTGTTATCATAATGGTAGAACTTATTGTACTATTTTTAAAAAAAGGGACACTATTTGTCTGGTAACAAAAATGCATTTTAAAATAATCTAATTGTTAGTCATCAAAGACTGCAAGGATGTGAATATTTACCTGCCTTTTAGAAAGTAAGGGTTTTCAAATCAGATCTAATTAGGCTATAAATAATTTGTACATACACATTAAAATGAAGACTCCCCCCTCCCCTCCACTTCCTCCCTGTATGCAACCATACACAAAAATTATCCCTAGATCCAACCTCCACCCGTTTCCACTCACACAAAAACATGCGCAGCCTGTATGTGAATGTATTATAAAGATTTGATTTCAGCTTACAACTGCCAATGAGTATGAAATTAATATTAATTCCCGTGATACAATAACAGTTGCAAATGTTAATAATCTTAGGGTATGGATTTGGACTGGTGCAAAAATCCTGATGTTGGTCTCATCCAACCTGATAAAGTCATCTACTTGTCTGTGAGTGAAGAAGTAGCTTCTCAGAGGTCACAATATGGAGGAGAGAGATATGAAAAACTTGATTTCCAAAAAAAAGTCCACAAAAATTTTCTTGCACTTCAAGAACAATATTGGGAGGTAATTTCATGGTCTTTGATTCATTCCTAAACACTTTACATAGTGAAGCTGTGTAATAAAATTACAATGTTTATAAAGTTGGTTCTAAGCATTAAATAAAAATATGTATGGAAGAGTAATTAGAATTCTCATAGGATTATAGAAAACATGATGGACAAAATAATGATGGAAATTTGTTGGGCTAATATATATTATAAATTGGTTGAGCTAAGACCCTGTATCCAAACTTTTGTTGTCAAATGGTTTTAGGGCAAAATCTTCCAATTGTTTGTAACAACTTTCTTTTTCAGTTTTTCCACTACCCTTTGTAAAAAATCTTATATATAAAGTACTGTTCTGTTATTTGTGGTGCATTTAAAATTTGTGACATTCTTATAGGAACCTAACTAATTTGTATTATAATTTTTAAAGTTATTTACAGATATAAGTTTTCATGCCTGTATTTGTATATTTAAAGTCACAAAAAAGCAACTTTGAGTTAATGGAAAGTCATTGGAAGAAATTTTACTTTCCTGTTTTAATTTGAAATACATGTACCTTTTATTTTTATACCTTATGTAAAGTTATGTTTAGATACCCATTCAGTTCATTCACTGAAATTATTCCCTTTGAAACACTATTGATTGCAATATTGTAAAAAAAAATACTGTAGTTAATTATTTTAAATAGTAAATTTAGCCTCACAATTATACATTTTCTGCAATTGTTCATGGGAATTGTTTTGATTTGTGGCTATGACCTAGCCTCTAAAATGACACAACATTATATTATTTATGTTAATTAGTTAAGGATTAAAGTCTAGAAACAAGAAAAGTAGCAGTTTTAGTGATTTCTACCAATTACTTGCTTTTATTATGATTAAATATATAACATCAGTAAAACTTTTTACAATTTTGTTTCATTCATTGTTTTCAAAAAGATTTTTTTTAAATCTGTGTTATTATTTTTTCTTCCTCTGCAGGTTGTGGCTGGAGATGCAAGTGTAGATGATATTCATAACCAAATATATAACATTGTTAGAGAAACTATTCAACAGTCAAGAAGTAACCAATTATCAAAATTGTGGACAGATGGGGAATTTTAGACGTTAATTAAATTATTTAGTCCATATTTCACGGCGAATATTTTACTGTAAACGTCATTTTGTAACTTTTTTAGACTTTTAGTGAAATTGCGTCATTGTTATCATTTTTATGATACTTTCTAGTTCCATATTTTTAAAAATAAGTTTTTAAGATTTCTAATATAATCTACCAAAATCATTCCTATTAGGTTAAAATATAATATTTATAAACAGTCAAAGGAATAAATAAAACTGTTTTAAAAATTGCAGATTTTAATATTTACTCAACTGAATTGTCAACTGAAGTGATATTTGATTTTAATAGCAGTCCAAATTGGCACCTGCTTTCCCCATTTCCTGATTAAATTTGAAGTATATTCCTCGGGGTAGACCTCTTTTCAGAGAAAAATGACCACCCTGGCGTGACCAGTTCATTTTATTGAAGTAATAAATGAAGATTACAATAACAAACCAATTATTTCCCTATTCGTCATATCACTGCCCAAACAGACATCCTAAAATTAATTCTGCTGTATGCAAGATAAGTTCATAAATATTCAAAATGGAATTCAAATTAGCATATGTAATATTTGAGAACAACTTAAAAAAATTATCCAAACCATAGAGTCAGGCATATCAAAATTGTTGGTATTGAAAAGGAGAACAATAATTGACCATAATACTTATCTAACTAGTTTCTTTAATTAAGTGTCCCTCAAATATTGCATTTATTTTTGTATCTCCAAAAACAAAGTCAGATTTAAAAATGCATAATATTCACCAAGTCAGTGCTGCCAACACAACAGCTAAGTGTTTTTAAAAAAAATAATATACAATCTTAAAATGTAATCATTCTGTTAAGTAAGCCCTATAATATAGATCTATGATTTATTTGTAGCATAAGAATGTTCATTCCTTTGAGTCAGTCTTACAAGGGTTGAAGACTTATATGAAACTGTTAAAGATGCCGTCTGCTTGATGCATGGATACAAATAGGATCTTACTATAAATATTTTTTTTCAATAGCAACAATGTTTAATTTAAGCTATTTATATTTTTAATACGAACGTAGTTTAGACCAAACTCCTCAATTTGCCTACTTATAGGGGTGTCCAATTTTTTTTGCAAAGCAGGCCATATTCCATGAATTAAAAGTATGTATTAAGATAATAAACAAAATGACTTACCTTGAGACTGAGTTACAGGCTTTTTAATGAAATATATTATGAATATATATATAGTGGAACCTCTTATAACGAGCATAATTCGTTCCAGTCTTACTCATTAAGCGAAATACACGTTGCCCAAAACAATTTTTCCCATACAAATCAATGTAAAAAACGATAATGCGTTCCATGCTGAAAAAATAACTCATTTTTCATAAATTTGTATTAACATTTATTCAAATAAAATTAATTATGAATTGTTAAAGAGTGTAGCAACCTTAAATGCAATTTAGACTTGAAACAAAAAAACTAGATAAAAATATGAATATATGACAAATAATTAATCCTTTTTTAACTAGAAAACTGTCTAAAGACATTTGTTTTTGCCGACGCCTCAACATTTGACGAAAATGTGTCGTAACCGTTCCGTAGACAATCTTGACACTCCCTTTGAAGTATCCAGCTGCTTAATTTTGTTTTTGTTCTTGAGAACAGTGCAGATCGTTGATGTTGGCCGATTGTAAGTGTGCGCTAGATTAGCCACGCTCACACCTTAATCTAGCTTTTCAATGATTTTACGTTTCATTTCAAGTTATTTTTTTCTCTCTTATCATTGTCTTGTTGTGTTTTTTCTTTCCAAGAGATTTTAGCACAGGTTATTACAATTACATGTACACATAAAAAAATTACTTAATACTGTCTGAATTCAAAATTTGTAAAAACGGAAGATCACACACGAAAACAATACGCTAACAGACCGATTGCTAAACACATACTAATGCATCTGGGCGGAAGTGTCGGCTTACAAATGAATTTCCAGGAAAAAGGGACTTTCCCTTTCTGCGTCACTTGTTATGCGAATTTTTCGCTCATTAAGGGAGCAATTTTTTATTTTTTTTAAATGTTTGCTCGTTATGCGAATTACTCGTTATGAGAGGTGATCGTTATAAGAGGTTACATTGTATATATTTTAAGAGTGATAGTTTGTGTGGGGGAAATTATACTATGGAGATTTTCGTCACTTTAAACATTTCTTATTCCATCATTTGAAATTGGTAAATAATGGCTAAGTTTTAGAATATAGACTTTTTTTTATAGGTCAGGTACCTTAAAATAAAGAAAACTTTTTAAATGTCTTGATATGCAACTAGAGCTTAAGTTTTGTGTAAACAGTTTTGATTAAAAACTGTCTTAAAATGTGCACAGCTGCAATATTCTTTTCGGAATTGGCAAAATTAATTTTTTTTAAATCATTGACTTTGCAATCAGTTGTCAACTATTTGATGCACCAACACGACATAACTTAATTGGCTTTTTAAAATCTATATCTACGTTAGTAAACAAATATCATCGATTTTTTGTTACAAAATTTGGTTTCGTAATAGAAAAATCCATTAGTAAATTATTTACGATGGTACCGCGGGCCAGTTAAAATTTTTAATTAGGCCGTATTTGGCTCGCGGGCTGGACTTAAGACGCTGCTGTAACTGTAAGGCCTACATCTTATCTTATTTGTTAAAGACGCTCCTTCTACAAGACTATTGCGTCCTACACTTATCTATGGTTTGTGTTTAGTTCACATAAAATAGGAGTAAAAAGTTTATCATGTAAAAAAAAAGAATTAAATATTTATTTAAATTGCTTATTTGTTAATCTTTTATACCCAAAAGTAAGTTAAAATAGTATTTTTTTTATTGTTTAGTAGTCAGATTACAAGAGATTTGAAAATGATTGGCTAAGGTAGGCAGGAAGAAATTTCGGCCATCTTTGTCTTATCTTTATAGACGCTACTTCTATTCTATTTCTATACAGAAGATTATTGCGTTCACAGGCCACAGCTATGAGGGTTCCACGCATTACCCAGCCGCCTTTATTTCCCTAACAAGTGTTAGGTACCCATTCGGAGCTTGGTGGACTCAGGGGCGCCGTAGGCCCCGGGAACAATTCCTTGCTTTCACTTTCAAATGCATTCGAACCCGTGACCATCGGTACGCCAGCCGAGCGCACATGCCACTCCACCACCGTGCCCTGAAATTGATTATAGGGTGCCATCCATATATTACGTACGCACAAAATTCGTATTTTTGTACCCCCCCTCCCCCCTGTTGCATCCCGTACATTTTTGGGACCCCCCCCCCAAATGCGTTCGTACAAATTCGCTCACTTTTTTTTTGAAAAAATAAATTTTAAGCCTGAGTCAAAAGATATTGGTTTTACTCTTTGAAGCCGTCCATAAATGACGTCACACGCCTAAAAAGGTGCGGAGGAGAGAGTCACGCATTTGTGACGAGGGGGAGCGGGGTGTTTAAGAAATGTGACTTCACATCAAAATGCGCACTAAAATATGTGAAAATGCGGCTTTTATTGGGGGGGGGGTCAAAGCTTTTGGGCCCACCATGAATGACGTCCCATGATAATGGCCGATTTTCACCCCACGTCACGCGTCGTTACTAAAAGTTAGGACCCCCCCCCTTTTCTTTTCCAATATTACGTCACAAAAATGCCCCTTCCCCCAAAAAAACAACATTTTTAAATTTGAAAATTAGCATATTTCAAATCATTTTTTTGTCGTTTAAGTATGTATTTAGCGTAAGGCTGCACTTTAATATCGTAACACGCGCGAAGCCCATGTAAAACGTCATTAAATAAATTGTAAACAATCAAATATTTAAGTGCAACTTTTATTTAAGTTACGCGTTTTGAAGTGACGTGACATTTCTTAAACTACCCCTCCCCTTCGTCACAAATGGTCGACCCCCTCTAGGTGCGTAACGTAATTTACGGACGGCCTCGTCTCCTTCCATAAATGACGTCACGCCATTTTTGGCAGATTTTCACTATGTTTAAAATTTAAAATCACTTTTTTGTCATTTAAGTATTTATTTAGTGAAGCCTGCATTCTAATATCGTAACGCGTGTGAAGTTATGTAAAACACCATGTAACAAATCAGATATTTAAGTGGAACTTTTATTTAAAGTTGCGAGTTTTGTTGTGACGTCACATTTCTCTAACACCCCCCCTCCCCCACGTCACACATCGTCACAAATATGTAGACCCCCCCCTTCTTTTTTCCCTTGGTGCGTGAAATCGCCGTCCCGTTGTGGGTCTTATCTTATCTGTTAACAGACGCTCCTTCTATACAGAAGATTATTGGGTCCTACGCTTATCTATGGTTTGTGTTTAGTCCTGCATTTTTATTAGAGATTTAAATGTTGATAAAGTGTTGGTTTTCCTGGATTCTTCAGGCAACCCATTCCACGCCCGAATTCCGGACGGGAAGAAGGAAAACTTGTATGTGTTTGTTCTTGCATACGGAATAAGAAAAGTGTTTTTATCCTTACTTCTATCTGAGGGTTGTATTAAGTTATCTTTGTGTTGTATTTCTAAATTAGAATTAATTGCTTTATGACTTTATGTATGATTACTACTTTGCTCTTGGTTCTTCTATCCTCTAGTGTTTCAAGGTTTAATGATTAACTAACGGTGTTAGTCGAGTGGCAGCGCGCTCGACTGGTGTACCGATGGTCACGGGTTCGAATCCGTGCGAAGGCAAGGATTTGTTCCCGGGGCCTAGGCGTCCCTGAGTCACCCAGCTCCGAATGGGTACCTAACACTAGTTAGGCGGCTGGGTAATGCGTGGAACCCTCACAGCCGTGGCCTGTGAACGCTGCATCACTTGCCAACAGATCATCTGTCATGGTCTGTGGACGCATTAATCTTCTGTATAGAAGGAGCGTCTGTATAGATAAGATAAGATAATGAATCTGGCAGCTCTTTTTTGAATTTGTTCTAGTATATCAATGTTTTCTTTGGTGGATGGGTCCCATACAGAAGATGCATATTCTAGTACAGGTCTCACCAAAGTGAGGTAGCATTTTAGTTTTATATCTCTATTACATTTATTAAAGTTTCTTTTTATAAAGCCTAAGGTTTTGTTTGATTTTTAAATCCCTTATATTAACTTCACCGCCGCGGACTCGTTCGTCGTCTCGTCCCTCGACGCCCGCGACAAAAGTCGAAAATGACCCACTTCCAGTGAAGCCACCGAGCTGAAATTTGGCACACGGACCCGTCTGACCTAACATTACGTCGTATCAAAATTTCAGATCGATCGAACGTACCGTAATTAAATTAATGCATTTTTAGTTTATCTATAAAATCACGATTTAGAAAAACAAAAGTCGAAAATGACCCACTTCTAGTGAAGCCATCGAGCTGAAATTTGGCACACGGACCCTTCTCACCTAACAATGCATCGTATCAAAATTTCAGATTGATCGAACGTACCGTAATTAAATTAATGCATTTTTGTTTCATTATCTATATAAATCAATATTTAGAATTAATTATAATGTTTGGTCGTGTCGTCTGCTACAGCTTTGACCTAGTTTTAAAGCCAAGGGAGATAATTTGGTTTCAGTTTGTAAATGTTTGTCAAAATCAATACTTTTAGTTATGTCTCATATATAGATCTAAGGGATTTATAGTCAAAAACTTTGTTTTTACGGGGTTGTTTTATTTAATAACTTCATTGACATGGGGATTCCATGATAGTTTCTCATTTATTAAGACCCCTAAGTATTTTGCATCTTTAGTCTATAACGGCTAAGGCACGGTAGGCGAAAGAGAAACTTCATCTAATGTTAAGAAATGGAAATATAAATCCGACGGATATATTTTAGTAATGTGTAAACGTTTGGTCTGAATCAAATGTTAATTACTTCCAAGTAATTAAAAGTTCAAAATTTCGTTTGCAATAAATTATAAAACATTATTGCATATCAGTCTTGACTCAGTCGGTCTCTAATGCCGTTTGCAGCCAGAGCGGTTTACGTTACTATGCTTAGTATTATGCTAATAAAATTTGTTGTGCGTACGTACACATTCAGTCGAGACCCCCCCCCCGTACGCATGCATACGCAAAATGCCAATAATTTAAGATCCCCCCCCCCTCCTTGCGTACGTAATATATGGATGGCCCCTAAGTAGGAAAAATTATTTGGTGATTGTTTTGAAAATTAAATAACATTTTAGGGTTAGATTGGGGGGGGGGATAGTACTTTGTCAACAACAATAATAAAGATCACAAAAAGTACTCTCTGTATGTGGGTCAGGCTATCACGCCAGACACCAAACAACAATAGCACCCACACCAACTGGAAGCTTTTGTTCTCTCAGGCATACATACAGGCTATAAAAAAAAATTAACGAAACTATAGTTAAAAAAACAAAGAAATGTAAACAATGTGAGTCATCTAATTCCCACCCTACAAAAACAAAACAACTGTATTGAATCAAGTGCTGAGCAAATTTCAAAGGCGTAGTTTTGTCATTTTGCACTAGGGTACAAACAATAACATAGGCGCCCCTCCCTGTTCAATTACAGTAATCTAGGAGAAGCAATTCAATTTTTTTTTAAAATCCCTTATATTAACTTCGCGGCCGTCTCATCATCTCATGGGCTGGGCGGGCGGAAAAACAAAAGTCAAAAATGACCCACTTCCAGTGATCCGATCGAGCTGAAATTTGGCATACGGACCCATCTCACCTAACAATGTATCGTATTAAAATTTCAGATCGATCGATTGTACCGTAATTAAATTAATGCATTTTTAGTTTTTCCTTATATAACGTATGTAATTCAAATTCACTGTTTGTTATTGTTTTTTTCTTCCACTTCCACGTGAGTTTGAGTTGACGCCGACCGTCGTGCCGACACCCCCTCACGTCCCACCCCCATTTATTAAAGACAAGGGACATCACTCGGTGTCAGTCTGTCAATGTTTGTAGCGTTTGAAAATAATCAATACTGTTAGTTATGTCTCATATATAAGGGATTTATAGTCAAAAACTTTGTTTTTACGGGTTTTTTTTATACAGTACTTAAATTTAAATCCAGGCTTATTCATATTCAAGAATATGGGACCCTTGCATCACATGGGATGAATATTTTATTCTCACTGACATGTTAAAGATTCGCCACGCCTACTCTTTCCAGCTATGTATCCTCGGTACTAGTAGAATCTACTACTCTCTTCCCCCCAATTCTCCTTCTGACTTTGGATAAAACCGCAGCTAAGTATTCATTTAATTTCATTAGTTTTATTTGTTTTGTTTTTATCTATTGGTTCGCCGAGGAAGGCTTTTTGCCGAAACGTTCGTTGTTCTGCGACGTCTTGTCAGGCCTATCATACCCTGTTTATATCACATATTTAACTAAAAGCCTGATTGCAGTCTCACTCATATTTTGTCCCTTTACTTTAATGGCATAAGCAAAACGCTTACATTTTGAAGTGGACAAAAAGTTTAAAATAGGACAAATAATTGCAAAGATTTTTCCGCAAGCTAAATAAAATTTACATTAACACTACCTAGGTATTAAGTGTATGGTCTCAAAATGAAAATGAATTTCTGGTTTCAAAACGTTTATCTGGCAAATACAAACCCCTGCTGCACTAAATGGAGGCCCCATTCCGAGTACTATAAAAGTCAATGTCTGTGCCGGAAGTGGCAGATTAAGTAGATTGTAGCGCATATGCGACATTGCTAATGAACTACGCATTTGTAGTAAATGAATCGGCTATCTCATTTTCAATTATGGAACTAATTATTTGACAACAAACTAAGTGTCGTCATTGGGACCGACGCTCACTTTTTGTGGGGTTCAGCGTCAGTTTAAAGTTCAGCTGAGTTTGCGCTAAAAATGACTGTGGCAGCTGGTTACACGGGAGACTCAAATGCTCCTTTGAGGGAGGTGAAAAGAATCCAGTTCGGTATCTTGGGTCCTGAAGAAACAGTGTGTTGTCTTTTTTTCTTCATGCAGAGTATCGTTATCATAATATAAGGGGATTTATTTGTGTCAGTTCTTTCAGATTCAATCCCTTGATCGCATCGGTGTCATATAATACTAATACACTAATAGTTAGTAATAGTAATAGCATTTTAATTTTAACATTAACATGTCAAGACCTTAAAATTTCAAGAAACTGGCGACTAAGCACTCTAGACTCTTGATAGTGATTGATAGTAATAGTAGTTAATCTTCAGCCTGTACTGTGCATATGTACCAGATTTCTTCTACTTATGCCTACCTTTATTTAAATCCCACCTCATCCCATAATCTTGATTGATTGAATACAAGGCAAGGAGTCCCAATGTGCCCCTATCTAAAATTACATTTATTTGAGAAAGTAATGATAAATCTTCCACTGCCCAGCATTTATTGGCCAAATTTACATCTCAAAAATGCGACTCCATTCACCCAAAGAAAAGGTGCCGTCCATAAAATATGATGTCATGCTCCAGAGGGGGTGTAAGAAAGTGTGACGGGGGAGGGGGGGGGTCCGGCCATGTGGGACATCCATGTTTTATATTACATTTTAATTATTTTGTTAATAAAAACATTTTTGTTCAAAAGTGTGACATACTTTAGGCTGGGGGGGGGGTCCGAGATTTGTGACAAGGGGGGAGTTAAAAATGGTCAAAAATAGCATGACATACTTTATGGACGGCCCCATAGCCATAGTAGGCTTAAGTGTAGAATCTTGACCTGGCCAATGGATCTGAATGATAATGAAAATTTTAACTTAAACTTTAAGGATTCCTCACATAATAAATGTTAAAAAATTGAACTCTGAAAGCTCGTTATTTTTCAATTCTAATTCTAAGCTTAACCACCATTATTATCTAAAATCATAATTAGTAAAAAACCTATTAAAAACAAATGGGGCGTAGAAATTAATATAATTATTATGATACATCTGTTATTTTTAGTTTCTTACTTTATTCCTGATGTATCAAATTTTCACATTGAGGCTCCCCATCTTTTCCCAATAATGCCAATATATTATATACTTCTTGATAAGCCTTTTCAATAAGGCTAAGTCTTCTTTTCAATTTAAATGAAAGAAAATATTTTAACAAACCTTTTTTGCCATTATCAATAACTTAACTAAACCCACAAGTTGTCTGTTACATACAGCCACTAGCTGTTGGTTTCAAATTAAGGTTGTTAACGGTTAACTGGTCCTCGGATAGGGACCTGTCCTGTTTAATCAGGACCAGTTAACAGTAATTTCAATTTGCTGGTATAAGCTTATTATCCGGAGTTCATATTTTGTTGTGTTATGGCAGCATACAAGAGCCAACACGCGAGCGATTGAAACATCAAAGCCCCTTCTTATTGTCTCGCTATATAAATAGTATACACGTCATCACTGTTAGTGGAGTTTGGCTGGTGAACGATTTTTTTTATTCGCTTAGTTGTAGAGGCTTAGTACGTGAACTAACACAGCGCGTTCGTGATGTCAAAATGTGAATAACGGTCAAGGCCGAGAGTGTTGCTTTTTATATTGCAAGAGGAAAGATACCGGACAATAAACTGTCTTTACATCCCACCTATGATAATATGTTTTAATACATAAAAATTGACTATTAATAATCAGTTTTCTTCTTAGTTTGGATGATTTTTTAAAAAATTTGCTGAATTGATGGAAGCGCGAAAAAAAGATGAACACAAGTGGTTTGATGTCATCATCGGATGACACGAGACGAAAATTTGATACATCCTCTCGTTGGTTCTCAAAACATAAGGAAAATACGGACCAGCATGTAACCAGTTTTTTTTTAACAGTTAACCGGTTGGGCAAAAGCGAGCAGTCTTGACAACCTTATTTCAAATATTAGATAACCCTCTTATAGTGGAATGTTAAATTTTCCATAGTCCATTGATTGTGTGGTGGTATTGAATTTATTGATCACTCAGCCTTTATAAGTGTAAGAGCATTCAATTGACTATTTAAAAGATCCTCTGTTATCTAAAAATCTTTCTGAATTTTGTGATCATTCAAGTTTTAATTTTTAGCCCATGCCCATACTCCATACTATTACTATACATGCCCTTTTAACTGCACAAGTACTGATACTATATGTTATCCTATGATGAATTAATTAATCTTATTTGTGTGATGACTACTTTTCACTCTAATTTTTTTCCCTGAGGATAATATATTTGAGAATATTGTGCATTAATTGTTTAGTTTAAGATAATACCCCACTGTAAATGCTACAAGTCCTAGGCTACACGTTGTATAATAAATTACCAAATTCTAAATTACTTGAAACTGAAACCTATTCAACTTTGTTATTCAGATTATAGGCATTTATTTTATTAATATTAAGCTTTGAGAATTATGTTAGTATTGTTAGGCATGTTTATATTAAAAAAAATATTAACTTAGGACTTTTGGCTCTGGTTTAAAGAATCATTTGAATTGTAAATCATCAATTTTTTGTCTAAACATCAACATATCGACTATTTGGATTGTATTGGACCCTTTATTTTACAGCGTCGTATGTCAGTGACCGACAATGGTGGCATCAAATACCCAGAGACAATGGAAGGTGGCCGTGCCAAACTTGGTGGGCTTATGGATCCTAGACAAGGTGTAATTGACAGAACATCACGATGTCAGACTTGTGCGGGAAATATGACTGAATGCCCAGGTCATTTTGGCCATATTGAACTTGCCAAACCTGTATTTCATGTTGCTTTTCTCACCAAGACCATTAAAATCCTACGATGTGTTTGCTTTTTTTGCTCAAAACTTCTCATGGACCCGGTAAATATTTTTTAGCTAGATAACCAACACAACGCCATATTTTTGTTTGTTTATAAAGATTATTTACTTTGTACATTTCTTTACCTTAGTAAGATTTGCAATTTTAAAAAAAGGTGGTCTTCTGAGACAGACATTTTGGATTACCTATGCTAAATAGATGGAGCCCTTATTACTAGCTCTTGAAATTAAAAAAAAACCCCACTAATTCATAAATGTAAACTTAAATTATTGTGGAGATTTTTGTGATCTCCATGACCATAACTATTTAAAGACTTATCCTTCCAGTTTACTTTCTTTCTCCCCAGACTCACCCCAAAATGAAAGACATTTTAAGTAAATCTAAAGGATACCCACAGAAACGTCTGGCCCATGTCTACAATTTATGTAAAGCCAGAAAAATTTGTGAGGGAGGGGATGAGATGGAGAAGAAAAAGGATGAAGCAGAGGAAACGGAAAACCCTGACGACGCACCAAAGGTAGTTCTTTTATTGTGAAAAAAAAATTGTAAAACATGTAGTTCCCCAACCTTAAATTTCACATTTTTAAAAATAAATATATTTTCTAGGTTGGTTCAAACTTCAATTATGTCAATTGTCACATTAAATTCATATCAGAAATGGTTCCAGACTTTATAATGGCAATGAGTTATGTTGATATTGAATTAGTTCAATAATTTGATACTAGATACGACCCGCAGACTTGCTCATAGATAGTGCAAAGAAAAGGGGGAAAGAACGTACACAAACTACTAAGGTTAAGACCGCTCGTTTTTGAGGACCGGTTAACCTTTCAAAAAAAGACCGGTTAACCGGTTAGCCGCTCCGTATTTATACAATTTATACCATGTTTAGTGAACCAACAAGAGAATGGATCAAATTTTCCCATCGCCTGCGTCGTCGTTTAATTTGACATCAAAGAGCCCGTGATGTACCGACTCTAGTGTTGCTGTCAAAACAGCGAATTCAAAATCCCCAACAAAGAATTAAACTGTAATGATATTCAATTTTTATATAATAACAGTATTAAAACGGCATATTATAAATTGTTGTCAAGTCAGTTTGTTTTTGAGGACCGGTTAATCATTTTTTAAAAAGCCCGTTTTACTGAAAAGAATATTATTATTATTAAGAAAACGCTTTGATTTTGACGTCACGGTCGCTCGCGTGTTGGCTCTGGTATTCTGCCGTAACACAACACAAAATTAACTCCGGGTAATAAGCTAATATACCAAGTAATTGGCTAATATACCGACTAAATGAAGTTACGATTAACTAGTCCTGATAAAACGGAGTAAACAGTGATAATAAGATGGAATTTATTTAAATTAAATACCATATTTTGTTTCACTCGTCAACTTGCCAGAATTACGCTCACACGACGACAACCTAATAGGGTGGGGTTGAGCTACACTCGCCATTTTCCAAGGCATGCTCTGACTCAATTTAAAAAGAAAAATGTTCCTTCCCCCAACCCACTGTAGATGTATAACAGTGGGTGAGGGGAGGAAAGGTGTCTCTTGGCGCGGTCTTGTATTGGCGTGTCAAAGCAAGAGGCTTCCTGTTACATAAACATCAAAGACCTTTCAAGCCTTCTAGCCTCCCCCCACCACCCTCATCCCTAACTAGAAAACTCCGTAACTTGTCCTCCCCCCACCCCACCCCCGTCCCTTTGAGTTGACCGTGCTTCTCATGAAGCTCTCATACAGTGCCTCCACAACTAAGCAAATTAAAATTTAAAAAAAAAGCATTCCTTAGCCATAGGCGAAGTAGACTAATAGTGATGACGTGTATATTATTTAGATACCAGAATAGGGAGAAAGCGATTTGAAGTCAACTCAACACAACAAAAACAGAACTCCTGGATAAAAAGCTATTACGGGCTTATTAAAGTTACGGGGGCCTTATTGAATTTGCGGTTAACCGATCCTGAGTAAATAGGACCGGTCCTGATCCGAGGACCGGCTAACCGGTTAACCGTTAACAACCTTACAAACTACAGCACGAAGAAATAAGAACAACTGGAGTAAACGTCTGGGAGGGGGGGTTGACGCATTGTTGGTCTCAAGACATACGCACTGCGGTTAGCTACCTGCCCCCCACCCTGCACCACCCTAGCTTGCCAACCATAAACTGTGATTTGCCGACCCTAGCGAGGGGTCATGCTAATTTGCACTGGTCTTGTGCTTGATCTGGTGAATTATATATTTATATTAATATTCCAGATGGGTAGAAGATGACCAAACCAAAATGTTGATAGACCTGACCAGTCATTTTAGTCACACTTGACTAATTTTTGATAATTTTTTAGTCTGGTACATATGGTCAAATGGCCTAATTTCCCTTTATAACAGAGTCATTTTTTACAGTAGCTAGTCAGTTAATTACTTAGTTCTTCAGTATACCTCTATTAATACCTTTCAAACATATTTGGTCTCCATAACTATTTATTTAAGAGATAATGGTAAATTAAAATCAAACATGGCATCTAAATTTGACCTTATTAATTTTTTTCTCCTTTGTAAAATTGGCGTTTAAATGTTCATATGCTTTACTTGTTACATTTATCTTCAACTAGGGACATGGTGGTTGTGGTAGATATCAACCAAACATAAAAAGAAATGGTCTAGAACTCATTGCAGAATGGAAGCACACAAATGAAGAATCGCAAGAAAGAAAAATCATTGTATCAGCTGAGAGAGTTCTTGAGATATTTAAAAGAATTACGGATGAAGAATGCATTGTTCTTGGGATGGATCCAAAATTTGCCAGACCTGACTGGATGATTGTCACAGTATTTCCAGTTCCCCCTCTTCCAGTTAGACCTGCTGTTGTTATGTTTGGTTCTGCTAGAAATCAGGTTATTTTCTACCTTTCATTGATTTTTGCCTTTTTGTATATATTAAATGTATTTTTCTACCACATGATTTGTTAGCTTTATATTGGTGTCATAATTTGGTACCTTTTTAAAGAAAAGATGTGACTTTATTTTAATTTATTTTCCCTCAGGATGATCTGACTCATAAGCTGTCTGACATTGTCAAAGCAAACAACCAGCTAAGGCGAAATGAACAGAATGGTGCAGCTGCTCATATTATTCTTGAAGACACAAAAATGCTGCAGTATCATTGTGCAACTCTGGTAGACAACGAAATTCCTGGTTTGCCAAAGGTGAATGTCAAATTTGTATGCTGCTAATATATTGTTTTAACCAATTTTTAATCTTTATTTAACCTGAAGTATATTGGTGTGTTTGACCTACCTGCATATTCAAACCTTCATTACATTCATAGGCTGTACAAAAATCGGGTCGTCCACTCAAGTCAGTGAAGCAGAGACTAAAGGGTAAAGAAGGCAGAGTTCGTGGTAACCTGATGGGGAAGCGTGTAGATTTTTCTGCAAGAACTGTAATCACACCAGATCCTAACCTAAGGGTTGACCAGGTCGGAGTTCCAAGAACTATTGCCCAAAACATGACTTTTCCAGAGTTGGTCACTCCCTTTAACATTGATCGGTAAGTTGTAGGCCCAAGGCAAGTTTCCAAGGGTTCTTTTTGTATCATTTGTACGTTCTTATTAAAAAAAAACAAAGAATCATGTATACATTTTTAAAAAATCTAGGATGCAGAACTTGGTTAGGAGAGGGGCCAACCAGTACCCAGGTGCGAAATATATTGTCAGGGACAATGGAGAGCGCATCGATTTGAGGTACCACCCTAAAGCCAGTGACATACATCTGCAGATAGGTTACAAGGTAAAAAAAATAACCTATGCAAACATTAGGTGTTAAATACGAAAGTTTTCACTTAAATGAATATAAATGCTTTTAGTTTAAACAAAATAAATCAAAATTATTTTAATTTGCCATTATGTTACTGCCCTCCAGGTGGAAAGGCACATGATTGATAATGATGTGGTAGTATTCAATAGACAGCCTACTCTTCACAAGATGAGTATGATGTGTCATAGGGTGAAAGTTTTGCCGTGGTCCACCTTCAGGCTTAATCTCAGGTATGCTTAACTAGTGTCATATTTGTTAGCCTTTTTATTTATTTTTTTATTATTTTTTTTTAAACTGAGTATGATTGTAATGATTGTTAAATTGTTTAATTTATCTATCATTAGTGTAACGACCCCGTACAATGCTGACTTTGATGGTGATGAGATGAACCTTCACCTACCTCAATCTTTAGAAACCAGAGCTGAGATCTATAATCTGGCTTGTGTCCCTCGTATGATCATCACACCACAGGCCAATAGACCTGTAATGGGTATTGTACAGGACACATTGTGTGCTGTTAGGAAAATGACCAAAAGAGATGTCTTTATTGACAGGGTAAATGCATTCAAATAGCTAATAGTTTATTTCAAAATTATGTCCTTTGTTTTTTTGTACCAAAGTTTTTACGATTGTTAGGTGATAAATTTATTTTATGTTTTAATATGTATTTTTTGTGTGTGTCTTAGTCTCAAATGATGAACCTCTTGATGTTCTTACCAACATGGGATGGACGCATGCCCCAGCCAGCTATACTTAAACCACAGCCTCTCTGGACAGGGAAGCAAATTTTTTCTCTAATCATTCCAGGCCGTGTCAACTGCAATCGCACACACTCAACTCATCCTGATGCAGAAGACAATGGACCTTACAAGTGGATTTCACCAGGAGACACTAGGGTTGGTGAACTACTTTCGTTTTTATATTTTGAAAAATGTCTGGCTGGAATTGTACAATCATTCTGAGATTAATAGTTTATAAATTCTGGTTAGATCTAATTCTCTTTGCGCAAAAGGATTTAATTATGTTTCAGTAACTGTTTTTCTAAGTAATATTGCAACCACCCATTTTCATGAGTTTCGTCGGTTTTTTTTGTGAGGATTATTACCTCTTTTCTAGATAAGCATCGATCATAAATTCTATCTTAGCTGTCAGCAACAAAATGTTTGTTTGAACATTTGCAGGTGTTAATAGAGGATGCTGAACTCATAAGTGGCATCATTTGTAAGAAATCATTGGGAACATCTGCTGGTTCCTTGGTGCATATTGTCTTCTTAGAGTTGGGCCATGAAATAGCTGGTGAGTTTTATGGCAACATTCAGACAGTGGTCAACAACTGGCTCTTGCTAGAAGGTCACAGCATCGGTATAGGTGATACAATTGCTGACCAACAGACTTATCAGGAGATCCAGGACACAATTAGGAATGCCAAAGTGAGTCATAACATTATTTCATGTTGCAACTATATCATATCATGATCTGCTAGAGAAATCATTCATAAAATTACTTACAGTACGTATGATGTTCTAATGAAAGAAAATTATACAATGTCCTTTGATGAATTAACAATATTGATTACCATGATAATTATCTGGAACTCTAATTTTTTTCTGAGGACTAATCATTTGAAGAAAAACATTTTATTTAAATCATTTAAATGTATATATGTCATTGAAATTCAATAAATTAATGTATTTTAGAATGATGTGATTGATGTCATTGAGAAAGCCCACAATGATGAACTTGAACCCACCCCTGGTAACACACTAAGGCAGACTTTTGAAAATCAGGTAATTTTTAACTAGGAGTAAACACTAAAATTAAAGGGTTATTGAGGGGGATGATAATTGTTTGAAATGAACACTTTATATACTTGGCTGTTTTTAATTCTTTTACTAGGTAAACAGAATCCTGAATGCTGCTCGTGACAAGACTGGTAGTAAAGCCCAGCAGTCTCTGTCTGAGTTCAATAACTTCAAAGCTATGGTCGTTTCTGGTTCAAAAGGGTCAAAAATTAACATTTCTCAGGTTAGTTATACATTTTAAAAATACTTCTTAAGGTTTGTTAACATAAGACTCACGGTACCATGAAGGAGGCTTATAATTTAAGAATAAAAACAGAACACAAGCTGGCCATTGAAAGCATAATCCATTCAAAATTATTCAACTAGATTCTCTTTTATTTTATAGGAGTCTGTTTTAGTTAATTTCTTAAAATGCCAATTTAGTTTCCAACTCCTGCCTATTATTTATGCTCATCTTTAACAGAGCTAGGTGTGATATTTATTTTGAAAAGTCCTTTCTCTTAAGCACTTTAATGTTTTCATATACCGAAAATTAGTCTTTGCAAGGTCCAGTGATGAGCAACTTGATATGACTAAAGTATGAAATCTATAACAGACACTCTAATTTTTTGCTGAGGACCTCTACTAATAAAAATGTTTGAATAGCCCACCATTTTATCCTTCCATTGTTGTAATTTTTAAAAACTTTCCTCAGGTTATTGCTTGTGTCGGTCAGCAGAACGTAGAAGGTAAACGAATACCATTCGGATTCAAATACCGCACTTTGCCTCACTTCATTAAAGATGATTATGGGCCAGAGTCAAGAGGTTTTGTTGAGAATTCATACCTTGCTGGTCTGACACCTTCTGAGTTCTTTTTTCATGCCATGGGAGGTCGTGAGGGTCTTATTGATACTGCTGTGAAAACTGCAGAAACTGGTGAGTTTGTGTTTTAAAGTGTTCATATATTTTTGGTTGTCTTGTGATGAAGAATCAATTTGTGAACCCAACTTGATGGTTACTATATCTCTAATTTTTTTCTGAAGACATCCTTTGATTTAAAAAAAAACATGTCTTGTATCTTCATGCCTTGTTTAACCCTTTACTGGGCGTAGCTGCCAAAACCAACTTATCCCTTAAGTGACAAAAAGGCTGGTACTACCATCAGTTAAAATCTCGCTGTTTTTATTAAATCGCGAGACTTCCGGCACTTTTTAAAAAAAATTATTTTGCATTTTATGTCATTTAAATATTTGCACTTATACCTAAGATATGTTTTTACTGACGCACCCCTATATATTTTAAAATTGCAAAAAAAATATCTTGCCCGTTTTGAAGATGAAAATCTGCCCAATAAAGGGTTAAAAAAAAAGTGGATTACTTTTTATTTTCTAAGGTTACATTCAGCGGCGTCTTATAAAATCTATGGAGAGTGTAATGGTGAAATATGATGGGACAGTGAGGAATCAAGTTGAACAAGTGGTACAGCTGAGATATGGTGAGGATGGACTTGATGCTTGTTGGGTGGAGTTCCAGTCCATACCAACTCTGAAACCATCTGACAAAGCATTTGAACGGAGATTCCGATTCGATGCTACAAATGAAAGGTACCATGCTTCACACATTTTTAGGATACATTACTTTAGCTTTTATTCCAGTAGTCCAATGATGCCAACTCCTTTTTGATGCTCAAAATGATATTTATCAGACACTCTAATTTTTTTCTGAGGACTAATTACTTAAGGTGTTTTCAAAATAGAATTGCAACCCTCAATTGATATTTGTTTTCCAGTCAATTTGCTTTAATATAAACTCATCATTTCCAACTGTACCAAAGGGTTATGCGTAAGCATCTGAATGAAGAAGTGATTAGGGATCTGATGGGTGATGCAAGCCTCATGGCAGAAATTGAAAGGGAATGGGAGATGCTCAATGAAGACAGGTCCAACATACGTCAAGTCTTCTCTACTGGTGATGCTCGGATTGTGCTACCTTGCAACATGGATAGAATTATGTGGAATGCTCAGAAGATATTTAGGATAGACAAACGCAAGCCTTCAGACTTGCATCCTCTCAAAGTTATTGAAGGTTTGTGGTTTATTTTTTAATTAAAAAAAATTATAAGCTATTTCATTGTCATGTAATTTTACGCAACAAAATTATGAGACCATCTTGCATCAACTGATGGTATTTTGTTTTGTTTTTTCAAGGTGTACGAGACTTATGTCGTAAGCTAATCATTGTGGTAGGAGAGGACAAAATTTCCTACCAGGCTAATGAAAATGCTACTTTGCTTATGAAAGCTTTGATAAGGGCAACCTTATGCACCAAGAGAGTGGCAGAGGAACATTGCCTCACTTCAGAGGCTTTTGAATGGGTGCTTGGTGAAATTGAAACCAAATTCCAACAGGCTATGGTAAGTCAAGAGTTTTAATAATAATATATATCATTTAATATGATATGAGAAAATATTTACCTTTTTCTTGACTGCACTATTCCCTATTATTCTATTACATTATATGTTTGACCCATACAACCCATTTTTTTTTCCTTAAAGACATAAACACTTTTTCCTAGAAAGCTGTGTCATAGCTGGTTTTTTAAAATATATTTTTTGAATGTTAACAGCTCTATTGAATTTCCTATTGTGTTTTTAAAAATGTCTTCCCTATAGGTGCATCCTGGTGAGATGGTAGGAGCCCTTGCAGCTCAATCCTTAGGAGAACCGGCCACTCAGATGACCCTCAACACTTTCCACTACGCTGGAGTGTCTGCCAAGAACGTCACTCTTGGTGTGCCGCGTCTTAAAGAGATCATCAACATCTCTAAGAAGCCCAAGACCCCATCTCTGACAGTTTACCTTTTGGGACAAGCAGCTCGTGATGCTGAGAGATGTAAGGATGTCTTGTGCCGCCTGGAGCACACCACACTTCGTAGGGTCACAGCAAACACTGCTATTTATTATGATCCAGACCCCATGAATACTGTAATTGCAGAGGATCAAGAATGGGTAGGTTTGATCTGTGTTAAAAGGATGTCTTGTTGAATCATTGGCATTTATAGCCTATTGACTAGAGCAGGGGTCGGGAAACCATGGCTCTAGAGCCACATGTGGCTCTATAAATAGCTGCATATGGCTCTCAGACAAATGTTCAATTATTTTTTTTAAAAGTTTATTCAGACTTTGATCCTCATATTAATTGCATTTTAAAAAACACCATAATTTTATTTTTTTAAAATCAGACATAATTATTGCACAAATTTACTAGAATTTTTAGCTTTAAACATCATGTATGGCTCTCACAGAATTACGTTTAAAAATATGTGGTGTTAATGGCTCCCTCAGACAAAAAATTTACCGACCCCTGGGCTAGAGCATTACATTACATTAAAATGAACTCATCAATTTATTCATCATCTACAGGTCAGTATCTATTATGAGATGCCAGATTTTGATGCATCCAGAATTTCCCCGTGGCTTCTCCGTATTGAACTGGACCGTAAGCGTATGACTGACAAAAAACTGACGATGGAGGCCATCTCAGAAAAAATTCAATCAGGATTTGGTGATGATCTGAACTGTATCTTTAATGATGACAATGCTGAGAAGCTCGTGCTTAGAATCCGAATTATGAACTCGGATGAAAACAAATATCAGGATGTAAGTTTACAAAAATGCAGTACAATTATTTTTTTTTCTGTTCCATTTTGTGCTCATATGGTCATGTTTTCCTAAATCAATGTAGAGTTGTCATGAGTTTTTGTAAAGCGATAAAGATTTTTTAACAATTTCTACAAATGATTAACTGATTAATCTTTTCAATTAAAACACTACCTTAAAATCCCAACTCCCTGCACACTTTGTCTCACCCTTTAACTGTTTCCAACTCCTTTTCATCCTGAATATTAGTTTATTTGCATCAGATTTAGTTATGCACCAAATATTCTTGCTTATATTTAAGAAATTCTTTAAGCGTATGTCCATTTTTTTTATCTTGAAATTAATTTTTTTCAGGAAGAGGAAGTGGTAGATAAAATGGAAGATGACGTTTTCCTTCGCTGCATTGAGGCCAACCTTTTGTCTGACATGTCTCTACAGGGTATAGAAGCTATTGCTAAAGTGAGTTGATTTACAAGGCAGCTTGTTATATGAACGTTTTTTTTTAATATTGCCACATAGTAGGGCTTAAATTTTAATTGCTTGTAAAACATGAGTTTTCCATATTTAAAATGCAACTTGTATCTTACATTTTACAGGTGTACATGCACTTGCCCAACACTGATGACAAAAAGAGAGTTCACATTACTGAGGAGGGAGAGTTTAAAGCTGTGAGTGAGTGGATCCTTGAAACTGATGGGTCCAGTCTGACTAAAGTTCTCAGTGAAAGAGATGTTGACCCTGTCAGAACCTACACTAATGACATTATTGAAGTGTTTGATGTAAGTTGAAATTTAAAAGTTAATGAAAATGTAGAATATCAAAAATACTTTTTTAATTAAACATTGTTACGTTAAGAATTTTAAAAAGCATATTTTTAATGGACATTTTTAATGTATCCATAGAAAATAATAATTTTATTTAAAATTTTGTGTTCCGCTCTTATAGACCCTTGGAATTGAAGCTGTCCGTAAGGCCATAGAAAGAGAGATGAATCATGTCATCTCTTTTGATGGCTCTTATGTCAACTATCGTCACTTGGCTTTGCTTTGTGATATCATGACTTCAAAGGGTCACTTGATGGCTATTACTCGTCATGGTATTAATAGACAGGAAACTGGTGCCCTTGCAAGGTGTTCTTTTGAAGAAACTGTAAGTAACCAATTCTATGCATTTTAAGTTAATGAGAAAATATAAAGTTATTTCCCTGTAGAACTAGCAGAAGTATTCTTTTCTATAAATAGATAATGACAAAGTTAAAAAAAAATAATTTGAAGAAAGCAAAACTAATTATTTTTTAAAAGAAAACATTCTTGAATTAGGTTTATTTACAGTTGCATTTAATGCATTTAACAAAGGCCCATACTGATTTTAATAAGGAAATTAACATTCTTGAGAAACTTACACAACAAGTGAGTTAAAAAGTTTCTTCAAAGTTTGATATTAAGAATGATTTTCTTATCTTTAATCAGTAAATTATTTTTAAAACTTCAGGTTGATATTCTTATGGAAGCAGCCTCCCATGCTGAGGTTGACCCCATGAAAGGTGTGTCTGAGAATATCATGTTAGGTCAACTTGCCAAGATTGGAACTGGATGCTTTGAACTTCTCTTGGATGCTGAGAAGTGCAAGTATGGTATGGAGATTCCTACCAATCTGGGAGCTGGGCACATGGCTGGTAAGTTATCTCATATTTTATTAAGTGGATAAGTAGATTACTCTTTAAGAAACCTTGTACAGCATAAAATAAATCATTCTTCTTCTTAATAAACAAAAAAGCACTTGAAATTTATTTTTCATTGCCACTTGAGTGTTATGATTAAAACTTAATTTGTTTAAAAATGTTCTATCTTTAGATAATGTAAATGAACATTGCTATGCAGTTAATCTTATGGTAAATTTATCCATCTATTGTCAGGTGGTGCAGGTACTGGTATGTTCTTTGGTGCAGCTGGATCTCCAACAAGCTCGATGTCACCAAGTATGACTCCATGGGGTCAAGTTGGAACACCAGGGTATGCTAGTGCCTGGTCCCCGGGTGTTGGCAGTGGAATGACTCCAGGTGGTGCCGGCTTCTCTCCATCTGCTGCGAGTGAGGTTGGATTTTCCCCAGGGTATTCTCCAGCTTGGTCTCCACAGCCTGGATCTCCTGGGTCACCCAGCTCTCCTTACATTCCTTCACCTCATGGTGCATCTTCACCTAGCTATTCACCTTCCTCACCAGCTTACATGCCCAGCTCTCCGGCCATTGCAACACCTCAGAGCCCAAGCTATTCCCCAACCTCACCATCCTATTCTCCTTCGAGCCCAGGCTACTCCCCTACGAGTCCAAAGTACTCCCCGACCTCACCGTCCTATTCTCCGACAAGCCCATCTTATTCGCCTACATCCCCATCTTACTCCCCGACATCACCGTCCTACTCCCCTACATCACCATCCTATTCACCGACCTCTCCCAGCTACAGTCCCACTAGCCCATCTTACTCACCAACATCACCCTCCTACTCCCCGACTAGCCCCTCATACAGTCCAACCAGCCCCTCGTACTCCCCAACCAGCCCCTCTTATTCCCCTACATCACCATCTTATTCTCCAACTTCTCCTTCTTACTCCCCCACATCTCCTTCATATTCTCCCACATCCCCATCCTATTCCCCAACCTCACCATCCTACTCCCCGACAAGCCCTGGATACAGCCCTACCAGTCCATCTTATTCGCCATCTTCTCCAAATTATTCTCCTGCATCACCTTCCTATTCTCCCACCTCCCCTTCTTATTCCCCCACATCTCCATCTTACTCCCCCTCATCACCTTCTTATTCCCCATCTTCACCTTCCTATTCTCCCTCCTCCCCAAATTACTCTCCCTCTTCTCCGTCATATTCCCCCTCTTCACCCAAGTACAGTCCATCTTCACCTACTTATTCTCCCACCTCTCCTTCATACTCCCCATCTTCACCCCAGTATTCCCCAAGTTCTCCAAAGTATTCACCATCTTCCCCCCAATATTCCCCCTCTTCTCCCCAATACTCCCCAGCTTCACCATCATATTCTCCATCATCTCCCAAATATTCCCCAACTTCCCCAAGATACAGTCCAGCTTCACCTGATTACTCTCCATCTTCTCCCCAGTACTCCCCAACATCCCCCTCCTATTCTCCTTCATCTCCAAACTACTCACCAGCATCTCCAACTTATTCTCCTTCCTCCCCCAAATACTCGCCCACATCCCCTACCTCCTCCCCAGCTTCACCTGGCTACTCGCCAAGCAGCCCAGCCTACTCCCCCAATACCCCTCACTACAGTCCAACAAGTCCTCACTATGGTACTGATCTTGAGGATGATGACCAATAGTAAACTGAAGTCTTGACATATATTTGTTACGCCATTTTTATCATGAGTATTGTTAAAACTTATTGCAGCTACATTGTATGTAAGTAGCTATCAAGTCTTATAATAATTGTCTTTATCACGTTCAATAAATTTATTGGCAATGAAAAGTGATGATTTTGTGAAAATAGTTTCAATATCTTCAGGAAAAATCAATATTTCATGAAAATCATAGATAACATTTTATTTGAGTGTTTCATTCACTCATTAAATAGTTAACAGGCTTGCATATCATACTTATTTTTTTAAGAGAACAGCTGATGGGTACTTTTCTTGTGTGTAAATACATTTATTTTGTAAATATTTATGCTGATCAAGGGATTTATTTTCTACTTGGCAAATATTTGTGAGAACAGTATGGCTATTCAGAGTTAAAATTCTAGTGAAATTTACAAGTGATATTTGTTTATAATTGAGATAGCTTCAAGTAGTTGTGATAAATGATTTGTTTAGTTGTTCCATTTTTTTCTGATTATTTTATGTAATGTAAGTGCTCTGTAGGATAAATCAGTTTAGAATGATAAACAGATCATTTTGTAACATTAACCTGTATTCATAACTCGAACTGGTTTTAAAAGAATAAGTGTTAATGATGATTACATGACCTGACAAGGTTTATACCTTAAGATTTAATGCATTGCACTTTCTACAGTTAATTTTGTAACTTTATTTTTGGCATTGTATAGTTTGCTGTGTTGATAAATATTGCTAGCTTAAAATTTCATTGGCGGATTGCCATTTCATTTTATGATCTTTTGTAAATTTAGTTTCTTGTTGAATTATACAATAAAATCTGGTTTTAAATGACAGGAAATTGTTCATTCTCAATGAAAACCTACTTCAGCCAAATGTTGTACAATATTTATTCCTCACTACATATTACAATAATCCTCGTTTCAACTTAATGTTCTAGTTGTGGCTAGTTCTAAAAATAATTGTGGACAGTCATCAGATCAGGAGGCTACAGAAAAATTAACATAAATTATACTTCTTAAAAAAGTTATGTATTTGAATTAATACTTTTGAATGTATAAGTAAACTAAAATCAGAAAATCTACACCCAAAATAAAAACAGGCAATTTTGTTTCTTTCTTTTTAATATAAAAAAGGATATTTGTCTGGAAGTAATTTAAGGAAAGTTTATATGAAGTTAGTTGTCGTTTCAAACTCACCCGGTAATCAAACAGGGGGGATTCCACGCTGGGATTTTAAGGGAAAAATTTAATTAGCATTTAAGCTTTTTATTAAACAAAAATTAAAATCCAAATAAGAATAATACAAATAAACTATTCTTAAAACAGCCAAAACTTCAAACTACTTTTTGGATATAAATTGTTCTGATACTAATGCTACTGAACTGAAAAGCCAAGAAGCTGAAATTGTAAAAAACAAAAAAAACAACGAGACATTGATCTGCTGGTAATTTGAATTTATTCTGCTAATTATTCAGCATCTCCTGTCATGGAATCAAAAATTACGGTACCTATCAATTTCAAACAGAAATTAGGGGCTTAAATTTTGTTGAGGCCAATCAAAAAGATCAACACTACAAATGCTGTACAATATTACAATAAGTAGCAGGACAAATGGATTAAAATTAGAAATAATTATTATTTTCAACAACAATAATTTAATTAAATGTCCCCAAATATAATAAGCGGATAAAAATTGCAATAACACGCAATTACCTACAGCTAGATTGGAAAAGTGTCCGACATAGCAACATTAACTTCAAATCAGACACGGACTTGACACCAAAATATAGATGAGACGGGTATCGCGAGAATGATTTTAACGTAATGTAAACTAATGGTGATTAATATACCATACTAGGTTGCGCTGTGGCGCCCACTTTTTTTTATACAATGGGACTGCGATAAAACTAATGTGGAAAATGTTACAAACTTCAATGGCTTATTTTCATTCTAAAGCATCATTAGTTTGATTCCAATGTCGTTTGTTGTGTAGCATAAACACAGAGATGAATACAATTGCTAATCTGATGAATTTAATAATAAACAGAAACTAAATCCCACAGCAT
Organism: Ampullaceana balthica; assembly: GCA_944989445.1. Taxonomy (NCBI): domain Eukaryota; kingdom Metazoa; phylum Mollusca; class Gastropoda; family Lymnaeidae; genus Ampullaceana; species Ampullaceana balthica. Next base: position 270,348 of record CALYLW010000717.1, read on the forward strand.
CCGCTCATGAATCAAGTGCTCAACATTACCAAAGTTTTGGAGGAAGCAATCAGAAACTGGACTTTAAAAATAATATATTGGTTTAAAAAGAACATACGTTGCTAAAAAAAAGTGGCAAGTAGTTATTGTTAGATTGTTTGGCATAATAGAATTTTGGCTTTTCGATGTCACCAAGAGGACAATACTAATGCAATATTCTGGAACCGATGCATTTTCTTGCAAAGAACGATCCAGTAATCTGAGAGCAACTTGTGAAAAAGATTTTTTTTAAAAATAATCATAATTAACTTGCATGTCACCCCATATTCAAAATAAGATCATTACAGTTTTAGGAGATAACGTTCACCAAAAATCATCTTTCATGTACAAGAAACTTAATGATTATTTCAGAAATTTGGCGTTGTAGCTCTTTCAAAGATTTTATTGAAAAGGAATCTGCCCATAACATTTTTAATTGTTTTCAAGTAAGCTTAAAGCTGATGGTCTTAAAATAATGAACTGCGGAGGTCCAACGTGTGTTGCTTTATGAAAGGAAATTTAAGCATACAGGAGTTCAAGAGAGACTCAAAGACACAAAGCTTAAAGTCAAATAAGTACTTTACTTGAAAAGTTCATTAAACCTGGTTTCTTTACATGCTGCTCCAACTGAAACGAAAACTTCAAATTTTGACGGTACACTAAAACGTTGTTATGCATTCTCTTCCATGTCCACACACGATTTGAAGTTATAATTGCTGCTACCGGCAAGGCATTAAACAGATTTCAGGATACAAAATAGTGAATACATTGTGGAGATTTTTAGAGGTTATTTTGAAAGCTTTAGACTTCAGAAAAATTGATAGATAGCCTACAGACGAAAAGCTAAACACACGAAAAGACGCGTGCAGTGAACAAACGTCTGGAAACATTTACAATAATTTATTTATTTATAACGAAAATGAAATGATGTCCTAATTATTAATTACCAATAAAATTCTCTTTAAAGCAATAACATGTTTTGCCAGGAAAAAAAAAGAAAACGTGGGGGGGGGTGCAAACCTGGCTTTTGACATCCCACACTACCAAACTGGCTACAGCCCATGTAGGGTCATGGTCTGCTCACTTCCAGTCAGACCAGAGGCGTAGCGAAAGGGGGGGGGTACAAGTGCACCAGAATGAGGGTTACGACGTTACATTTTAATGGTGGAACATTAATGGAGCAATTTTTAAACATTGTAACACCATTGGTTATATCATTTAACCTAGAGACATTTGAGGATAACAGAACAAAGAGTAAAGTAGTAACAAAATAATACATAAGGAAATTCATTCTAATTTGAAAATACAACAGAACTGCAATATCATACAACCTTCAGATAGGCATAAGTTGTCATAAGGCTAAGGATTTTTAAAAAAATATTTTTTTCTTGTTTCGTATGAAAGAACAAACGCATACAAATTCTTCTTCTCCCGTCTGGAATTTGGGTGTGGAGAAGTGGAATGGGTTGCCTGAACAAACATTTTAAACTCTAAATAAAATTGCAAGAATAAATTTAACCATGGATAAGTGAAGGACGCAATAATTGTGTATAGAAGGAAGGTCTGTTATAGATGAGATAAGATAAAGGTAATAAATGTGTGAGTGTGGGGATTGATGGTGCCAGTTTAAATTTGTTCCCGGGCGCAAAATATCCTTGCTACGCCGCCTCTGATTCAATTTTAATTAGTAATAATTGTGATTTTGGAATGGGGGGCAATAAATATCAGACGAAAATTTTTACAATTTTACGAGCGCATTCCCTTTCATTGGGTAACATGGCTTCAAAACGGCTCAAAGTCTAAATTTTTGCCATGATATTTAAAGTATGGCATTTTGAAAAAAAAATTAATAGTGTAATTTTGTATAAAAGAATTGTAAATACACTTAATGTGATCTTTTAAAATAATAAATATAATAAAATTTAATCTTTATGTCTGATCAAAATTTTGTTCCTGCTTTATCTTTCAATATCATATATAAAGGACTGTTGACATTCGTGTATGTATTTATGGTATTAAATTTTATTGTACAAACATTTATATCCATAGGTTGTGTATTACATTCAACTGGTTGGTTATTATTATTTTATCTATATATTTACTATTTAGTAAAATAAAATAATACGATTTAATAAGAATCACGATCGTTGCTGATCAATGTTAAATTTTAATGCACACTTAGTTTTCTTATCACCGCTTATTTCAGCCCACTCAAAATGGCGTTAGGTCTATTTTAACACTTACTCTACACTAGCCTATGAAAACAAAGTGTTTTATGTGTCACTATCCATTTGTGCCTGCAGGCACTTAAAAGGTAATTATTTTTGTCGCCATGGATGCGTATTATTTCCAATTAATCACATTAAATAATTTACGGCCTATGTATTGTACAAGTATGTTTTCCTAATAAAATGTTTTATTATTTCTCTTCTCTTTTTTTTTAGTATTTAGTTTTAGCAGGCTACTGTTCCACTCCCTTTTCCCTTATTTTATTCAAATGTTTATCGTGTCATACGATCATTCGGTTACTTTTGTTTTGATTTGGCGTAGAACACTTGTCACATAATTATGTCCTTACATTACACTTAAATGACTTGATTAATATTTAATTAACAATTTCTTGTCTCCTTTGGGCATTTGTTTCAGCATATTATTTCAACCAAAACCTACAAACTACAATATGTAGTAACGGTAGCAAGTTAACAAGCTGAAACTTAGAGACTTTACTTCATCTTTTAATAAGTTCTACACTGCTTTTCACTTTGACAAGATATATCCATTGTCATAGTCATCTATCGTAGGCAGCAACCTTATTGGAATATATCCATAGACTATAGATAAAAGTATCAGCATCAACAAAATAAAAATGAAGGAGTATAAAGTTGTAGTTTTAGGAAGTGGAGGAGTTGGCAAGAGTGCCCTTACTGTGAAATTTGTTTCTGGAACTTTTATGGAGAAATACGACCCAACTATAGAGGATTTTTATAGAAAAGAAATTGAAGTAGATTCAGCCCCATCTGTGCTAGAGATACTTGACACAGCTGGAACAGAGCAGTTTGCCTCCATGAGAGATCTCTACATTAAAAATGGCCAGGGATTCGTTATAGTATATAGTATTACTAGTATACAAACCTTCCAGGATATAAAAACAATGAGAGACCAAATTCAACGTGTCAAAGGAGTTGAACGGATACCCATGATACTTGTTGGCAATAAGTCCGATTTAGATAGCCAGCGAGAGGTCTCATCATCCGAAGGTGCCAGTCTTGCCCAGCACTGGGGTTGCCCATTCTTAGAAACCTCAGCCAAAAGCACAAACAATGTGAATGAAGTTTTCATTGAAATAGTGCGAGAGATGAACTCAACCCCGCTTAGGGACAATAAAGGATGTTGCATCATTCTTTGAACTTATTAGGATATTTCACTGTGTTTTGCACTCATTTAAGTAAAGGTAAGGTTTGCTATTTTTAACATAATTTTAAAAAAATTAATCTGATTAGTTCCATCTAGTCCAGCACTGCCAAAAAAATGATTTTAAAATTATTTTTTGTTGTATTGGCATTATAACATTTTAACATTTCAGTCTGTACAGCACAGGCATTGCTGGTTAGCGTTGCTTTAAATTGTAGTCAAATATTGAATTAGTCAAATTTAATTTATGATCTGTTTGTAATTGCCATAACTTCTATTCATCTTTTTGATGTCTCTTTTTCCTCTTGTAAAAGTGTATGGTATACTTTAAGAGCTTTGATACGCCTAAATTTAGTCCTGTCTTAAACATCCCTCACCACTTCACCTGTTTGTCACCTTACAAAGCAGCCATGTCATGGTAACACTTAGAGTGTACACATAGGCTGGTATGAAAGATGAATGGTGGTGTGTCTTTTAAGAAGATTGGTTTTACAGTGTGAGGTCTTAACACACTCACAGTGCTGCTAATGTATGTTTGCTTAGAAGGATGAACATATATATCCTTTTAAACAGATTTTGTGTTGTTTTTAATGAAATTCTTTTCATTTCTAAGATGCTAAATGCTTAGTATTGTATTTATTTTTGTTATGGTAAACCTATTCTGAGTTTGGAACAGAATACTTATATAGAAGCTACTCATCAAGATAAATTACTGAAACACATTTAAAAAGCAATATTAAGCGCAAACATTCATTTTATTAATATTGTATCAAGATTTTTAAAAAAAATATGTTAAAAACCGAAGATCCCTTAGCAGAGTTTGAAATTGACCATTTCAATTGATTAACACAGCCGAAACATAGTTTTTGAAGAACACCATAGCCATTAAAACAATTTGTGTGTCTGAGGGGTGGGGGGAGGTTTCCTTATTTTATTCATTAAAAAAAAAGCCAAATGATTTTTTAATACTCATGACTTAAGAATGTTATTGACTGATGTATTCAGAGAATGACCAATGCCTCTGTGAATTGATTTGGGAAGGAGATTAATTATGAACTATACGTTCTTTTGTGTCTCAGATTTAAAAAATGTGTACGTCTCTTAAACCATTTACAATTTCTTAAACCAGGTACTGGTATTAAACTTAAACATCTGAGAGATTAGAAGAATCTGTTCAACTTGTTCCCACTCATGGCTGTTACTAAAAATAAAAAGTCTATTTAAAAAAAAACCAACTATGTTTAAATCTGTTATGCTCCAGTAGTCAGCATATGTTGGTTGTACATTTAATTGACCTACTCATGCATGTCATATAAAGTTGAGTTTTTTAAATTTTTAATTCCTTGTCATTGAAATCTAAAAATTCAAACTGGTGGAATACAAAGAGAGAGCGCGAGAGATACAGTGTCTTTTAATAGATTTCATTATGTAGTAGTAATATGGAGTACTTGTTCTCAATGACTGTAGTCAAGTGGGCAGGCTTCAACTGTATTTACGGGCTTGCATTTTACTTCCTTTGCTTGTTTTAAATTAATTAGCACCAGCTTATTTGAAATAACATCCTGTCAGTGTGGTTGAAATGACATGTTAACAGTGAACTGACATCATACGAATTGCGACATCATTTAGCTGAAATGACATCCTACCAGTGTGGTTGAAATGACATGTTAACAGTGAACTGACATCATACGAATTGCGACATCATTTAGCTGAAATGACATCCTACCAGTGTGGTTGAAATGACATTTTACTAGTGTGGTTGAAGTCACATCCTGTCATTGTAGTTCACATGACGTTCTGTCACTGCTGGACGGTGATGGCAAGTGTACCAGGCATTCAATGTTTGACATGGTTGTTGATCAAGGAAGTTGAGCCATGTTTCTCTCGGTTATTGCTGTCTCTCTGCTGGATGATCTGCAGTAAATAGGGGCCTGGAGGGGGACCTTCACTCAAGCCATGTTTCTCTCTGTTATTGCTGTCTCTCCGCTGGATAATCTGCAGTAAATAAGGTGTGGGGGCCCATCACTCGAGAAGAAGTCAACATCATAGTTAAACCTTTAAGTAATGTATATCATTACTATTCTTAAAAAAACAAAACAACTCCGCTACCTACTTCTTTCACACCCTATCTAGCGTAAGTTCTCACAAGGTATCATAACCTCTCTATTCTCTTCAAGCTCGCTTCAACAATCTTTTTTGTTTTGTATCCTAAAATTATTATTTTTGTCTCTAAATGTGAATAATTTTGTTTGCTGCACCTCGCCATAACTTACACACAGATTTCTGCATGTTTCGCCTCCCATTGAAATATAAATTAAAATAGAAGGAGTGAAATGATATATCTGTCACAGGATCTGAACAAATGTTTTAAAAGTCTGGGTCAATTACGCAAATGTAGTGTCTTCAGACTCCTGTAGAGTTTGGAAAAGCTGACTAGAAATTCCAAATGCCCTAATATGGGGTGGACGCGTATGTTCAAAGCGTGTTTATTGTTTTTATTGCATGCGTGTTAGATTATGTGATGTTGACAAGCGTCTTTGTGTTGACTTCCATTGTTGTTGAGATTATTCATCTCAACCCCCCCTGCCGACAACAAAATCTATTCATGGACTTACAGTTTACCGAGAAATTTGGTTCTGTTTTTTTAATATATATTTTTTTTTAAACTAAAAGACCATCTTATTAGAAACCTTCATGGCTTTATGTGTCCAACTCTTTTCCGTCTTTTCACACTCATCGAAGCTCTTGCCGCCCGGTCATCTGTGTTTACATATCGTAGGGGCCGTTCTATTTTGGACACGGTCGCAAGTGTTTAATATCCCAGACGGTGCGTAATTAACACGCGCGGCTTTTTTCACCATTGAGTGTCAGGTTACAATGCTGGACAGCTCAAGTGTCTCTCTGCTTGGTTGTCCGACATGCCCTGATGTGAGCAACGCTAGGTTGCCGGTACTTGATGTTGACTATATCAATCCTTGGTGCCGGGATGTGAGCAACGCTAGGTTGCCGGTACTTGATGTTGACTATATCAATCCTTGGTGCCGGGATGTGAGCAACGCTAGGTTGCCGGTACTTGATGTTGACTATATCAATCCTTGTTGCCGGGATGTGAGCAACGCTAGGTTATCGGCATTTGACGCTGGCTCCATGTCAAATAAATATTTTTGTGGCGCATTGTGTCCATCTTTGTTAATAAATACCGAATATAGTTTTATTGAAACCTTAAAGCCATTTCCAGTTGTAACTGTCACCATAACGTCTTCATTAATGCCGCTATGCTGATTTAAAAATTTTCAATTGCATTATCTACATTTATTTTATGTCACAACACACATTAATCCGAAACTAAATTTGCTTGATCGAAACTAAATTTGCTTGATCGCGAAAACTAAATTCACCCCAAACTCCATTACATGAACTCACGAACTGCACATAAATGTGCACACGGAGGTCTTTGTAGGTTCCCTAATCTCCTGCGAAAAAAAAGTGGTATTATTTGAACCCTACACGTTAGTCTTACAAGACACTAAAAGTTAGTGTCGCGACGACGGTAATATTAGTGTTGTAGGATTGTATTACGGTTAAAGTTTGTGTTATATGTCGGTATAAGTTAGTGTTGTATGACGGTATAAGTTAGTGTTGTATGTCGGTATAAGTTAGTGTTGTATGTCGGTATAAGTTAGTGTTGTATGTCGGTATAAGTTAGTGTTGTATGTCGGTATAAGTTAGTGTTGTATGTCGGTATAAGTTAGTGTTGTATGTCGGTATAAGTTAGTGTTGTATGACGGTATAAGTTAGTGTTGTATGTCGGTATAAGTTAGTGTTGTATGTCGGTATAAGTTAGTGTTGTATGTCGGTATAAGTTAGTGTTGTATGTCGGTATAAGTTAGTGTTGTATGTCGGTATAAGTTAGTGTTGTATGTCGGTATAAGTTAGTGTTGTATGTCGGTATAAGTTAGTGTTGTATGTCGGTATAAGTCAGTGCCGTATGTCGCCACAAGTCGGTGCTGTTAAGTTGTTTGACAGAGCAGGTAGCCATGACCCAGCGAGCCAATGTTTCCCCAGGACTTGTCATTGGGGTCTCACCTATAACACAACCCACCACCCTCCAAACCCTGGCAACTGTACTAGAAGTTTTTGTTCAAATCAAATCTTGTTGAGCCGTACTGTATGGCCCGTGACTTTTCCACGGCCCTCCCCTTTAAGCAGGGATCTCAAATGTGTGTAAATATTATGATTATTGTTGACCTGTGAATATAAGATTAAACTTGAATAAGATTCGGGCCTTCGAAAGGGCTTCAGATTTTCAGATTTTTATTCATCTTTCTAGTCTATGGCCCTAATTGTTTTTTTAAAAATAATTAAAATAGAAAGGATTACTTGACGTCAATTGACATTAACCCCCCCCCCAACCGAAACGTTTCACACTCCACGAGTGGAGTCTTCATTGTGTTTGGGGTTAGGGTTAAGGTAAGGGTCAGATGCGGTGTAGCGACACATTTGTTCGGATCAAACAGCTTCAGACTGTGTTTCTCAACGATATTCGGCCGGCACTTTCTGAGGTTAGAGTCATGGTATGGCTGGCAGGGCGGGGACGAAATAACCAACGTTAAGTTTTAGTTACTTCAGAGCAGTCTCCCCGCCCCCCCCTGCCCCTCCATCTGTACACTTTTAGCGCCCGGCTATTCTAATGGTGGTTCAGGTCAGGTGTAACCTCCATGTCCATACACTATTAATACTCGAAAGAGGCCTGAGCCTGAGTCGGTGCAACTTTCTGCGGTCTGGATTGTAAGACTGCACTGCTGATCTTTTGCAGCTTCTTTGTCAAACATGAGGCTTGTTGGTCGCGTGTTTGGAGCATTTTTTTAGAGATCTCTCCGCTGCAATGACTCGGACGTGCAGACAATGTTGGTGTCTCAGTCCCTCTCTAATGTACTCGCGAGTCATGACCACTACCTACGTCATGAGATCTCTCCGCTGCAATGACTCGGACGTGCAGACAATGTTGGTGTCTCAGTCCCTCTCTAATGTACTCGCGAGTCATGACCACTACCTACGTCATGAGATCTCTCCGCTGCAATGACTCGGACGTGCAGACAATGTTGGTGTCTCAGTCCCTCTCTGGTGTACTCGCGAGTCATGACCACTATCTACGTCATGAGTAGATGTAACCTCAACCTCAGTAATAAAAAGTTCCGTTGATGTTCCTCCACTTGAACATTTGATCGGCAACGTCGCTCACATTCTCTGCAACCGATCGTCTAAATTCTTATCAAAAGATAGATAGTATTACTATTACAATACCACAATGAATGCGTGGAATCTTTGAGTGTAGCCATGGCAATAGCCGACTGTTGTGTGTTGTGCATTGCTTGCTGAAACGTCGATGGCTCTGTTAAAGAAAATGTGTGCATACCAGCGCCGTAGAAATGCACATCATCATCATCATCATCACACAGTCTCCATGCACAGTTTGAAATCGCGATGTGTGAAAGATTTCGCTTGAATGTGCTGATATTGATAATAGTCTTGCCCTCAACACGGCTTTCAACTTAATTTGACCTATACCCCCTTTAGCCCTTCGCCACAGAATGTGTTTATTTCAATGAGAAGGGCCGGGGCCGACTCAGGTAGACTGTCTGGTGTGACGGTGTGACTATCTGGTCTGTACCATTGCCTGATTTACACCTGTGCACCTTTACTGGCTAACAAGGAGTTAAGCCCTAAACATTTTCTGTCACCTGTCCAAAGTCAAAGTTCTCGTCATGTGAAGTCTTTTTTTTTACAACTGTATGTTATTAACAAAGAACTATGACTATGATTCCCCGTTCTCTCAAATATCGGAACATGAGTCCAGACGACAATTTAGTCCTACTGCTCACGACATTTGGAAACCAAGACTTAGTTTAAGTCATTTGATCGACGTCATCGCATTGTTAGCTTTAGTCCCCTCTCCCCATTTTTTCTTCTCTCCATCATTGGTAAATACCAGTCCGTTTGCAGATGAAGGTTATCTATTATCTTGAGCACTTGTATGATGTGTGACTGATACCAACCAAGGTTATCAATTATCATGAGCTACCTGGGAAGACGTACGATGGACACCGTCCCATGGGCGCTAGCTAACACACACACTCACCGACGCCGAGGGGATCGGCCGGGCTCATCGTCACTCCTGGAACGCCGCTGGGTAATACAACCTGGCGTGCGTTGGTGTCATATCTTGTCGCAGTTACCGCGATAAGATTCCGTGGGTGGTTGTCCTTGTGGCATTGTTTCAGATGCACTTGCCGGTATTGTGGTGCAGGAATGTTGTGTCGTCATCAATAGTCACTGCTCAAATCAGACGCCACAGTCAAAGAGGAATGACAAATATGTCGCCTCGTTTTAAAGTCGCAGTTGTGACAACCGAGATTCTTTACTTAAGGTATATGTGGGGGAACAACCAGCACACGTTTAGTCCACTTGTACGCACGTAACTGAAATGGGACAAGCCAAAAAAAGTATTCCTCTTACCCTTTTCCACCATCGCGCCTTTCTTATCGCGTCAAGATATTATTCAACGATTTCAACGAAACAAGACGAATTAAGAAGCAAATAGGACCTGTGCTACTGGTTGATAGTTTCAAATGGGGATGTGACATTTGCCCCCGCCTTTACGTGCTCGAAAATATAAAAAAATGATTGAAATTAAAAAATGAACATTATAATTTATAAAGAGAAATTGTGTTTAGTTTAAATTTCTTTAAGCAACACTGCTGGATTCTCACAGACGACTGTTTAGTTGATAAGTTCTTTATCTTCAGACCATACATATCTCAATATACAATTGTAATGTGTCTAAATTTTACTCGTGTGCTTTCCTTGCCCTTCATGTTACAATCCTGTGATCTCGTGGCTTCATTTGAATGCAATTCACTGAAGCGCCTTATTTCATATCAACCTGGACTTCTTCGCTGTGTTGCTCAAAGATATTTTTTGCACGAGCACTTGTTTCAAGTGAGCCATTGTTTTTCCTGGAAAAAATCGAGCAATGAAACAAAAATAACAAAAAACTTGTTTTCGTGAAATGAGCCAAGGTTGGACCACGGTAAAAAAGTGCAGAAAGAAAAGAAGAAACCAAAGAGAGGAAAAAAACAACACAAACTGCTATTCTGGTGACAGTATGTTGACATTAATAAATTGCCGGGCGTCCAGCGGCTCCAGTCTGCTGGTCTAATTATTTCATGGGAGGATGGGGGTGGTCACGATATGGGGCTAGCATGCGGGAGGAGGGGCAGTAATTACCCCCACCTTCCTAATTAAATAAGGGTAGTACACGGTCGTTATATTTGGTATGTTTCTGTTGACTTGATGACGTCAGTTGGGGTGAGGGCGGGTTGTACGCTGACATAAGCTGCTCCAGAACATACCAACATTGTGGATCATTTTCACGGGTTCACATTTCATAAACATAAAGTTATCAATTAATTACTATGTGTTGTTTGTTATAAAGGTTGTTAGTTATAAAGTGCATTGCTGTTGTACTTTCCCCACGCGTACGCTGACGGGCATTTCTACAGCAAATCCACCACTGGCGTGAGCACTTGGTCACGGCGTATGATGTACACTCGTTGGTCATTGGCACATCCTCCTCGCCTCTCCCCTCCCTCCCCCCCCCCGCCATCACCAGCAGCAAGGCGTGAGTCGTTTCTCTCCCATATTTCACTGGCTCTGATGTTTACTCTGGGCTCTGATACATGCTGATGGCCCGGATAGATACAGAAAGATACTACAAAAATTTGGGGAGGGGTGTGTTGGTGGTCTCGTTGCCGGCATGCTTTTTGACGACTGGAGCCGACAGGCCGCCCTCGTTGTGGGTGAGTCAAGATGGTCAGGGAATGTGTGGTTTGCTAAAATGGCCTGGCTTTGCTGAGAAATATGTTGGTGCAAACTGACTCTGACTAGGTAGTGGTCAATGCTACCTCTAAGGTTCGTTGGTCATTATGTTCCCGCTAAAGGTTCGTTGGTCCGCGTGCGAAGTAAAAAAAAACAACATCGCGTGCAAAGTTGCATTTTATTGTTGTTGCAAAATTGTACACCCACAAACACAGATATTATGTTACAAATAACATGTATTCTTATAAAATTATAAAAAATTGCTGCACGGTAACTATAAACTGCTGCTCGGCGTCAGTCAGATATCTGCGCATTCCTAATGGCAGCATTGGTGATGGTCGGTCACTAAGGAATACATGCCAGTCTGTTGGCCGGGTTTTAGAGCTGTAGCTGCCAGCTATGCACTGAATGATCTCCATGATATAAGTATAAGAGAAATGTTGGCGTTGTCGGTACATGTCACAGGGCGATAAGGTAATGGTAAATTAACGCACCGACGTGCGATGTGGAATTTCATCATTGTTTGGATGAAATTGATGTCGTCAGTAATTAGATGTTGGTCAGTCATTGGTCAGTCATGGAGTGGTGGTCAGTCGTTGGGTGTTGGTCATTCGTTGTTTTGGTCAGTAATTAGTAATTAGCCGCTGTCGATCATGGAAAGATAGTAGGGCTGCACGTTTCTAGTCTGAAGTAATATGAAGACTTTGGGCCTGGTCGTCCCCCACGCAACATTGCGGATGTTATAGGACAGTACGAATACGTGGACACCTGTCTAATAATTAATGTGTTACTGTCAATGTAGTGCAGGCCCCGGTATCTATGTCAGAACCACCGTGGTAACCTGACGGCATAGCGATAGATGCTGGCTTAGCTGGTTCCAGGTGGAAATATGTCAAGGCCTCCGCTTACATTCTTGGAGTTGTAAAGGGGGAAGGGGAATCGGTATGTTATTTCTTTTCTCATTCCACTTCTTGGCTAATAGCCGTGATGGCCTCAGTCAGCAGGTTTTTTTTACTTTGGTGTGAGGTTTGGGAACAAGTCACCGTAACTCTTTAATAGTCTTCGCGTGGCTTTAACGGCTCGGGGGTGGGGGGGGGGTCTTTGTATTTGGGTGTGTGTTTGGGGTCAAGGTGGTGGACTGTGTCCGCAAGGCTATATTTTCTAAATAGGATTATTTTAAAAATAATAACAAGGAAATTAATAACACCTGGTTATGATCGTACGCAATAGGAAAAAACCACATGCATTCGCTACGTTCGGTTTGTGTCATAGGGATACGTGAGCTTCATATTGAACAGTTTGAGATCTGCTCTTTAAATGACATGACCCGTGAGTGATTGATTAAATAGAGATACGGTGGCCAAACTGCGGCTCGGGAGCCGCATACAGCTCTCCCGTGTTCGCATTGCGGCTCTCCCGTGTTCGCATTGCGGCTCTCCCGTGTTCGCATTGCGGCTCTCCCGTGTTCGCATTGCGGCTCTCCCGTGTTCGCATTGCGGCTCTCCCGTGTTCGCATTGCGGCTCTCCCGTGTTCGCATTGCGACTCTCCCGTGTTCGCATTGCGGCTCTCCCGTGTTCGCATTGCGGCTCTCCCGTGTTCGCATTGCGGCTCTCCCGTGTTCGCATTGCGGCTCTCCCGTGTTCGCATTGCGGCTCTCCCGTGTTCGCATTGCGGCTCTCCCGTGTTCGCATTGCGGCTCTCCCGTGTTCGCATTGCGGCTCTCCCGTGTTCGCATTGCGGCTCTCCCGTGTTCGCATTGCGGCTCTCCCGTGTTCGCATTGCGGCTCTCCCGTGTTCGCATTGCGGCTCTCCCGTGTTCGCATTGCGGCTCTCCCGTGTTCGCATTGCGGCTCTCCCGTGTTCGCATTGCGGCTCTCCCGTGTTCGCATTGCGGCTCTCCCGTGTTCGCATTGCGGCTCACGTACAGTTCATGAATGTTAAGTTACAAGGATTACTGAAAGTGTTACAAGCCAGGTTTACTCTACCATAGTAACTCAGTGCGGCTCTCAACAATTTTTTTAATATTCTAAAATGACCCTCAGTTACTACAGGCCTGGCCACCCCTGAAATAGAGTAACACAGAAAGAACACACTTGTCGGTGGGGTAGCATTCAATATTATTGGGAGAACACCCTTATTGACACTTATTGTTATTGTATTTTTGTTTGGATCTCAATTAAGTTAGTTGTTTTGTTACGTCCGTCGTCAATATGTAATAAAAAATGACGGAAGTTTTCAAAATAAATACACATCAGATTAAAAAATAACTTAATACAGAACTTTCATTTATTTTATTTATTTTTATTTGATTCATTTATTATCATATTGAACAATTTTATACGGAACGTTCGAACAGTGTTATTTTTGGTGCAGCACTATAAAACAAAATCGATCGCAGCGCCACCTAACAGCATTACACCCATATCGCAGCGCAACCTAACAGCATTATAATTACATCCATACATACAGACAACGGGAATTATGTATGTTTTCTATATGTATGCATGAAACAGTGCTCGTTTTTAGAACTCGTCCATGAATATGCGAGAAATCACATACAAATAATGATATAAAACTGATGACTCCCATCAAAAGACGAACGACTGCCGAGGTGAAGTGCATGCAAGTCCCCTGCCCCGCCAGTCGCGCCCAAGTACAATGCTACTACGTAACAACTGCGCCTGTTGGTCTTGCGCCGTTTCGAGTGCATGACGGAAGCGACGTGTTTGTTTACCTGGCGTGTTTGTCCACCCCTCCCACCCACCACCATCGCCAGGTTGATGCTGGTAACGACTAGGGCCACACACCGTCTACCGCCGCACCATCAACGTTGTTGTTGATGTTGTCGGCTGGGTGTTGTTGTAGGTTGTTGTTTGGAGATGGCCTATAAGTAAGTGATTGCACCCACCAAGATTTGGGATTGAGACAGGTACACGCTTTGCTTTTGTTCAATAGACAGACCGTGACTTTCTTCTTTATATATTTTTGTTGTGTGGGATGTCACAACACGAGATTGGGGGTAGGGGTGGTTAATTCCGGAATCAGGCTACTCTGTCGTTGATACCGCACCCCCCCCCCTTTTTAAAAGAATTAAAAATAAAAAAATAAAAATAATAATATATAAATAAATAAGCATAAATTAAAATATGATACGTTCTTATTCTTTGTTGTGTGTGGAAATGTTAGCAGCATGTCTATCCCTCCTTACTACCACCACCCCCAATCCCCCTCGCTCCACCCCCCATGTCAACATTAGATGAAATGAGCTGTGAATAAGATAAATGAACGACACGAAGCCGACGTATCTGTTTTTGTTAAGACTTCAGTGCGATGAAAGATGGGGTTTCAATTTATTGAAATAAACGAGTCATTAAATGCGGGCATCGAACTGTGGGAACACGGAAGTTGATCTGCTGAACATTATGAAATTAGTTTGAATGGATAGCTGGACAATATGATATTGGATTGAATGGATAGCTGGACAATATGATATTGGATTGAATGGATAGCTGGACAATATGATATTGGATTGAATGGATAGCTGGACAATATGATATTGGATTGAATGGATAGCTGGACAATATGATATTGGATTGAATGGATAGCTGGACAATATGATATTGGATTGAATGGATAGCTGGACAATATGATATTGGATTGAATGGATAGCTGGACAATATGATATTGGATTGAATGGATAGCTGGACAATATGATATTGGATTGAATGGATAGCTGGACAATATGATATTGGATTGAATGGATAGCTGGACAATATGATATTGGATTGAATGGATAGCTGGACAATATGATATTGGATTGAATGGATAGCTGGACAATATGATATTGGATTGAATGGATAGCTGGACAATATGATATTGGATTGAATGGATAGCTGGACATTATGAAATTAGTTTGAATGGATATCGTCTTACTGTTAAACACCGGGCAGCTCAGAAGTGAATGTGTGTCACATACTGTACTGTAATACTGTAATAGAAGTGAATGTGTGTCACATTATAGTCACATACTGTACTGTAATACTGTAATAGAAGTTGAAGAAGACTTGTTACAGCAATACTTTTTCTTCCCATTAATTGAATAGTGATGTAGTAATGAAGACATCTGGTTTATTGAATATCGATTTATTTATAGATCTAGATAATTTCATACCTATTACCTATGTATTCAACAAGGCTTTAAAAAAAAATAATTTAAGGTTTTTTTAGTGGTTTTTTAAACTTGTAAATGTTTTGATATGGATTTTTTTCCCATCAGATGCTTTTCAATAGTGGAACTCTGTTCTGCTGACTAAATAAGAGTCCAAAGCTCGATGGCACTTTCGTGCATTCCTTTTCTCGATGACAAAAATAACACACAAAAATTCTTTGACATTCGTCTATGAATTATAACTTTTATTTATTTATAGTTACTAATAACAGTTGCTTATTAATTTAAGTTATAGCTATCTATTTATAACTTTAAATTTGATAAAATCTCTGCTCTGTTACACGAATGCGTGAATACTAGATGGAAACCTTGCGAAAATTACATTAATGTTTTTTTTAAAATAACATTGATATTTGTTTGGATCGAACCTAAAGTATACAAATACATATATTGGATAGCTGATGAAATTTTTAAATTTTTTTTTGTGTCTCCCACTTATAAGAGTGAATTTTTAAATCCCTTATATTAACTTCACCGCCGACTCTGTCTGTCGTCATCTCTCTCTGTCTGTCTTGGGCGGGCGGGCGGAAAAACAAAAGTCAAAAATGACCCACTTCCCGTGATCCGATCGAGCTGAAATTTGGCACACGGACCCGTCTCACCTAACAATGCATCGTATCAAAATTTCAGATCGATCGAACGTACCGTAATTAAATTAATGCATTTTTAGTTTATCCTAATATAACGTATGTCATTCAAATTCACTGTTTGTTATTGTTTTTTTCCCACGTGAGAGTTTGAGTTGACGCGTTGACGCGACCCATCGAAGCACCGGCGTGCTTTTGTTTACATTTTACGTGTCACGCTGAGCTCGGTCAAGCGATCGGTGACCAGACTTTTCCCATCTCTCTCAGGGCTGTGAAGCAAAGTTGAGTTAAGACAGATTCAGTCTGTAAATGTTTGTCACGTTTGAAAATAATCAATACTGTTAGTTATGTCTCATATATAAGGGATTTATAGTCAAAAACTTTGTTTTTACGGGTTTGTTTTATTATTTTGTAATGTTCACCCCGATCCTTCACTAGATAAAATTTACTCACTGCGAATATGTTAAAAATAATTACACGGCTTTCCACGTGTTGATATCACTAGTGCATTTGTTTGCGCTGTCTTGCTAGCTATCACGTCCTCTCTACCCCAGTTATACGCAGTACCTCGTTGTAAACATTCACGTTGCATAGGAAACGAACCAACGACCACGGCATGGCGTGATGTATCCCTCAGTGGGTGACACCCATGACAGGGGAGGTGATTACATTTGGTCTTCAAATCAGGAGTGGATTATTCCGCCTTGGTGTGATTTTTTTTTGTGTAACCATGGCAACAGTGCTTGTGTATAGGACTCGTCCATGAATATGCGAGAAATCAAATTCCTGTTTTAACATCTTGTCTCGCGTGACATCCTCTCCATCATCTCGTCAGTTGCCGTATTACTGTCCTTACTGTCCTTGTCGTCCCCTTATCACTTTGTCGTCTTGTTAGTTTTCGTCATTCTCACTTGACGTCATCTTGTAACTTGCCGTCACCATGCCTTTTGATGTCATCTTATAACTTGCTGTCATTATGTCATTGGACATCATCTTGTAACTTGACGTCATCTTATTTCTTGCTGTCATGTTGTCCCTTGCTTTTATGGTGTCATTTGCTGTCATGTTGTAATTTGACGTCATCTTGTAACTCGCTGTCATGTTGTCACTTGGCATCATCTTGTAACTTGATGTCATGTTGTCACTTGATGTCATCTTTTAACTAGCTGTCATGTTGTCACTTGACATCATCTTGTCATTTTCTGTCATGCTGTCACTCGTCGTCATCTTGTAACTAGGTGTCATGTTGTCACTTGCTGTCATGTTGTCACTTGCCATCTAGCCATTTACCGTCCTCTTCTGTCATCGTCCGCCAGAGCCAACCCAACCAAGCCCACCCCGCACTCCCTTTGGTAGTCCACATTTTATTACTGCGGTGTGTGACACCAATTGCGGAAGTTACGACTGTTTGAAGTAGTTAGAACTGTTCCTTTCCGGGAAGAAAATATTCGGGGATTTCATTTGACTAGAAACTCCTAAGTGGGATCTGCCTTGTGCTTGACAACAATTGTACCAAACAACTCTTGGCCTGGGAGAGGGTCACATCCTGATGTTCTTCCTGTTGTGAGCTGTCATCGGGCGAGTCGTGTATAATGAAGCTGGTGTGTTTCAACTACTTTCAACACAACTTCGATATTTTCCATGCCTTAAAACCTACTTGTTTATATATATGTATATGTATATATATACGGAGTTAGTTCCACATGGTGATAGGACTGGTCCTACAGGCAAGGGGACAAAGAAAATTTAGGAAAACACCCTTCCTTGTGGAGTTAATAATATATGCGGGATGTTCTCACACACACCCCGGCGGCTGTCGAAATTTGGCTTTACGTATACATGTACAAAGTGGGGATAAATCAAGACCTATTCGTTTGTACATTGGGAAATTCTATACCAATGGTATATTTTCGTGTTTTTCGTGTTAAAAACTATATCTTATTTGGTTATGGTGGTTAAACGAATAAACCGGCTGATGAATATCAATAGTGGCGTTATGGTGTATCAGATGGCTAGCTACGGGGGGGGGGATGGTTGATGGGGTGTCTCTGATTTGTAAGGTGTGGCGTGCGGGGGGAGAGAGTGAGGGAGGGAGAGATAACAATGAGCGTTATTATAGATGACTCACGCCCCGCCTATGGTGTGTGTTGGAAGGGGTGGTCATTATGTCTGGGGGGGGGGAGAAGGAGGGCCGGGGGGGGGCGTCATTTTGGTGACATTCCTCATCCAGCATTTATCAGCCGGTAACACGTGTGAAGAAATGATTTAAATTACTCGCGTTATCGTAGCACAGACACACATAAACGACACCGCAGTATAGAACGTTTCCTGAACTCCAAAACCTAAATGTGATAGAGCATGGGGGCCTGTTAGTAATATTACAAAATTACAGACGCTTTAATAAGAGATTGTGAAATCCTTACTTAAACCTCGTCAATTTACGAGTAACAGTGGATTCCTTTGTCATCGTTGTCATTTTACTCGGCTGTACAAGGTAATATGGAGAAATAAATAAGACACCAAGTCGTCCTTTCAAACGAGAAATGAAATTTACTTAGTAGTAACTGCCATCCCCAACTACACGTTTGGCGTGTCCCTTTGGTTTCCCATTAATTTTATGACTAGAGCATTCATATATAACCCTCCCTTTGTTTCTATCATGTTACAATGATCAGCGAGTGTTTCCATCGCGTTACAATGCTCGCCTATAAACTCGCTGTCGCCTTACTTCTTTCTTGTGACAAGTACATGTACCGGGAAGAATCGGAACACGAATTAGAGATGATGCGCCCGTGTCCAATCTGGTCACGGAAACTTGACCCATAAACCGCGCGGATAATTTAGAGCGCTGTGTTAAATAGCAACATTTCCACTGTTGTAAAGCCGGCCCCATATTTCAATTATTTATTCGAAACGTCTTATTCTTAGCCTGACGTTGAATCTGCTTTAATAGCAGTAGTGACACCAATTTTAAAGGGGAGGTGGTATAAATTGAAAATTTGACGTCATCAAAAGACGCGCGAGGGATTGGATCATTTGAACAAAACGCCTCACCATACCGCCTCGTTGTACAAGTGTTAGCATGTTGAAAATGCGTCGTTCTAATTTAGCAAAATCTGGTCACGGCTGTCGGGTCTTACACTTACGGCTACGGTCGTTATTTCAGTAATAGCTCGAAGGGGTAGCGAGCCAAAGTTCTTTGTGAAATGCCTTTATCTTACAAATAAGAAGACGCTCCTTCTATGCAGAAGATAATTGCGTCCACAGACCATGAGAGATGATCTGTTGGCAAGTGATGCAGCGTTCACATGTCTCGGCTTTGTGGGTTCCACGCATTACCCAGCCGCCTAACTAGTGTTAGGTACCCATTCGAAGCTGGGTGACTCAGGGACCCGGGAACAAATCCTTGCCTTGACATGGATTCGAACCCGTGACCATCGGTATGCCAGTCGAGCGCGCTGCCACTCGACCACCGCGTCCCCTTTAGTGGAATCAAACCGATTGTTCGGTTGTTGGGTTACAACATATTGTTTCGTGTACGGAGTCAAACAATGCAGTCTCTAGTTTATTTAACTTTAAAACCGTACAATGACGGTACAATGTGAGACAATGACGGTAGGCCTGACATGTCAAACGAATGTACAATATTAAATGATGATGGCTTTCTTCTGTAGCGCTAACACTAGCCATGCTAGTCCAGGATGCTCGTAGCAATCATTTTCAAAATTTGCTTAAAATTGTCATTGTGGTCACACTTTTTCAAACATCTCGGACGATTGTTCCACAATTTTGTTGCAGCCGATTCAAAGTAGCGCTAGCCAAGGGACTTCCTCCTGTGTCCACCCACCACGAAAACTTTCATGAGGGAATGAGAAGAACACAGCCCCTGTAGAGGTACAATCGTACAGTATAATCTCAAACATTGATGGCAGTTTTTATACAAATCACGTCTTTATTACTCTACAAATATATGACTGCACCAGATAAATAAAAGCAAAAATTAGCTACTATACAAAGCACAACGTCCATACTTCCATACAAGTCACTGCGTCTTTATTTATATACAAATACAAAATATTCGCTTCTCTACAAATCAGTAAGAACGTTCAACCGATATTAACATGTTAGAGTGGTCAACATTACAATATAATGTCTACTGATTTGCTTTGTTCCGACCATTGATTTATCTTCAGTTCGGTCCACCCTCCACTGCCACTAAACTGTTTATTTCATTTATTAATGCCGTGTTTCGGGCCTGATAAATGACCAGCTCGGGTTCTTTCTCTCATAACGCCCCCCCCCCGCACCCCAACGGATGTGTCGGTCGGAAGTTGCTTGATTACAACCCATTGCCGCATGAACTCGGCCCCCGGGTTTAGCGAAGATGAAAAGCGGTATGGGAGGAGAGAGGTTTTTGGAGCGTAGTGGAATTACAGCAACCAATGAACCGCCCCGCACAATAACTGGAGCGTGTCAAACTTAAAACGTAGTGTAAACACGACACGACTATGGAAGTGGTCCGATGACATAAAACACAACATAGATTTGATCTCACAATTGTCTGTCGCCAGTGGTGTCCCGTATGAGACCATCAATTAGTCAAAGATAACGTGCCGTAACTCTATATTGTGTCTAGGAATAACTAAGGAGATAACACCGTGACGAAGTGTTTTAACCATGTCATGTACGATATGCATGGATAAAAAATGTCTCACGTGAATGCTTTCCAGTTTCAGTTACAACACACTTGAAAATTTACCCCTGAAACAATATATCCTCCCCACCCCCAACCCCCCCCCCACCAAAAAAAAAGTATAATAGAAAAATAATAATACAAAATCAAAGTAAAACTCTACATTCTGCATTCAAATTCGGTCATAGAAAATATACGAATTTTTTAAATATTAGTTCCTTAAAAAATAGTTTTTAATGATATCCACCATCTCACTAGCCCAGACCAAGCAACTATTTGAAATGTCATGGCTTAAACACAGATGTTTTAAGTTGACGAACCACCCCATTTGTGTATTATAACGAGGAGACAGCTCGGAATACTCGGATATAAAACTGGCCAATCTGTAGGGGACATGATGACCCGCGGACCACATGCGGCCCACCTAGTGGATTTTTCTGGCCCGTCAGTAAGCTTACAAAAATGTACTTTTCTCGAAATTCAGACAGCTAGAGGCGAATCACATTAAATTTGGTTAATTTTACGTAATGTACTTGTTAAAATAAAATCTGATTTAAACAAGTAGATGCAGCTGTAGTTATTATTAGTGATGAGTAGTAAAATTAATTAAGATGTATCAAGTGTTTTTGTTGTTTACTATTGGGGGTGGGGGGTGGTGGCGGTTGCGGACCTTGACACATCTCTTAAAAGTTATTTAAAAAATGGCACATGTCTTCATCCGAGTTTGAGAACCCTCATCTAAACCAATATCGTCTTTGAAACCCATGCCATGTGCATCTACCCACCTTCTAATCGGCATCCTTCCTTCTCGCAAGACGATGGTGCATCACCGTTGGGTTGGGTTGCATTTCCTCGTGTGGCTGTGCAGTCCTATCCTTGAGTGACAGTCTTTACCACAGCTTTTGCACACGAGTTCTGTGCTTCCCAATGTTTTGGCCTTTCTCTTAGCTCCTCTGTCTGTAGCCTCCTCCATCCTTCGCTCCTCGGCTACTATGACGCCCTCTTTGACAACTGTGCGCCACGTAGATCATTCTTCTGCCGTACACCCCTAGTCGCTTGTGCGTATTCTGGCTGCTTTCATGTCCCATAGGCAAGCATCTTTAAATCGCAGACGTGGGCGACCTGCCTTCCTCTTTCCCGATTCTCCAGTTTTCCCTCCATATAGGAGGTCCTTGGGGATGCGACCAGGGCTCATTCTTTTTTACATGTCCTGGCCATCTGAGGCGTCTTTCAATAAGGATTGAGAACATGCTTTTGGGTATTGGCGCGCATCTACTCACCTCATCACCCGTTTAACCATCCAGTCATTGACCCATATCTTTTTGCAGGCTTACTTTTAATGTATCGACTTGTAACGAAATCTGAAAGTCCGCATTCATCATGACCCGACTGCTGACGTGATCGATCTCGAGCGGGGAAATTCAATTTTTAAGGCGCTACATTATTCCCATGAACACACAGGGCACGTCATTGTGTGCTGGGAACGTGTCGTGATAACATGAACACACGGGGCACGTCAGTGTGTGCTGGGAACGTGTCGTGATAACATGAACACACGGGGCACGTCATTGTGTGCTGGGAATGTGTCGTGATAACATGAACACACGGGGCACGTCATTGTGTGCTGGGAATGTGTCGTGATAACATGAACAAACGGGGCACGTCATTGTGTGCTGGGAATGTGTCGTGATAACATGAACACACGGGGCACGTCATTGTGTGCTGGGAATGTGTCGTGATAACAGCGATTAGTTGGGGGCAGAAGAGCTGCGTCGGTGAATGGCACTGACACGGTCACACGCTGTTAGCTAACATTGTTAGTTGGGGGGGGGAAGCGGCGTCGGTGAATGGCACTGACACAGTCACACATTGTTTGCTAACATGTTTAGTTGGGGGGGGGGAAGCGGCGTCGGTGAATGGCACTGACGCAGTCACACATTATTAGCTAACATTTTTAGTTGGGGGGGGGAGGAGCAGCGTCGGTGAATGGCACTGACGCAGTCACACACTGTTAGCTAACATTTTTAGTTGAGGGGGGTGGGGAGCGGCGTTGGTGAATGGCACTGACGCAGTCACTCACTGTTAGCTAACATTTTTAGTTGGGGGGGGGGAGCAGCGTCGGTGAATGGCACTGTTAGCCCGCGATCTCTTTTATCTGCACATGATAGCAGAATAAGCCTCTGTGAATATATCTTATCTAATATATTTCACACGGACCTTCTACGCAGAAGGATATTGCGTCCTACGCGTATCCTTGTTTTTTTGCGTTTTATTAGTTTTTGAACGTTGATGGCGCGCTGGTTTTCCTGGTTTATTCAGACATTTGTATTGCGTATGTATGGAACAAGATCTTGGCATATGAAGCTCAACAACAGCGAATTAAACCATCAACTCCCGTGCACAGCACAGAGCCACGGGGAAACGTAACATTCTGATAGAAAAAACATAGCTCTCTTTGAGTCTGGTTAGAGTTCCAAATAATGTATCTGAAGATAAAGCCGCACGTATTTTCTCTCCAATGTACTTGTCTCACACCCCTCCATTCCACCCAGTCCTGTCACTCTAGTACCGGTAATATTCAATTTCCCGATTATCTGATTCAGTTCTTGTATTTTCTAATCGTTAACATTTCCTGTCATTCGTACATGTGTGCCATCTTTTCGCTTTATTGGACACTTACCATGAAATAAATCTACGATTTCCCAGACAATACATAATAATATATTGTCTACATTTGATGTCTATGTTTTTCTGATGTAGAACGTTTCTTAACGAAAGATCTCATTGTTTTTAATAGAAATACATATAAAATAGTGTTTTTTATCGTTGTTTCTCTGCACTATTCAACACATAAAATTTCATATATCAACGAATGTTTCCTTTATGAAAAATGGGCCTAAAAACGACGGAATGTCTTGGATTTTTTGGAAGCCGCAACTACTCTTAGACGAATCCTTGCGTAAATGTTTTCAACGGGAGGGACCCCCCCCCCAGTGCGGAAAGACTGAATATCTAAAGGTTTTACTGCTGATTTCCGCCCACGAATAGTCCCTATATTGATGATAACGAGTCAGCATTATTACTGATAACTGACTCACCCACCTCACGAAAATTTAATAGCAAATATTGATTCTATAATAGTAGGCTTATCTTGTTGTAATAGTCTCTGAGAAATAGGGGACGATTGCGTTCAGAATTAAATAACGTAAGAGAAAACACATACACTATACACATAGACCGACATAAACACACAGACACGCACAAAGTCCCACACATATAAACTATAAACACACAGACACCAACGTTTTAAAAAAAAAGAAAAAAATAGAAATGCAGTTGAAGGTCGAGCAGTTGTTTTCCTTTTCTTCCCTTGACGGTTTCTTCGGGTTTTAGTCTACCCTAGTTAAGAGATTGGA
Source organism: Ampullaceana balthica (assembly GCA_944989445.1). Classification (NCBI taxonomy): domain Eukaryota; kingdom Metazoa; phylum Mollusca; class Gastropoda; family Lymnaeidae; genus Ampullaceana; species Ampullaceana balthica. The sequence continues at coordinate 294,580 of CALYLW010000717.1, forward strand.
TTATTAATCGCAGTGAATGTCATGTTAAATTTAACTGTTGGCCATTAATCATGATAACATTATTTATTGTAGCCAGATAAGAAGCTTAAATAAATTATTAAAGAAAACAAAAGAGAATACAGTTATCAATAATAATTTGTTTGATTTAAAAAGAAATGTATCCAACAATAACTAAATATTTCTTGCAAAGTTACAGATCATTTAGAAATTTTTACAGTGAATGCTGGTTAAATGGAAGCATTGATTTTCCCACTATGATTAAACGCAAATAAACCAACATTCCTTCAAAAGTTTTAGTCAGTTCTCTTCCCAATATCCCAAGCGTTATGGGCTCTGTATTTTTGTAATGTGTGCTAATCTTCACATATTTTGGGAACCGTGAAATGTACTCTTGGAAGGGGTTTGCACAGTAACAACAAATGTGTGTGCGTTTAGAGAGAAATGCGATATCGACATATCGATAAGATTACATAGACGATTACCGACGTATTGGTGGGTCACACTTACTTGGGAGTTATTTTGTCACAGTTTTGGTAAAGGGGGAAAAAAAAAAAGGGGGAGGGGGGGGGGGGGGGGGGGGGGGTGGGGTTGGTTTGGTAGGTTGGTATGGTAATTTTATTGTTTATATGAATTAATGTTTGAGGGGAATGTTTTTGTGAGTGTGGGGAAAAGGTTGGGGAAGGGAATGATTGATATAATATTTGATTGTTTTGAGAAGGTTTATTGAGTTAAAAAAAAAGGGGGGATGGTAGAGGATTTGTTGAGGATGGTAGATGGTGTTAGTAAAAGTATTGTTTATGTAAGATAATATTTATAGTGGTGGTTGGAGTAAGTAGTGAGAAGATAATATAGATAAGATAAAATTATGAGAATTGATTTTAGGATTTATAAATTGGAAGTGAAAATTTTCTAAAGTGGATGGAAAGTGTATTGGGGAGGTAGAGGTGGTTTGTTGAATTATTGGGGTCTATATTTAGTTTATATTTGATGTTGGTATAAAGGGGGGGATGGATTTTGGATATAGAATTTTTGTGATAAATTTTTATTTAAGTAAAAAAGTTATTATTGGTGGGGAGTTTATAGAATGATTTTGAAATTAAATTATGGGGTGAAATTTATTTTAAAATGAAGTTTTTAGTTAAATGTGTGTTAAGATTTTGGTCTGACTATTTGTTGCCAAATAGTATTCGTCAATAAAAAAAGAAAGGAATACTTTCATCCACTTTGTCACGGAATAGCACCACTCTATTTAACCGTTAGTGAGTTAGCCTAAAATTTACCAAAGAAAGATATTAACCTATGTATTGCAGAATACAGCTACCGATTGTCTATTTATTGGTGAATACATCAGCCTCTTCATACCGAATGCCTGGTCTATTTATTCCGTTCATGTGAGGCGCGTGTTTGATTGGGTAGAAACATGACTGGAGCCAATCACCTGCCAGAAGAGTTTCTATGAAACATGACTGGAGCCAATCACCTGCCAGAAGAGTTTCTATGATACATGACTGGAGCCAATCAGCTGCCAGAAGAGTTTCTATGATACATGACTGGAGCCAATCAGCTGCCAGGAGAGTTTCTATGAATTTCGTTAACCATGATTAAAGCAGGAGTTTGAAAGACTTAATCTTGTAATAATTTCCTCATTATTTATCCTTGCATTAGGCAGCGTTTAGCGTTGTGTACGATGGTGGTGTGCAGTGGTGTAATCTTTAGGTGGGAGGGCTATATTTTTTTCACAGTTTTCACGCGGCGAATTTTTCTCCAAGATACAAGTTCTACAACTAACACAGTCTCAAAAGTTAAATTCAAATTGCATGCCCTCCATACAGGGTGGGCGCGCCCTCCCTGTCAAAAAAAGGTGGGAGGACGAAGCCCTCCCGCGCCCACCCTCCACTACACCACTGGTGGTGTGTTTAAAAAAACAACACTTTCATTACGCTAATGATACTGTGCCTGTATGTTTGGCACTGAGTTTTTGACTCTTCTTAGAGTGGTGCATCAGTTCAACAAACTGCGCCTTACTTTATGCACTATTGGTTACTACCCCCCCCCCACACACACACACACTCTCAATTTTCTCACACAGCTCTTGATAAACGAGTTTAAGTATACCGCCATATTCTTGATGACGACATTTCGATTTCGGTTTTCTTCGGTGACACTATAAAGTATGACTACGAATTTGAGCTGTAGTACAATTTGTTTGAAGTCGAACCAAGGTTAACCTATGAAAGATTTTACCCTATCACTCGAAATAAAATTAAACACATTAATACAAATAAATAATACTACAAAAGTTTCCCCACTTGAGACTCGCCGTCTCATCCTAATCCAAATATACTTTGTGTCCGAGATATCCGGGGTCCGTCTGTTGTCTTGTCCTCGATCGCCGGCATCTTGTTGGGGTTCATCTTGATTGTCATGTCCCGGTTGTTGGTGGTCAACACTGGTCAGATCACGGTGCCCTGGGATTGGTCTCCGGTGGACTTTCAACAAACGGTCCTGTGTTGGTTCATACCAGATTGTGTGTTTAAACATATACATTTGACGCGCGTACTTTTGGTTCACGCGATGACATCTCGGGACCGAGATTCCAAGTTGGCTCTGTGTCCTTTGAAAGTTTGAGCGTGGCCGTGGGCTAACCCACAAAACTGCCATTGGGGTTTCATTCCCCTTGGCTAGTTGGTACATCGATAATTCGATGGACATATGATGGAGCTATGATGCGCATGCTTCATGGTCTCTCCTGGGATCAGGGGCGGATTCAGAAACACATGCTTCATGGTCTCTGCTGGGATCAGATGCGGATTCAGAAACACATGCTTCATGGTCTCTGCTGGAATCAGGGGTGGACTCAGAAACACATGCTTCATGGTGTCTGCTGGAATCAGGGATGGACTCAGAAACACATGCTTCATGGTCTCTGCTGGAATCAGGGGTGGACTCAGAAACACATGCTTCATGGTCTCTGCTGGAATCAGGGGTGGACTCAGAAACACATGCTTCATGGTGTCTGCTGGGATCAGGGGCGGTTTCAGAAACACATGCTTCATGCTCTCAGCTGCGATCAGGGGCGGACTCAGAAAACATTTTTAAAAAAAATACACTTTCAATTATATAATTTAAAAAAAAATTAATTAAATTAATTATTTTTTAAAATCAGGGGGGAGGTGGAGGAAGTATTGTGAGTTTGTGTTGGTTTGAGATAGTCTTATGTTTTTTAACTCAGAAATGACAGAGTCGAAACTGGGGTCCAGTGTCATTGGAAACTGATTATCCACATTCGGATTATTTGGGAACATTGACGCTGTACCGTTATTCCAGTTTTCATTTAGTTTGCGGAGAGGAGTGAGAGGAGAATGATAGGGAGGACGTTTCCTGTGTGACTGTTCAACTGGACATATGTAGCTAAACATCTCGCGTGACGGCAGCAACATTAGGGCACTTTGGCGTCAGACTCGCTAACGAACCTTAATGGTGACTCTGTGGCAGGAAGGGGTGGGGGTGTAGACTCTTCTACGGTGGGGTGGGGAGGGTATTCAATGGGTTCTTATTGATTCAGTTCTCAGTTGTACTACAGAATGGGGGCCAGTTAACATTGTCCTGCAAGGGGAGGTCGTGTTGTGTGGGTGCCAGTTAACATTGTCCTGCACGGAGAGGTCGTTTTGTGTGGGTGCCAGTTAACATTGTCCTGCACGGGCAGGTCGTGGGGTGCTGTTCAGCTTCTGACTTACTTGACATGGTCTTGTTGTGTGTTCTGATCGTCATACCTCTCTAAGCCGCATCGTCCCTATATTAACCAAAAATGTGATGGTAAAACAACACAGGACATACGGCCATGCCAAAGAACACTGTTACCTACAGCTATGCCTGAGAACACAGCTACGCCTATGCCTAAGAACACAGCTACGGGTATGCCAAAGAACACTGTTACCTACGGCTATGCCTAAGAACACTATTAGCCACAGCTATGCCAAAGAAAACTGTTCTCCCTTTCAAACTCTACACTGACTTCTCCCTTTCAAACTCTACACTGACTTCTCCCTTTCACACTCTACACTGACTTCTCCCTTTCACACTCCACACTGTCTTCCAAAGTTATTAGTCGGCCAACGGCAGTGTAATGTAAATATGGACTTACCTTCGGGGCTTGTTTGGGGGATGGGGGCCTGTCGAAAGATGGTTTTGACTTAACTCTCGTGTCCCTTATTAAGTTCTCCGTTGAATCAATCAATATGTCGTCAGAATTGATGGAAAGTGTCCGTTCGTTTGATTTTTATTCTTTAGAGATAGATCCGGACTGGGCGTTCTTGATCGGTCCTCTTATGATTGGTTGCATTTATTGTTCTTAATTTATGATTGGGTGCATTTGCTGTTCTTCTTTTGTGATTGAGTGCGTTTTTTGAATGGTCTGAAAGGTGTGGTTTTCCCCTTTGTTTGGCCTGGAGGCTTTATTGGTTTGTTTCACACAGACGCATTTAAGAATGGTTATCAGGAATAGTGGCCAGATTTAACTCATCACAATCTCAAAACACCAAATATGGAATCTACGTTATGTAGGGTAGCATATACAATTATGTAGTGTGGCTCTACAACTTAAAACAACTATCGATTATAATGTATCTTTAAATGGCTATGTTTTCAACAATGTTCATCTAAATGTATATATTATCTTAGAGAACTGTCCTATAGAAGCAAGGCTCTACCCTCTCTCTATGTCTATGTATACACTAAATCCCGTATATCCTTTCTCATGCGTATCTAACCTCTGTGTCTACATCACACTAGGTCCAATCTACCCACTGTCTGTATCGCACTAGGTCCAATCTACCCTCTGTCTGTATCACACTAGGTCCAATCTACCCTCTGTCTGTATCATACTAGGTCCAATCTACCCTCTGTCTGTATCACACTAAGTTCAATCTACCCTCTGTATCACACTAGGTCCAATCTACCCACTGTCTGTATCACACTAGGTCCAATCTACCCTCTGTATCACACTAGGTCCAATCTACCCTCTGTATCACACTAGGTCCAATCTACCCCCTGTCTGTATCACACACACTAGGTCCAATCTACCCTCTGTATCACACTAGGTCCAATCTACCCTCTGTCTGCATCACACTAGGTCCAATCTACCCTCTGTATCACACTAGGTCCAATCTACCCCCTGTCTGCATCACACTAGGTCCAATCTACCCTCTGTCTGCATCACACTAGGTCCAATCTACCCTCTGTCTGTATCACACTTGGTCCAATCTACCCTCTGTCTGCATCACATTAGGTCCAATCTCCCCTCTGTATCTATATAACACTAGGTCCATGCATGTAGCCCTAGGTCCCTATGTGCCTATGTAGCCCTAGGTCCCTATGTGTCTATGTAGCCCTAGGTCCGTATGTGTCTATGTAGCCCCAGGTCCCTATTTGTATATGTAGCCCTAGGTCCCTATGTGTCTATGTAGCCCTAGGTCCTGATGTGCCTATGTAGCCCTAGGTCCCTATGTGTCTATGTAGCCCTAGGTCCTGATGTGCCTATGTAGCCCTTGGTCCCTATATGCCTATGTAGCCCTAGGTCCCTATGTGTCTATGTAACCCTAGGTTGCTATGTAGCCCTAGGTCCCTGTGTAATATTCTAGTCATAGGTCCCACCCTCTCTTGGAATCTATCTACTCCTTGTTCTGTTCTCATTTATTATGTTCATTTCAATAATTATTGGTTTCACACTGTTTATATTTGTCTGTATTTTTCTCTTCTTTCTAGATACTATTTCTGTGATGTTTGTGTACAAGCTAGAGACAAAGACAAGGGGACACCACTGATGGTACACCTGACTGGATGCTAAGTGTGGATGATCTACTACTGCAAATCTCTGTTGTGTGTGGTTAACCACTATGGATTTTTTGGTTGAAGTTTGAAATATTTAAAATTAAATTTCTACATTTCCATCCCTATCCTCGACACTCTTCCATACACACACACACACTCACAAATAAAATATTAATTATAAAAATAATCATTCATACATGCTATCATTTTTTATTAATAAAATAAACCCCAATATTTATTCAACATTGGGATTGCTTGTTTTGCTTGTAAAGGTTTTATTGTATCCAAAATTTTCAGCATATTTATGGACATACTTTGTACATTTCAAATTTTTTTTATTGCCCTCTCATTCATTTGTAATAAATTGTTGAAATATCAAAATATGGTTGAATACTTAAGACCAGACAGCATTGGCTTCCAAATTTTTGTTATTTAAAAACATTGCTGAAAAAAGCAAACATTTTATTCCATTAAATTTTTGTGTGTTTATAATGGAGTTCTAAAATTTTTAATAATCTTATTCACATAATTATAAACAGTCACTTAAACAGTGTATTTGATGGCTTTGTTATCTGTAGACTATGGGAGTTTTTATTGTTGACCCAATGTTTGGTAACTCTTTAATGGAATGTTTCCAATGACCATGACTTTGAGTTTCCATCAAATTGATAGTTTGCCTGTTTTGTCTCCATAGTATAGACACACCTCTCTGTGTGGTCACTACAGATTGGCTATTATATAAGCCATTCTTAATTATTAGAGATGAACAAACTGTCTTTGTCACCACCTCCATCTATCTGCCCCCCACCCCCACCCCCTCACCAAAAAATAAATGAATAAATAAAATTAAAATATTATATGGCATCAAAATTAAATTTTCAGCAAAATCAAATCCTGTTAAATCCCCTCCTAAAAGCATGTTGTTTTATATCAGAAAAACGAAGATTTCCTTGATTCCGTTAAAAAAAAATTACAAATAAACTAGATTTTTTTCATCATGACAAGTCATTCTGTGTGACAGTTCAACTAGAGAGTTACTTGGTCCTGTTACATCATCATGGCTCACCATGAGCTGCTTCTACATTTTACACTCCTGTCTCACAAAAGTTGCTTCTTTGTTTTTATATTATTATTGTTATTATTTTTAAAGAAAGATGACCACCCTTTCATCTACCTCCAATTTAGAATTATATTAGTCAACAAAATGGTTAGTTAACTCATACATCAGTTCAAGACATAAATATTCTTGGTTTATCGTCTCATAATAAGAATTTCTTTTCACCACGCACACACACAAAAAACAGTGTGCAAATCAAAACACTGTATGATATGAGGTTCATTTCTTGTGTCTTCATAACTGTCTACTTCCCTTTGTCTAATTCAGCGGTCCTGAAAATAAGGATGAGAGTGAGTTTAAAACCTATTCTTTTGTATTATTATTTAATTTATATACGAATGTTCCATTTTGAATATGATTTTCTGGGCCAATGTCACCATAAAACAAAATATTTTTGGGGTAATTGATGGGGAGGAAAAAAAAGTATACATTTTCCCATCATAATAATCATAAGAAGAAAGTTATCAACTTTTTGTCAATGAAACATTTATGTATGTTAATCTGATATAAAACTAACAGCTATTTCACTGATTTAGTTTTTGTTTTTAAAAATTTGGCTTTCCTATTAGAGTGTTGGTTTCCATTAATTTCTATAAGTAGGTACATCTGCATTTTTTATGGTAACTTAAACTATTATGTAGTCATCGATATAATTTTTAAAAATTGTTTAACCACTTTTTGGTTTTTCTTAAGCCTTATATTATTACCAGCCATAATGTTCTCACACCCCGCCCTGTCATCCCACGCCAACCCCCAACGTGCTGCCCCGTATAAGAAAGGTTATTTCTGTCACTGTGTCATGTAAAACATCAAGCCCCCCACTCTTCCATGTCTTAGAGCAGGGGTCTCGAAACTACGGCCCGCGGGCCAGATGCGGCCCGCGAGGCCCTCACATCCGGCCCCTGGGGATCTTTTAATCTCCGAAAAAGATTCTATTTTTTACCTGTAGCTTACCACAAAACTTAGTAGTTGTGTTTTAGTAGTCGGCCCTCAAACTGCTGTTTGACAGTTAATGCGGCCCTTCAGCAGAAAAGTTTGGAGACCCCTGTCTTAGAGAAATAATGAACCTGAACCAATACTCAAACTTTTCCCACTAAAATCTTTCAATTTGGCCAGTTCCGTCAACTTTTCCTAGCCATCCTGAGACGTTTCACAACATGCTTGTCAAAAATCTGTTTGTCTTTCTGTTTTAATGCTTGGCTAACTGTGCTGTTGTAACAATCAACGTATGTGCTACCATTTTAATCTGTTGTAGTAAACTTATTATTATTTAATAAGTAATGAGTTATCTAAAGATAGAGAACATTTTTATTATTAAAAATCCTTTTGAATTTCTTAAAACCACATTTTTGTAATTTCTCTTTAAAAAATTATTTACTAAATCTAAGAGACTCCGTCATGTAGTTGTTTCATCAATGTCTACTTCCTGGGCATTTCAAACCTCCTGAACATTTGTTAGTTGTTCATGTTAGATAAGATTCTCACGATATACTGATGGCTGTCTTAGCCTTGGTCATGCTTGTACTTCTTAGTGTTTTGTTTTATTTTTATATTTACCAGAATAAAGTTACCAGGATTTTTCCTATCACAATCATTCATTTTGGGAGAACAGTTGTATCATTAGGTACAGCATAGTTAACTATTGACACACAAACACAAAAATATCTCACCGATTAAAAGTTTATAAAGTTGAAAGAGGTCAGGGTTAATAAGTTAATGTAGTCACAGTTTTGATTGGTTCTGTAAGTTGTTTTGTCAGACAAGATTGTTAGTGTCATTGGACAGCTTTCCTCTTGTCGTCGTCCACAACACACACTTTGAATTTTTTCCTCCTAGTAATTAATGTTACATATATTTCAATTTGAAGAAGTTATCTTCAATGTAGTGCTCTGTTGCCTGTTATAGTTTTTTTTTCCCAAAACTTTCAACAACAAAAAATGGTAATAAATGTAAAGGATGATTTTAAATTTTTTCATTAATGTGCCAGAATTTTATATACTAGGACATATCAAGTTTTTTGCATAGATGTTGTAATGATGAATTAATAATAGTTTTTGTTAAATCTTGGAAATCATTTTTGAAGGCCAGATGATACTTGCAAGGTCAAACTAACAGAAGATACTTACACTAACAGTAATATTAAATGATCATTATTATTATAAATAATTTACATTATAATATTTAGTATAGTCAACTGCCTTAATGATTTTTTTTGAGCCTAATGTTGAACATATCGCTATTTCATAAAAATCACAATTATTAACAAGAGCTTTGATTTTAGACATTAAGAAAAGCAAATGGCTTCACCATTTAAAACTGATAAGCAGTGGTTTCAAAATTTTAAATGACTCTCACTCATTAAAAAATATGTATATCCAAAATAATTGATGATAAAGTTTTTAAAAAGGAAACTTTTGTTTGTATACCCCCTTTTTTTTCTCCTCCCAAATGTGGAAGCAGCTAGTGCTCAGAAATCCTACGTGTCGTGTCCGGTATAATAGAAAAGATAGTGGACATTAAATAGCTGAAACTCAAAACTCTGTCTCTACACATGCTGTACAGTTTACATGGCGCTTTAAAGACTTAATTACTTTGTAATTTTATTTGGTCTCCCAGTGCAAGGTGAGATGAGTTTAGTTTTTGCAGCTTTCTTTTGCATCATTTGAAAAATAAATCATTGTAACATGCTGTATTCTTTGAGCAAAGCAATACACTTTTGTGCAAATACTAATAGCCATGATGGAATATAAGTGTGTTTCTTTTACTCTCTTGGCAATTTTTGAGTTGATGGTTCGGAAGAATATAAATTGTCCTGCGTAAAAAATTATTGTTTTATTTCTACTAATTATACAAAATTTTGTGTACATGAGAATATTAAATGTCATTAATTTTTCAACTAGAGTTTTTTGTTTTCTACTGCTCAGATATTCATTGTACACTAAATGTATATTTTCCAGTTAATGCTCCTTGCTCTTCCCTTTCAAAGGAAATATGTATTAAAGCAATGTGTTATTTATTATTTCACTTATTTATTGAAAGACACAACTTGTAAAACATTTATGTTAGCAATTTAGTCATGCCGCGTCATGCAGGCATGTGGAACGTGGCTAAGAACATAACCAAAGATTCAGTTTCGTATGATATAACGTTCTGGCAGACACTGGGTTTGCTTGGCAGTGTGTGAGACTACATGTAGATGAATTTGGGAATATTTGCATGTTACTAACTTGAGGCCTGATAGATTAAACCTTTTTTTCACCTAGAATTATAATTTTTAAAAATATTTAATGAGTAGTGCGAGTCACCGCTCGGCTTTCTATAAATAACTATTGATGGTAAATATTTGAACTTCAAAAAGTTCAGCCACTGTTCTGAGACATAATTCTAGGGGAGAATTAAGGAAGCTTCAATCACAAACAAATTAAGGGAGACAATGAATGTGCACAATCAAAGCGATTGAGTGAAACAAAGGGGACCAAAAAAAATAATTCTTAACAAACTCTAAATATACCTCTACATAGGGTACATGTGTCCACTTTATTGGTGCACTAAGTTTATTTTTCTGAGTCATAAAGATGGCGAGGGATGTAAAGTTACAACTTGTGCATGGTATTGGTGTCATGATGTAAAACATTTTTACCATGGAAGTTGAGGAGAATGCTCTTCAGAATGTAGTTTGACGTTCATTTAGCTTGAGAGAAGAATTAATATTCATTATTATTGAAAAAAAAATTGAAAAATGATTGTGCTGTGTTAGCTGTTTGTTTGTATTAATATGACTCTCTTCACCCATGAATTAAAATCATTGTAAATTTCCTAGAAAAGTTTGCCGTAGTTGAAATAAAATAATGTCTATTGATTCTAGAAAATTTCAAAATTATACTTTATTAAAGTCAAGGGAAGGATTTATTCTTTTATTTACCTTCAAACGTGCCAGTTAGCAAAATAAGTTATTTGGAAGCACTGTTTAAAAATCATTTTTTTACTTTTTATACTTTTTAACGTGGTCGTAAATCTCATAAATTCTTTTGAAAAGTTCGATCAGCTATATGTGAAATCCGTGCATTTTTATAAATAACGTGTCCTCAAGTGTTTCCTCCGCTTTCAACATACTTGGTCCAGTGAAAAACTACAGCTTCATGTTTAGCTGTTACTGTTAATTGAATTCAGATTTCTTGAATATATTAGTAATGCCAGTCCCATTTACCAATAACTTTTTGCAAGCAGTTGACAATAATTGTATGTGTACATATATAAATATAATATGGAATCGTGTTGTTCCAGATTTTCATTTTTTTTGTTTCCCTAGATAGTGCCTTTAATTGTTTCCATCATTTTGTCTGTAAATTTTCTTTTTTTTAAATGGTGAAAGTGAGTTTAAACTTGAAATGAAAAAAATTGGTGATTACGCTGCTCAAGATATTCTTTTAGCAATATCAGGACACATTAAGCCTGAGTCTGGCTGATGATACTTGCATGACCCAATTCGTTTGAGCAATTAAGATTTTTAAAAATACAAACATTTTGATGGTTTATAAAGCTAAATATGTTAACAATCATTTAAGTCAACATAAGGTATTGTGCCAGTGTTTTTTAAAAAAAGTATTTCAGTTGTTGGCTTTTGAATTTCTCCCATTTCAATTTTAATTACCAAGAATTCAATGCTTGGTTATTAAAATCTATCCCATTTCACATTAAATCATTTGATGAGATCTTTAGTGAGATTGGACAAATAGGGTTCATGTAGGGATCTTAAGACTTGTCTCTTTTAGGAGTATCTAAATAAAACAATTAAAAAAGTATTTTCCATAGAAAACATATTTGTCCCAAACCCCTCTTTAAAATAATTATTATTTATTGTCTTTTTGAAACTACCATTTTCAAAATCAGCTGTAATTTGTAAGTAAAATAATTTTTTAATGAAGGCATTAAGTGTAACATTGTATTTTAGGGGGCATGTACAGACACGTTGTCCATTTGTTTGCAATATCGCAACTTTTGTCCCATAAGTAAAGATATGATTGGTATAGCTAACCAATTGTCCAGTTTTTCATGTATTTTTAATTAATTTTTTTAATATAACTACTTTTTATATAATCTGTTTAATTTTTTAGCTTGTGGATTGTGTTGTAAACAATACTGCAAAATGATTATGTAACATGTTTTTGTATTTGTGGATTATGCTCTGTATAGAATTGCATTGCACACATGTAACATTTCAATTGCCATTGTACCTTGAGCTCTATGAAACTAATAACATTTTATACCAAAGTTCATTTCTTGATTGTGTTGGCGATTGTCATTATGATGGATTTATTTCACCACCTACAGATTTCCAAGACACTTGAGCTTCGGAAAGTAATTCAGTCTATAAAAAAAGTCTCAACAAAGTGGTTAAAACATTTGCTAATTTAAATTCAGTATCACTCAATGTAAGGTGTAGACTGTCAGTTCTACTAAGAATGTGAGCACTTTCCACACAAGAAACAAAAATAAATTGTGTAGACACTTCTATTTGTTTCAAACCTCTGGTTTTGGAAGAACAATTCTCAGTAATTGCATTGCCCCCCACCCCCTCCCCCAAACCGCCACTACTATTTACTCTACGGTTTTATCCAAAACCACTTAGGTTTTATCCAAAACCACTTATTGGGCATATTCCTTATACAAACTCTAAAAAAATTAATTTACTTGAACAATATGTAATGAAAGTAAAATGTCAGGTCAGGAGAAAACCAGTAACACACAACTTCTCAGATGTCACAAATGACTCTCATCTTATTAGCCCTTTTCTTTTCACTCTGCACCATCTATGTGCAAAAAAACATAGAGGTGACCGAGAATTAAAGAAAATCTAGAGGTGACCTAGAATTAAAGAAAATCTAAATGACCTCAGCAATGTTCACGAAATATTTATGTATATATATATTAAATTATCTTAATACGGTTAAGTTTTAATACAATGATAGCCAGGCAGCACTAAGACATATATTTTAAAGCAATTATATTGAAAGGAAATAAATTGAAAACTGATTTTTATCATAGGTCCAATTTATTTGGTAATAAAAACTTCTAAAAACTCACAGATTAAGTTAGCACTCTAACAAAAAAACAATTAATAACATTGAACATCGGGGACCAAAATTATTATCATTGTGGTTTAAAATTAAGTTTTATTGATAATTATATCAAGGTACCCTAGTGTTTATTATTTAAAATGAAAAACGAACAAAATAATACTGTTAAACAATTGAGTGAAGTATTTGAATAAAAAGTTAATTTTGTAATATTCAATAAAATCTATATATTATTTTTACAACCTGCAATTTCAAAGAGAATTTTTTTTTGTGAAAAATATAAAAATATACTTTATTATGTCAAATAGAAGAATTTTCTAATGTCTAAATTTTAAAAAAATGCACATTTTAAATACCACTAAATATATCAGTGATTTCATTTCTTTAAAATGTAATCTTAATATTGAACACTTTCGATCCTCATGCTCTGCATTTATGTTGATACAGTTAAAAAAATATTTATATATAAAATGTAACAATACAATATTCAACCTCTTTTTCATTAAAATAATTATAGGTAAGGAAACATTAATAAAGATTTTTAAAAAATAATTTTTGAATACTAAATCAGAATACTTTTTCATCAAAAAAGTTTTAACAAAAAATTAAGGAATGAATTATAAAAGTATCACTGCTAAGTGTAGGACATAAAAGCTGCAATGTATCAGAAAGACAATGCTGAAATCAGTTCTGGAAGATTCATTTTGGGTGAAAACAACATTGACTGAATTATAGATAAACATTTTGACTAAGTTAGTAGATACAAAAATTAATACAAAGAAAATATCCATTAAGACCAAACATTAAAAAATTGTTTATATTGTATTTACAGCCACACATAGTACAGTTAGTGTGTTCAAGCAATAGTATTACTTGAAATTTTTCACTACCACCAATGATCTATCTAATGCATTTGGTTGTCTACAAAGGTAATGAAACAACTATAGTAATAACTGTTGTAGTTAATGGAGTGCATTAAATGTACACATTAAAAATGTAGTTTCCTAAGAGTTATTACAATAAACTAATATAATATTTAAGTAATATAATTACAATAAAATGGCAATTTATCACATTGATGTATATAAATCAGGAAGGATGACTACAATTACAATGTTTTTTTCAAACATGTCTTCAGGGTCTGGGGATAATACAAGTGATTAAATTAAAATTTAAACAACTAATAGATATTTATTTATTAAATTTTAAATAAACATTGTAGTAAATTATTGCCGTTCTGTAAATTCCTTTGTAATTCAAAATAAATACAATCCCAGTTTTGTTTCCAGTTTAAGACACAAAAACAGGGGGGGAAAAATATATATCTGAAATCCTAACTATATGAAGGGCTAATGTGTGTCAATGAATTATCAGTAAGTAATATTTCTTGTTTAATAAAACCTGAGATTCATTGCATTAAAAAAAATACATATACAACAATGTTTCATATGAGCAGCAAAGAAGAGCAATTTTAACAGGATATACGGTAAATTAAGTGGTGAAATGAAATCTGTATGAATAAACGTAGGGAGACCACAATCAGGCTAGGTAAAAAAGGAGATCAGTAAAGCAGGAAATTGGGGTAAATTGGACATTTTAAATGCTTTTTCATTTTTTAAATTTAGATTTCTCTACATTGTAATTTTGTGTTAATTTGGGGGTGAGGGGCAAACAAATGAGAGGCTGTGATAAGTCAGCTTGTTGATATTGATTATAAACAATTGCAGTAAGAGGGCAACAACTTTTCCCAATAATTTAATGCACTAAAACACATTGCTTAATATAAACAAAAATATTGTATCATTTAATCATAATACATTTATTGATGAGTTGGTTGTTTGTTGTTGCATACTTTGTTTTTATATAATATTATTCTACAAAAATCAGTTTTTGGTTTCAAATCTGCCTTTTAAATTTTTCTAAATCTAGGTGTTCTCATCTGAAGCAATTTCACTGCTGAACCAATAATGGCTCTAATTTTTCAAAAAAACTATATTATCTATATAATCAAAAGCATGACAGGGACTTTGAAGGATAGGTAGGATAGTTGAATTACATAATACTATCATTGCTAGAAATACTGTGAACAAAAACAAATTCAGTTCAATTAATGAGTAGAGATATGCCACATTTGATTAAAAAATAAAAAGGATTTAGATTATAACAAAATTGCAATAGAAAAGTTGGGTTCTTTACTACTTAGGTTGGGTTATTATCATAAGGGGTCTTGACTTTTTGTCATGATTGGGTTTTTGTCAGCAGCAGGGTTCAAGCCCTTTTCCTATCTACAATTTGTATTTATAATTTTTAGTTGTGATTTTTAAAAAAAATTTATTAAAAAATTCAGCTTTTATTATTAGTTATATTAATAATTAAGCAATTTAATTTTTTCTTTCAACGCATCATGGCTGGGAATCATCATTCCATAAAATTACTAAAATATTTTACAATTAAAACAAAGAGTGTACCACTTACTTGATCTAGCAATGTGCATGTATTATTTTTATAATGCAAGTTGATTAGAATGACGCAAGTTCATTTGAACTTGGCAAAGAAAAGAAGATATTTCAACTAATACCATTATCTTGGTGTACTGCTCAAATAAAATACAAGTTATTATTCTAAAAACACAAAATTTCACTTCTAATAACAGATTATTGTATAATCAAATAAGTCAAATAACTTTACACTTTAAATAAGCACCGTAAAATGGAATACTTGAAAGAAAAAAATATTGCATTAAAAAATATCATTACACAATTTAATCTGAGACAGCTCCTTTCACCAGATGTTATTAACTTGATAGAGGGTCTCAACATCATCGTAACAGTTGGGTTCCAAAAATATTGCAGAGTTAATCGCGTGAATGCCTGGTTGAAACCCAACCATTTCAAACAGGAGTCTCCATGTGCTAGCAATGTGTACAAGAATTTTAAGTCTATAGGGTGTGCATTGAGTTTGACCAGTTCACAGAAAGGGATGTGTTCCATTCCATTTGATGTCTGCCCCATACCACCTACAAATGATACAGATATTCTATTCAAAAAAGCTAACATTTCAAAAAACCATCTTCATTCCTTAAATTTTCTTTAAATACAATCTATTCAAGAGCCACTGGGTTAAAAAAACAACAACCAAACAAGCACAATACTAAAGAGATTCTAATGTATCCGTAGAGAATTATAATTCAGCAGATGGAACTTACTTAGTCATAATGCAGTTTTCAAGGGGAGGAATTTTGTTCTCTTCCTCTCTTCTAGCTAATCCCGTCTTCGGCCTAGGACGACCTATTCTAGTTTCTGTCAATGACAAAAAAAAAGGATTCGTGTGTTCTTAACAACTGGTTCCTTTATACACAAAAATTCATAACTGAAAATATATTCTAGTTTAATCTAATATTCTTATAGCAATAAAACATATTTTTGAGAATAGTTGTCCCGACATTAATCAATGAGACTGCCCACTGCACTAACAGTCAGTTGGACCTTTCAAAGGTGATTTGTTTCACAACATACATAGCATCATACCCAAATGCCCTCAGGAGAATATATTAAATGTTAGTTTTTAAATGTTAAATGTTAGTTTTTAAATGTTAAATGTTAGTTTTTAAATGTTAAATGTTAGTTTTAAAATGTTAAATGTTAGTTTTTAAATGTTAAATGTTAGTTTTAAAATGTTAAATGTTAGTTTTTAAATGTTAGTTTTTAAATGTTAGTTTTTAAATGTTAAATGTTAGTTTTTAAATGTTAAATGTTAAGAGAAAGAGAAAACAATCCACAATTGCATTGCTAGATTGCTATGGCTATAAATAGGTCATGGAAATCTATATATATATAAGACGCATTTGTTGTCTGTCTGTTCCCTAATAACTCAAGATCCAGACAACCAAATAACGTGAAATTTGGTACACATACACAAAATTATACCGGAAGGGTTATTAAACAGGTTTAGTTCCATATATATAAGATACTGGGGGCCGGGGGCCCAAAATGTAGTTTTTCCTTATATGAGCCATATAAAATAAAAATTATTGAAAATTAAGACGTAAAATAATGACGCAAAATAATAAACATTTTGGTGTCGAGATTAACAAGAAGGCAACTATCGCCATAAAATAATTGTTTTGCTATTGTTGTTGATTTGTTGTTGTTGCTTTTGTTGTTGCTTTTGTTGTTGTAGTTGTTGCTTTGTTGTTGTTGCTGTTGTTTTGTTGTTGTTTTGTTATTGATGTTTTTGTTGTTGTTTTGTTTTTGTTGTTTTTGCTGTTGTTTTGTTTTTTTGGTTGTTTTTGTTGTTGTTGCTGTTGTTTCTGTTGTTGTTGCTTTTGCTGTTGTTGCTTTTGTGTTGTTTTTGCTGCTGTTGTTGTTGTCCACATCCCTTGCCCTGCGACGACAATGCCCTTCATGTTGTTGTTGCTGTTGTTGTTGCTGTTGTAGTTGTTTTGTTGTTGTTGCTTTGTTGTTGTTGCTGTTGTAGTTGTTTTGTTGTTGTTTTGTTGTTAATTTTGTTGTTGTTTTGTTTTTGTTGTTTTGTTGCTGTTGCTGTTGTTGTTTTTGTCGTTGTTGCTGTTGTTGTTGCTGTTGTTGTTGTAGTTGTTGTTGCTTTGTTGTTGTTGCTTTGTTGTTGTTGCTGTTGTTGTTGTAGTTGTTGTTTGATGTTGTTTTGTTTTTGTTGTTTGATTTAGTTGTTTTGTTGCTGTTGTTGTTTTTGTTGTTGTTGCTGTTGTTGTTAAACCCGGGCATAGCCGGGTACTTGCCCCTAGTATTAAATGTTGTGGTTACTGTAAAACTGACAATCAACAATTGTATTGCTGGAATCATAGACAGATCATAAAACTATTAAATGTAGTTGTGGTCTCTTTACAACAATTTATTTTAATTAAGCAGGAAACATCAATACATACAAAATAGCAGGTGACACAGAGCTGCCTATACACCATTTTGTGCCCCCTGGCAAAGAAATAGTGTCGGCCCCTGGGCAAAGAAAGAGTCCAGCCCCCGCAGGAATAAAAAAATTAATATACATAATATATATAATATAAACAAATTCCCATGGGGCCCCTAAGCTCGTGGGCCCCCTGGCAAATGCCCAGCGGGCCTATGCATTAAGACGGCCCTGTGCTGACAGTGTTTGTTTCTGTCATTTTGTAAAGTATCCTGTTTCCAGATAGCTTATCAAGCTCATTAATAAACCATGTGAGTGTACAGACCTATAGATAACATTAATAAACCATGTGAGTGTACAGACCAATAGATAACATTAATAAACCATGTGAGTGTACAGACCTATAGATAACATTAATAAACCATGTGAGTGTACAGACCTATAGATAACATTAATAAACCATGTGAGTGTACAGACCTATAGATAACATTAATAAACCATGTGAGTGTACAGACCTATAGATAACATTAATAAACCATGTGAGTGTACAGACCTATAGATAACACTGTGGGTTTGACCTGAGAGAGCATCCCAGTGTAGTACCACATGGTAAATTTGTTCTCCACTCTCCAGTCACTCACTAGATCTGGATTCAGGCTGAACAGCAGGCCAAACTGGCCGTTCACCCTGGTGACCCAGACAGGAACTTTGGGCGTCTTGAGCATAGAGCCGACCTGGTGTCCGACATAAACACACACATTTCTTTAAACAAAAATGTATATAAATTTAACATGTAATTTTTTGTGTTTGGATCAAAATTACTAAATGTGAATAATATACATTGTAATAACAAAGGAGTTACTGGTAGACATGATGATAATTGTTAAATATATTGGCAGTAAACCTCCCATGAATTAGAAGTACATTTCTATATTTTATCTCTGCCATACTTACATAAAAAAACTAGGTAAAATATAATGAAGCCTTGTTAAGAGGTGAAACCCAACAGAATCAATCGTCCCACCGGGGATCAAGCATGTAATTATTTAAAGTTTTTTAAAGACAGATTTATAAACATGAGCTAATTGCTTATCATGGCCACCAAATACACAAGACTACCACAATCCCACAAAGTTGTAACTTAATCTTCCTTGTATTTAACTCAAGAAAGGTGGTCGAGGGGCAGCGCGCTCGACTTGCGTACCGATGGTGACGGGTTTGAATCAATGTCAAGGCAAGGATTTGTTCCCGGGGCCTAGGGCGTCCTTGAGTCACCCAGCTCCGAATGGGTACCTAACACAAGTTAGGCGGCTGGGTAATGCGTGGAACCCACAAAGCCGTGGCCTGTGAACGCTGCATCACTTGCCAACAGATCATCTCTGTCATGGTCTGTGGACGCAATTATCTTCTGCATAGAAGGAGCGTCTGTATTGATAAGATAAGAAGATAAAGGAAGGGTTGAAAATCTGAAAGACATTACAGGTGTCCTTTGGTTTTTCTACAGCTTGAACTTGATTTCCTTCTTCTTGCTCTGTTCTAGATTTATGATTGAAATTGGTTGATTTTATCAACACTAAACTAGTATTTAGCCCATGGAATCTTGAGCCACTCGTTGTTAAGGGCCACCACAAGGAATTTATTACTACTTTTATTAACTTGAACACAACTTTATTTGCGTTTATTTCCTGACAGACCTCAGTTCTTTTTTCTGGATCTTCTGCCTTGTCCCAAAATAAAAATCCAATTTGGCCTCTGTTTTGCACACCATGAACTGGATGGGGCTGAAACAAAAGGTGAGAAGATTGACTACAACAGTTACAGGCTGCCCGCTAGGAGTTAGTATTGTAAATATTTCATGGTGAATGATGTTACTTCATGGTTGATGAGATGGAGATTTAAATAGATAACTTTACTTTCAAAATTAATTAAACAACATTTCTTCAAATGATAAACGTAGCTTATCTGTACCGTACTGTCATTTATGTGGTTGTTAGGATATGAAGGTTTATTTAATGCATTAATACTGCAGGTGGAGTTTTATTTTTATGAAGAGCGCTGTGAGCCAAGTTTCTTACTGGGGTACAGGTATACGTAAATTATCAATTTATTATTATTATTAAATCCAACAGAAATTCTTTAGACTAAAAAAGATCATCACATGAGAGTAAGGATTTCATGGAGACAATAATACATTAAAAAACTAAAGCAGCATACAATCCAGTCCCAGCAGTCGACTATTGGCAGATGGAAACAAGAACTGAGAGAAACATGCAATCTTACCAACAGCTGCCCCCTGTCGTCGTAGAGCAGCTCTCCGTTGTGGAGGTAATGAGTGGCCCTCCCTGTCAGCAGCAGGTTGACCAAACTTTGGGTGGGTTCCTCCATATCACACAGGAGTCTGACTTTAGAGTCTGGTTTAGGTTTGACATCCTCACGCACCCTGAACAAAAAGGCAGAACAAAAACTTTGTGAACAACTCACAGAGTCAAGGGTCATGCGTGTAAACAAATGTAGCTCAACTTGGACGAGGACACTGAAGGTAGGAGTTTAAGTCTCAGACAAAACCACATGGCAGCAACTCAAGGTGTTAATTTATTTAATGAGCAGAAGGTACAGAACTGCTGTAAACCAAAATAAAATAACAAAGCACACATACTAACAGCAAATGCTAATGTCCTAAACAAGGAAGCACATTTAATGTAAAGATTTTGTGCCCCCCTTTCACAGCTTGGTAGGCTACTGCTCAAAACAACAGATAAGGATCTGCAGACATTTTACTTTAGAGCTCTTACAGCTTTGAACATACAAACATGGATGTTACATGGGTGTTACATTGGTGTTACATGGTTGTTACATGGTTGTTACATGGTTGTTACATGGGTGTTACATGGGTGTTACATGGGTGTTACATGGTTGTTACATGGGTGTTACTTGGGTGTTACATGGTTGTTACATGGGTGTTACATGGGTGTTACATGGGTGTTACATGGGTGTTACATGGGTGTTACATGGTTTTCATCCCTTGGTTTGTTACAACTTTAAAACTAAATGTTTTTACAAGAATTTACTACCAATGGAAGCCCAGAGCAAGGCTAAAAGTTTCTTAAAACAATTTTTATATAATTTCTGGTGGAAACATTTTATCAAATGAAATGTTAATTGCACCGCCTTTAAACAAACGTAATTCTGTATTGAAGTGTATTGCACTTCAACTACAACAAAACCGTGTTGTCTACTACACCTAGTGACATTAGACTTAGTAACTTAGACTGACATTTGTCTTTTTTTTTAAATTCGTTTTTTCCTCCCATGAAGGTCTATTGGGGATAACAGACCTTTTTCTTATGACAAATTTGCTTCTGTATTGTTTTGAACTTAAGTTACTTCTGTTTTGTCTATAACTGATTTATTTCTGTATTGCCTTGAACTATACTTACTTGTGTATTGTCCTGGACAAAACCAAACTATACAGGAATAGAATGCAACCGTTGCCGTGTACTTTTTGGAACTGAAATGTAAGAGATTCATTAAGTGAAAGATGTGCCAGTACCAAAACTTGAACTGGTCGGAGAATCAACTTCATGAAGTTAATGATGGAGTTATTTCTCTTTGTTAAGAGATTATGGACTAGGGAACTACACCCAGTCACAGCCTCTGTTCAAAGAAAACATAGTTACGTAGGTTTTGAAAAGTTAATCATTGAATGAAACTTGTGATTATGTGTAACAAAAAAAGTATGGAGTAACTTGTTTATCATTTCTATTGAGGAGTTAGATAGAGTTCATGTAAATCAAGTTTTATTTGGGCTTAAAATTGAATATTTTAAAGTTAAAATAACAACATTTTCTACAACTAGAAAACACATGTTTAAAAAGTGTAAAACATTACCTCCTCTAAATTCCTTTTGATAAAATTCTGTAAATCTTCAAATTTCTTGAACTCATAAAGATTAAGCTATGTGACAAAAAATAGGCTTTAATAAAGTGAACATAGAAACTCATAAAAGATTAAGCTATGTGACCAAAAATAAGTGAATATAGCAACTCGTAAAGATTAAGCTATGTGACAAATAAAAAGGCTTTTATAAAGTGAACGTAGAGACCCAAAAGAGCACAACTTCTATGGAAGCAATAAGAAACATTATTATTTGTAATAAATGAAGATTGTTACTTTACAAGCAAGCACTAGTTATCAAATGCTTTTTTTCTGTTGCCTGCCTAATACTCTGCTGTGTTAATGAAAGTACCAAATACAAAAACCCTCTTATAACATTTTGTAAACAAAAACTTTTGTGATTAACCAATGGCAATACATCCAGCAGACAGAAATTAAAAAAATGAGATATAAAAAATAAAATGTGAGATAAAAACAAATAGTGTGTGAAGTGCAGAGCTGACAGATTGCCATAACAACTTAGAAGAACAAAATAAAATTAAAAATTTAAATGTGAGGGTATAGTCAAGTAGATTATAGTGCCATTGTACAATTAATATTTAAATATACCAGAAATTCTCTATTTTCATCACAATTTACAATTTTAGAAAATATAAAAATATGGAAATTGGAATAATTTTTTTGAACAGATAAACATGCAAGAAATGTATTGATAATTCTATATCTTACTTTCTCAGTAATGGAGTCTGGTCTGTATCTGTAATCTGGGCCAAAACAGGCCTCTTCCTGTTTCAAACAAACACAGCACCTCCTTCTGTCCCCTGCTTGCCATAGAATCTCACAGATGGCATCACAAAGTGCACGCCTTCGCTCAAACGCATTTGGTTGCAGGGCTCTGAAGATAGAACGACGCAGGGAAACTGCAACTATTCATTTTAGCATTCTGGTTCTTTAGGTGTAAAATTTTTTTAAAGTTATGTCAGGTAAGGCAGAGCACACAATAAAACTAGTTTGTGATCCACTTGATAAAACTTGGATTATTCCAGGCTTAATTATTTCTATAAAGACACAGACTGAAGAAAGCTGCCAATGATAAATGACAGCCTGGGACATTCAGTTCATTTAGTATATCTTTAGTACACATCAATTATGATGACAATAAATTGTAATGAGTGGGCAGATTTATTTAGCTACATGTCTTCCTATGGGCCAGTTGCTTGCATATCTGAATAATGTTCAGAATGCCACAGTTCGGAGCAAAAACTAAAATTGATTTAAAAAATGAATAAATTTAGGGTCCATTCTCACAAGAATGTTGGTTCCGTTACCTTTGTAACTTTGTCTTAATTATATAGATGATGCCATTGAAAAATACTTCACATATAATTACAATAATGTTAAACAAAAAAATTGCTAACACTCTAATCACAACATAGAAAATCTAAATTGGTTTCAACTATACCAGTCCTGTTTCAATGGGTTACTTATTGGAAAAGCTTTCAAAGAGTGGATAACTTATACATTTGGCACCATTATATACTGAGAAATTAATCAAAATTTGTTCATTGTTTAAAAAGAGGCCCATAATTAGTTAGGTAACTCATAACAATACTATATGTTCTCTGATAATTCATTAACAAATTTAAATAAGAAAATTAATAGTAATTGAATGTTTAAAAAAAAATAGAAAATAAGAGTGCTGCAAAAAGTAAGATTCAAAAGTCAATATGTTCTCATAATCACTTTTTTTTACTGAATACATTCTCACATTCCTGGTTAGGAAACCATAGAATAGAGTTATACTTACCCTACACCTTGTAACACAGAAGATCTGTATTGCCGGTCAAAGATCAAATGTTTTAACATAAACCCCTGTACACACAAAGCCAGTCCTCTTGCTCCGCACTAAGGTCAAGCAGATTGTAGCAACAATAAGATCGTAAAAAGGAGACATTAACCATAGCCAATCAACAATTTTAATAAAGAAACAACAGTCATTACGATCTATAGAATGCACTTTCTAGACAAGGCTTATTTTTTATATACTGATGGTGACAAAGTATAATGTTCACTGGGGAATGGTTTCTGGGAGTCCATAAATGGAATAATTTCAGTACATTTTCATCCTAAAAATAACATTTTTGTTTTCAGGGGTTTAAAGAAGTCACTAGGCATAGCATTGGGTATTCTGAAGTACCCTTGCACAGGAAAAAGTGCAGAGCCAATCAAAATCCAAATTTTAAGGTAATGGTGATTAAAGGATGATTACTGAAAATCATGCATTTATAATAAGAAGTGTTTCAAGACATGTGGAATAATGAAGTTATAAATTTCTCTTATTCATTTCTTTGGTTAAAATAAGTTGGATTCAGGAGAACAGGGTTAATAGTCAAGATGCAGTCAAGATTGGTTTACGGGCCATTCAGAAGAACTTTTTCCCCGACTGTTAAGCATATTGTCAGTGATGACCTTAGCAATTCTAATCATTGCTGTAAACCTTGAAGACATGGTAAGCGGAGATATCGAAAACAAATAATTTTACATACAATAGATTAGACTCCTTAAGAAAGTTCTGAAATTTCATATACATATGACTCATAATGACTGCTTTTATTCAATGTTTCTTTAGTATTCTCATAATCCTTTGTTTTGCATTTCCCATAGTATTAACTTAGAATTATTTTAAAATTAAAAAATCATATAGTGTAAGCATGTCTGAACTTTATATTGTAGGTAGTATAAGCATTTGTTCTCCAGTTTGTAAGTTACAAGAGTTATTTCTAACAAAACAGGCTGGACAATTTTCATAGCAATTAGAGACGTTAACAATTTATGGATACTATAAACCTGGCCAAAAAATACCTTAGATGTCTGTATACCAAATGGGAACTGACTTTCCAAACAATAAAACTCAAGTGTTGCTTTCTGCCACTCTTTGGACAAAGGATGCATAGCTGATCCATTAACAACTGTTCTGAGTTCCTGAAGACAGTTACAATAGTTACAAATTTTTAAAACAAATATGCATTACAACTCAGAATAAATATCGTTAAAAAGATCAATAATATTGTGGTTGAGAAAAACTATGTGATGATATCAATTAAATTTCTCTTAACAACAAAAGAAAAATGATTTACATGACAACATTATGCATTTCTGTAGCAAAGGGAAATATTCCGTCTGGCACTCATCTTACTGACTAGGTCTACATGTACTTGCAAGGATATGGATCACTCACATGACACCAAGCCAACCTTCATTCTGCTGACAAAATATTGTCCCAAGTTGGCAGAAATATTTCAACTTATTTTAATATTAAAACCCAATTCGTCTGTTAAAAAAAATAATTTTTAACAACATAAAACATATCAGAACTCACGATGGCTGTTTCAAGATTAATAGCAGATCCCCCTAAATTATTGGAAGATTTTCGGGGACTGCCAAAACTTGGGAAAAGCACTGTTTCACCTGCAACAATAACAACAAAGCTATGACTGCACAAGTCAATAACTATACACAAGAGCTTTAAAAATAGATTCTGGTGAACTGAAAACAAACTGCTTTCATATTTCATTAAGACTTTGCCTACTTAAATATGATGTAAATGTAATGTGCAAAAAATGTAGCAATCACTGTTTAGGTCTAAGCTGTATCAATGTGCCATGAATTAGCTAACTTAATTTGCATCGTTTGTTCTGACAAATAATCTTAACACCTTTATCTTTTGTTGTACCACATTTTTAACAAAAACATTATTTATTTTAAAAAGTTAGTCAGTTCAATTATATTCTAAACTTGAAAATTCCAGATCAAGAATTTATTGTGATGCAAGAAACAATTTTTTTAATTAGAAATTTGGAACTTATTAATGTTCTGTAAAAATTAATAACCTCTTTTAACTGCTATTGATGGCCAACTGTCAACATAAAAAGACTGCATTCTATTTGTGATCAAAGGTGGAGATAAATTCTGTACATTAGAGTTGGTGACATCATCTAGAGCCAGACTTCTCTTTGAAAGGGAAAGAAAATGTTTAATACATTGATTTACATGAATTAAAATTTACAGACACTTATTTTCTCTAAATAAATCATGCCTCAGGTCCAATGTTCCCTTTAAGCTGCGAGGGCGGCACAGATATCTGACAGACACCTTGCAGCAGTTTAGAATTACTGTGCAGCAAATTTTGATACAGATAATTTAATATCTGGATTGAAAGGTGTAAAGATTTTCACCAAAAAACAAAAAAAAATGGTGTTGGGCAACTTGGCGCACAAGTTTTTTTATTTTGCATGCAGACCAACGAACTTTATAGAGAACATTGGTCAGGTCATGTATTCATTTTTGAAATAATTTAAGCAAATTTAAAAAAAAATCTAATTTGTTGCGTTGAAACACTAAGTTTCACAGAAAAGGTTTTAATACCAAAACTGAGGAAATAATTGCTAATAATAGGTAGGGAATAATGAATAAGTAATAATCTTACACGTCCATGCGTGGGTCCACTTGGCTGTTTCTGTAATATGTAAATACATTGTATATAGACAAAAATATAATTTATATATAGCCTAACTGCCAACTAGTATAGAAATAATAAATATATAGTATAAGTATAGTGAGATTATTTGAGATCTGTATTCATGAGAAGAGATACAAAATATATTGTAGAAAAATAAGCAGATGGCTGTGATTAAAAAACATTACAAAGATATTTGTCTAAAATAATTGCTTCGAACCATGATATAATCATAATCTGCATGGCTAACTAAGATGTTTAACCAAATAAATTCAACAATTCCCATTTTAAAAAAAAGAAAATCAAATTTGTGTCTTTGGCTGACACAGTTTATAAATTCCCTATTTAAAAAAACAACACACTTTTGCTTCATTGCCAGGTCCTATTCCAACATCTGTCTCTAAAAATCTGAGAAGCCTGGTCAGTTGATCTCTGTCTGTAAATAGGTTGTTTGTTGTTTCAGCCATGGTGGCCTAAATGGCAGTCTTGGAGTTGGAGACTAAATTATGTCTCTATTTTTGTTAAAAGATCTGGTGGGGACAAAAATAACTATGAGTATGAGCAAGGTTCAAGGTGGATTTTGTCTAAGAAGTTGTTTTGCATCAAATTTTTATTATATTAAATTATAATAAATTTATAGATATAATTAATAATAACTGATATATTCTGATATATTAATAATAAATTAACAAACATTGTGAAACATTATTAAACTTGAAAAAACAACAACCAAGAACTCTACTTCTACTTCCAAATTCGTGTTGGGAAAATATATAATAAATATATTATATTTAATAACAATGATCAATGAAGTTACAGAAAAAATGTTATAATTTTTAGTAGTTTTTAGCGGAAATAGTAGGATTATAAATAGTTGGAAAGCGTTATGACTTGCTTGACCTAGAATTAACGTTACCAAGGAGACATGTTGACTTTGGATACTTAAACTCGCGCTCATACTCGTTACTATTTAAACTATTTTCTTCTCATCTTCTCACTTACACTTACTACATGATTTTGGGATTATCACTATGACTGCAAGACGCCAATATTTCTAAATTTAGACGACTTCCGCTGTGAATGTTATCAAACATTTTATTTAAAAGATATTTTCTAAATCGATATGGAATAAAAAATGTATAATATGGAAAAAATTATAAACAAAATAAAAACAATGTTCCAGATCATATAAAACCGCATCCTCATCCTGAGTAAATTACAGGAAATGGACACGGCTTTACTCCCAAACACGAGAGCTTCTTTATTTTTTAGGTCCTAGTCCTAGCATTCCAATCAATATTATATTAAATTATATTATAATAATAATATCTATAAATATAATATATAATTAGAATCATATATAATTTAATATATTAATATTATCTTTAAAAGCAATTTAAATTTAAAAGTTGCCATCGCTTCAGGCACCTATTAAATATAATATTGATTATAATTGTAAAAACACTGTATAAGTTTAAGTATAAGAAATGTGTGACTTACTTTAGGCGGGGGTGGGGGGTGTCCGATGTTTGTGACCCCAGGGGGGGATAGGTGGGAGTTAAAAAATGGTCAAAAATAGCGTGATGTACCTTATGGACGGCCCCATAAATTTTAATATAGCTTTAATATCACACATTTTTTCCTCTCAACATGTCCGTACTAGTTACATTTCGACACGAAGGTTGCCATTTGATTGGAAAGCCCGCTTTTTAAATCCCTTATATTAACTTCACCGGCGTCTCTGTCTCTCTGTCTGTCTGTCTTGGGCAGGCAACACGGAAAAACAGAAGTAAAAAATGACCCACTTCCCGTAAAGCCATCGAGCTGAAATTTGGCACACGGACCCGTGTCACCTAACAATGCATCGTATCAAAATTTCAGATCGATCGAAAGTACGGTTATTAAATTAATGCATTTTTAGTTTATATATATAAACTATATGTAGCGGTCGCTATCGTATACATTTTACGGTCGCTGACTTCACCACAGCCACAGGTGAATACATCTCGTGTTTTAACCAGGTGTACCAGCGTGCTTTTGTTTACATTTTGCGTGTCACGCTGAGCTCGGTCCAGCGATCGGTGACAAGACTTCCCCCCCCCGGGTTAAAAGCAAAGGGGAGTTAAGACGGATTCAGTCAGTAAATATTTGTCACGTTTGAACATAATCAATACTTTTAGTTATGTCTCATATATAAGTGATTTATAGTCAAAAACGTTTGTTTTTACGGGTTTGTTTTTATTAACCACGTTTTGTTAACTCGCTTTCATTCCTGTGGCATTGTCACACTGTCCACAATTTTTTTCAAATCTGCCAACGTAAAATTGAACCACTTCTGATGGTCCTAGAGATCTGAAAATTTTACCACAGATAGATCTTAGATGACAATGCATTGTGTCAAAATTTCAGATCGATCGAATGTACCGTTATTAAATTATTGAACTTTGTAGTTTATATATTGTCTTTATATAAGCATCTGTACCGTTTGCTTTTGTTCACATCCATGAGTTCACCCCGTGACCACATCACCATGTTTTAAAAACGTTGGGCGGGCGCTTGTGAGGTGTTTGGTAAAATAAATAGAGGTAAAAAAATATTAAAAACCAGGTTGTTACAAGTGGACTAAAAAGAATAAAATAAATAGAAGTAAAAAAAAAGATTTAAAAAACCACGTTTTTATAAGCGGACTAAAAAGAAGAAAATAATTTAAAACTTATAAGCTCAAGTACTTTCATTTAATATGACTAAAAATGTGGGGCGGGTGTTTGATATAAAAATTAAAGATTTCTAATTTAGAAGACAAAAGAGAGATCTATAAGTGAGAGTATGAGTGAGCCGCATATGTTAAACCTCATATTTAAACGCCCCACGTTTTTAGTCATATTAAATCAATCTACTTGAGCTTATACGTTTTAAATTATTTTCTACTGTTTAGTCCGCTTATAAAAACGTGTTTTTAAAAAATCTTTTTTTTACTTCTATTTATTTTGCATTGTGATCACCTTTTTTTACTTAAAAAAAATATTGGGAATTCATTCCAAAGCTTGATGATTAAATGATACGCATTCTAAACCTTTACAATATAAAAGAATACGGATAGAAGAATTGTGTTTTTAATAGAAAATATATATCTTAGTTGTAAAAAATGTTAATATTTTTACTACTAACCCCCCCCCCACACAACTACCACTCGTCTGCTATTTTTTAAAATGATTTGTTATTAATTATATTATTATTATTTCATTTTTTTGAAGTAGACCTTATTGAAAACATTTCATTGATTGTAATGTATATAGGCCTAGCATAAAATAAATCTTTTTTATACTGTTGCTTTGCCATCATTTAACCTATTATAGTAATTTCCAATGATAGAAATATTTATGAAATTGCGATCGTTAAGTCCACTCTTACCCCCCCCCCTTTTCCAAAAAAAAATCACACTTACAAATTACAAACAAAAAACAATCATATATTTTATTTTTAAAAAACTGTAGCACTGTGAAATCTAAGATTTCTACAAGGAAACCAAATAAAACCTGAGATGGAGGATTGTTTCGTCTTTAAATATTGTAAATAAAAGTACCACCATAGTTTGGGGTGGCAGTATATCACTCACTAGAGATCCGTGAGCAACAATATTACTTTGTTACCACCACGCCGACGTATATGTAGACTAAAATCCATGATAGGTTAGGTACACCGCCACGATGCACAAACACTTTGTTCGCTCTCCTACTTAAAGTTATTTTTGGATGATGCATCCCCTCCCCCAACCTTTCCCTCATCAAAACATTGCACATGACAATAATTATAATTTCATTTCATGTATCTTGCAGATTTGTATTCTACTTATTACATTTGTAAAAGTTTCTCTTTATAAAGCCTATCTACTGATATACTGAATCTGAATTAGTACTATATAACTTATACTATTACTAATAATATGCAGGCATATTCCTTTCTAAAACAATTTCACAGGTAATATTTTAAACTCCTTAGTGACCTTAGACTTAAATAGTCTAAAACTTAGAGACCTTGCATAGCACTTATTGCATTGCAATGCCATAGTCAATAGTCATTGGTGTAGGACCTAAAGTGTAGGGTGCAATAATCTTCTGTGTAATCCTGCAGTTTCTACACGTATATTATTTCAAAGCGAAATTTAATTTTTTCGTGAGAACTTGCGTTTTTAATTTATTAAATGCATTATCATTATTATATGTTGTATTACAGCGCTAATTTGTAAGTCTTTTTAATTTCTAAGGCATTTTTCGGCTCTATATAATACTTAATCTGCTCACTATACATCCATTTTGTTTACCTAGCCAGATGTTTTTTTACCTGGCTCGACCCATGCTAAAATAAATTTACTGACTGAAAATGTTTTTTAAAAGGTATTTTTCATCTATTTTAATGTTCTCAGAAGATAAATAAATATTTTAAAGACAATTTCATTTTTTATTTCGCTACTAGATGTTTGATTCTTATTTTGATTGTAAGTGAGAAATTTCCATTTGGCATCTTACTGTGACAACTCGGCAAGTAGAGTACTACATAAACAAAATGGATGTATCCCAGATTATGTAGCTTTAAAGGCTGAAAAAAGCCTTAGAAATTAATAAAACTTACAAATTAGTGCTATAGTAGCTAAAATATAACATATATTAATGCATTTAATAAATTAAAAACGTAAGTTCTCACAAGAAAATTAAATTTCGCTGTGAAATTTATATGTGTAGAAACTGCAGGATTACCAATCTTCTGTATAGAATTAGTGTCAGTATTTAATTATAATAATTATACTGACTTTATATAATAAGACCATAAAAGAGGCAGTTGTTTCTTATATTATAGCATTTTATTAATTATTAATAATTTTATAGTTGTTGAAATGTATTCTTCTAAATTATGTGTAGCAAGGCAAGAAGTGCCAGCAATTAGCAGTGGTCCAATTTATTTCCTGATGAATGTGTACATATGCTAATTTGTAATCTATTTCACAAAAAAGTAAAATAAAGTAAGAAACTGCTCAGCTGAAAACAGATTTGAGTACAATAACTTTCTTAAGAGTAAAGAGTATTATTCAAACACACTGGCTTTCAAGCAAATGGGAATATTGATTAGGTTTGAAGTGACTTAACATTTCAAAACTAGCCTTGTAACAATTGGAGGAAATTAATTCTAACTTGGATATAGGGACATAGGGATAAAAATACTTTTCTTATTCCGTATGCAAGAATAAACACTATTAAACACATACAAATTCTTGTTCTTCCCATCCCGAATTTGGACGTGGATGGTTTGCCTCAGAAAACTAGGAAATCCAACACTCTATCAAGATTTAACACTCTAATAAAAATTCAAGACTAGACATAAACCATGGATAAGCGTAGGATGCAATAATCTTCTGTATAGAAAGAGCGTCTGTAATAGATAAGATAAGAGGAACACGCGAGAAAAGGATGATGCAGACAGGGAGACTGACATGTGGGAGGATGGAGGGCAAATGCTCTTTGGCTGGGAAAAAAACCCTGGTGCCATTTGGTCGAAGGACTGGCATGTTGGCTATATTTGGAAGATTGAATATCTAAAATCCTGTTTTGACCTTTCACCTTCTTTTTGTTCTAAGGTTGCAGTGTGCAGGGAAAAGAAATATGTGTTCCTCTTGTAATGGTAGCAGTAATCCAGTTGAGTGGTCATCATACACTTCTCTGAATAAGAGTTACCATTCAATATTATTAGTTTTATTACTTTTACATGTATTAATGTTCAAAACCAGGAAGGGGGTAGTTGTAGAGAAGTTAATTTGTACATGCCACATAAAATGAAAATGTACCTTGTGAAATGGGGGGGGGGAGGTATGAGTATGTGTGTGTATGTATGAACTAGTAGGTGATGTATGGATGATCATTTGTTACTTAAACAACCATTTGCCCTTCAAATTGATGGCTTTGATTATGATATAGCAAATATATTCCAGCTTCAAGGCTAATCCTTTATTTAATTTTACGAGGACATGAACTGATTAGCTCTGTATATTATTTGTAAATATAAGGTCATCTTATTCTAATTGTAATGTGTAATTATTTCAGTCTAAAACATCTGTGAAAAGTGGCAGCTTTCAAGGCCAAGTCGGAAGTGGGAATTTGAACATCTTTTTAAAAACCCTGATTTTTTTAAAAGAAGTTTTACAAAAAAATATAATAATTTATTTCTTAACTCTTGAAAATATAAAATTCCAATGGGGATTTTAAGGTATATGGCTATGATTACAGCTGGATTAGCAATATTAATATCATATAGTCTTTACACTCCATTGCCGTCTGATATTGATGAACCTGGACTTGTAAGGACATACATTGCATCTTTGAA
Source organism: Ampullaceana balthica (assembly GCA_944989445.1). Classification (NCBI taxonomy): domain Eukaryota; kingdom Metazoa; phylum Mollusca; class Gastropoda; family Lymnaeidae; genus Ampullaceana; species Ampullaceana balthica. The sequence goes on from CALYLW010000717.1 coordinate 327,269, forward strand.
AACAGCCAACTTTTTGGTGAGTTCTGACAAGTGTTGTTGAACAATGTCTCTGAAAGCATGATTAAATACCTGTGAAAAATCTTGCTTGTTTTTTGCTAGCAAAAGGCATTAAAGTAATAGTAGTTTATTTGAACAATAGCAAATTATTTGATACAAATGTTTTTTCATTTAAGTTTCTTTAAAATTCTATCAATTATTTTGTTTTGGGCTTTTGGAATAGTTATATTTTTGGGAGCTATAAATTAAAAATGATAAAATAAAAGCATTTAAGATAGAATTAATTTTACTAGTGAATTATGATTGATTCCCTCTTAATATGTTGGCTAAAAATAATTTTATTTGATCTGTGGTGTGATGCTACATGTTTTCAGATGTTGCATTTCAAAAATTCTTTTTTTTTGGTAAAATTTTTTCAGTTTCTCATGCACACAAATTTCAGTCAGTTCTTATGCAGATAAAAAATTTTAGTTTATATTTTTAGGATCAAAAGCCCCTCTAAATTAACAATTTATAGAACACTGATATTGGCCTTTTTAAATTACTATTAAATCTCAGAAAATTGAATACATTTTGATTTCTTTGTTTCTTGAGGTATTAACTTAAAAAGTCACCAAAATGGAGCAAATCTTAATTAAAAAGCCATCAAAAGAACGTTGGAGATTTTTCTTCCTCTTTTATAAAGCCTTTAGAAAATTGTCCATAAAAATAATATTTCTCAGTTTAAAAAAATCTCATTTACATTTTTATTTTGTTATGCCTCTAGGGATATAGTGTGGAACTGTTGACCACTATTCATCATGTGAATATTGTACGATGGCTGGTGAATATTGTTTATAGACCTGTATTGGCCAGATATTCTGATATAACAGTAAGTCACTAGTCCCTGTAATGCTTTTTTTAAAAAATATTTAAATGTACATTGCCATTTTACTTACATATCTGAAGTAAGTGTCCCTTGTTTTCTTAAAACATATTAACAAATCAAAATAAAAGTAATAAACCTAAATAGGCTTTGAGTTCTTGTTTTTTTTAATAAATAAAAATAATATTTTTTTAAAAGTAGACCGAGTTAAAATTATAAAATTATTATACTCAATAATGCTTGGTAAAATTAAGTTGTTGATAAAATTTTCTAGTATTTTATTTCTCCTAAACATGTATCTGTATAGAACAAGAATTAAGGAATGGAAAATCCACTTCTTTCTTTTCAGTAGCTCTGTTAAAATAAAAAATAAATTAGATTATTACAAAAAATAAATGAGATGTACTTGATACCTAGAAATTATTTTATTCTCAGAGCACTGCAGCCCATGATATCACTGCAGCCCATGAAATCACTGCCTGCTAAACTACATTCTTACTCTCAAACTCCTTTATAGACTCCCTCATTCATATTCAGACCACCAGTAGCAGCAAGACCCTCTCAACATCATAACATTCATCTTATTCCTGGTCCACCTGTAAAATTATAAATCACATCTATTCCCATTTCAGGTGGAGAACTTGAATTTCAATGGCATTCCTGTACGTCTGTACAGACCAAGCTCAGTGACAGATCTCACACCTTGTATTGTATACTTTCATGGTGGAGGGTGGATTATGTTTTCTGTTGGTGGGTATTGTCTAATTCTGTCTCTATTCTGCAACTCAAAGTCCACCTTAACATTTTGTTAACCTCCACTCTGTGATAGAAAACTGAAAATAAGAGTAACTTTTTAGTTTCATTTAAACCCTCTATTCAGCATTGTGCAATGCAGAGTTTGACATTAAATTTGACTAAATCCAGATTTCAGTTAATTAGGAATTAAGAAAACAGCAATAATATCACTGTGGTCTTTGGGGAAACTAATCTGAAATATCACTAGAAATCCTGAAATTCTATTTAATATTTTTAAAATAAAATTTTGCTTGCATTTAAATATCAATGAGAAGTACCTTTTTATTGCTATTGTGAAGACAGTGTGCCGAAAAATTTCAAGAGTACTATTGTTTACAGCGCCATGCTGCTATAATTCCAGATGAAATCGTTCTCAAAGTTGAGCCTAGTGGGCATATTTAACCTGCTCTTCTCCTTGAAAAAAACACCACCTATTTTTATTAAGGTGTCTCGATGGTTTAACACCTGTTCTACAAAAAATATTTATTACTGGGTGTCCTAAGCCAGGCTCAATAAGGAAGTGGCTAGTTGTTGACATTGTTTCTTTCAGATACTTACGACTTGCTGACATCCGAGCTCTCTAGATCAACTAATACCATTGTCATTGCTGTTGAGTAAGTTTGGGACAATGCATCAAATTAAATGTTTTTGATTGGGTATATACCAATACGGCTTTAAATTTACTTAGATCTAAAATGAATTGTCATTAGTGACACGACTCATTCAAAGGCCTAAGCCAGGCACAGGTTTACAGGATCCTAGTAATTAGAGAAAGTACCTGGCAGATTTTAGCTGGGTAAGAAAATAGTTATCATCTCATTTTCTATAGAAAAAAAAGCACGTACAGTCGAAACCGGTTAAGTCGACATCGTTGGGGTATGAAAAATGGCGTCGACATAACCGATGATCGAGTTAAAACGAAAACCAATATGGCGGCAAAATATTAACATGTGCTTGAAATTTCTTTATGTACGTGATTAATTAGTTAGCGTTAATTAGTGATGGGACTATTAATCGGAATCGTATCGGAACCCTAATATTTCTTCACTCTTTCCTAAGGTTGTAATGACCGTTCGTTTTTAAGGACCGTTTAAAATTTAAATATAACCATGGTTCCCACTCAGGAAAACGGGAAAAAGTCGGGAATTCTTAAAAAAAAATTCTCGGCCTTGAAAGTCGGGAAATGTTATGGCTAATCGGCAGTTTATATATATATTTATTTTTAATTTTATGAATATATTTATGCCGAAGTAAAGGACTTTGATTACGACTCTGTGGTATGTTTCGATTCCATTTAATAAACAAAAAGTTACCAGTTTATAATTATCGTAAGTCACGCATCTTACTGGTAACAAAGCAACAATAAACTTTTAAAAGAATAATAATTTTTTTATTTGATTAAATAAAAACCACTGTCGATTCTCGATACAAACCTTTATTTTCATTTCTAAAGATATTCGTTTATCTTAAAAATTAAAATGATTAATACATCAGAAAATGAATTAAGTTTAATAATAATATAACATGCACTGCGAAATGACAATTAACGACCTCTAACGCGATTGTCCAGTACCTCGGGTGAATACATACTCCATGGATACACGTCTAACTAATAATTCACACACGCAAAACATCCGGTAATTTTTATTGAAATCTTGTAGAATCACACAATAGCCGGAAGTCTCGAAGACGCGAGATGTCAACACTGTTTTGAACTAAAAATGCCAGAGTGCATTGCTAGGCCAACCGACGAGGATCGAGCTAACCAAGTTAAGTTGCAAATTTGGCCCTCTTTTGTGCTCGAGGTACTAGGTTTCGGCGACTTAGAAAAATCGAATTAGCCGATGAAAAAATGCTAAGACAAAGAGAGAATTTGGCGGTTCCAATAAAAAATGTCGAGTTAGTGGGGTGGTCGAGCTACCCGAGCTCGAGGTAAGTGGGTTCGACTGTATAATACTAGCGACATTAACAGAGGCTTCAATACACTCAAGCTTAATAATATAGCTCTTCCCCAACCTCTTTAATGCAGTGAGCTTTTTATTTGCATGCCAAAACCAGAATTGTACCTTGAATTTAAGAAACAGGTGTAAAATTCTATTAATATCATTAATATTGTTCAATTCTATGATATATTGAAAAACTTAGAAATTATCAAAGTGCAGACTGGACTTACTAAAGTTTGGTATGTGCTATAAAAATCATTAGTCAGGGTATCTGGGTCAGAATCTTACTTATTTTACATCCTATGTTAACAAGCAGATCCTCATTCACCTTAGTTAAATTATTTTTTTCTAGCATTTTTTATACTCTTTAAAAGATCTAAATTATTTTTTGAAAATAAAACTGCCTTAATTTAAAAAAAATAATAATTTAAAAAAAATGTGATGACAAAACCTAGCTAGCATTAAAAATATTGTCCTTTCAAAATAGAAAAAATTAAACAAATAATGTATTAAATACTTAGATCAAATAAAAAGAATAATATGTCCTAATCCTTAAGTAACAGAAGCTTTTCAGACCTTTGGCGATGAACTAGGTGAACGGCCTTACACTGAGACGGAAAGACTAATGAATTGTCACAAAATATAACCCTAGCTTTCTTTAGACTGAAATCGATCTCTAGAATCAAGTATAACAGAAGGAAATGGTTTAGCTGCTGGCCCCTATTTTATCTTCAGTGGCCCATTTCCTTGTAATCTCTAGAATCAATTGCCTAAGTAAAACTTGAGTATCGCTGATTTAAAATAAAGGTACACTTGATCTAATTTCAAATAAGCACTATAGTAATAAGTAACTTTTAAAAAATTCAAATTATAAAAATTATCCCCCTTGTTATAGTTTACATATTTAATTGAATTAGGATGAAATGCACTGATTTCTGTGTTGCTTTTTTTATGCCATAGATGAGTGGACACCATTTTTCTGTGCATTGACATTTGATAACAAAGGCATGAGTACTGCATTCAAAAAGGAACAGCATGCTTTCGATCTCTGGCAATACTAAAAAATCTGTGAGCAAAAAAGTTTGCATATTTAATGAATTAATAATAACAAGGACTGTGGAGTTTTAACAAATCTTACAAACTGTAATTTATATTAAAAATGTTGTCTATCAAATATGCATCACATGTTCTGAAAAGAGGAAAATATTTAAATTGCATGAAGCTAAGAAAGCCATCTCAGACATGTAGATTTAGTTAGAGGATTTATATTCAAAGTAAGGTTGAAGAAATTTAAATATTTCTTCTTTTTATCAAGATTTGAAAATGTTTTCTTTGCATAAGGGATTTAAGGATATTTAAATTATTTTAAATTTGTACTGTGGTTTCATCTATCTTTGATAAAAATTATTATTTTTTTAAAAGTTTTCAAAATATTTTTATTAGCTTTTCTTTAGTATTAAAATTTTAATTCTTATAATAACAAAAAAGTGCTATTATTTACATTTTAGAAAATTCTGCAAATCTCATGAGCATCTTCATCCTCAAATAATCTGTTGAGCCAAGTAGTTTTTTGTATAAACAAATAGATTGTGCTTCTTACTGAACAAATTGCAAGTAGAAAGAAAGTTTATTAACATTTTTCACTTGCTTATAATTATAAATCCAGGTATATTTTTCTTATTAAACTTATTTATTGTGAAAACTGTTAAAAGTTCCACAGCCTTGATATGCAGCCCATTGTCATTACTAAATAATAAATAACTTTTGTTATTTCGTTATTGTTTAAACGATTACTCAAAATATAGATACCACATACATACTCAAATTAAATCTTCACAATAATTTTTTTATTACTTATTAATTTTGATCTATGAACGTTTTATGGAATGTTTCATGTGCATTTTCTTTCAAAAGTGGAGCTCTTTCTTTTTAAGAAATAGTCAATGTTCTTAAAGGTAGGGTAACATCAGTTCATAATATTATTTCTGTGTACTCAGTTTTCAGTTTATGCCTTCACAGTTACCGAAAGTCACCCGAGTACCCTTACCCGTACCCATTTGATGATTGTTTGAGAGCCACTCAACATGTCTTACATAACGGCCAACAGCACTTGATAGATGTCAACAGAGTTGCCGTGGCAGGTTCGTCTTCTTGCGATGATTCTCCACTTTTTGGCTATATCAAATGTACAGACTTTTCTAGGGGGAGGGGCTACTGGAGGATGATGTCACAGTGATCAATTTAGCACAAGTGGTGATAGGGGCCGGTGGTGGTTTGAATAATCTTCTCAGCTGATGTGTTGTTGTTAAGGGTTTTGTCTGGTATTTTTTAATCTATAGTTTAAGCTTTAGTCCTGACGTGCTTGGCAGTTGAAGAGGTTATGGGGGGGGGGTATTAATGTTTTATCTATCTTTGTCTGACATATTGACATGTCTTATAATCAGGTGATGGGGCTGGTGGCAACTTGGCTGCAGCTGTTGCTCTCAGGCTGTCTGAAGAGGACCCAAGCTACACACCACACATCAAACTACAGGTAGTGTTCACTCTCATCAACCTACACACCACACTACAGGTAGTGTTCACTTTTTTAACCTACATACCACATATAAAACTTGAGGTAATGTTCACTTTCATCAACCTACACACCACATATCAAACTTGATGTAATGTTCATTGCCTATCACCTTTGGGTATGAAAGACATTTGTAGAAAACAAACGATTTGTTTCTTTCATCTTTGTGATTTCTTTTCACAACCTGAAAAAAAATTAGCTGTAATTCATCCACTTCTTTGTTAAAAATTCGGCAAAAAGGAAGCTTTGGTGCCCTCAGTGTAAAATATAATCAGAATAGAATGTCTCAATTTATTACTCAGAATCATCTTTTGGAAAATATTTTTTTTTCTCTTTTTGCCAATTTCTTCCACCATCTAACTGAACATGGAGATTAAGGAATGATTAAGGGGATTGGGTTAATGAAGCAAAGTACATTGGAATTATTGAATATACTTATATTCATTTTAATCTAACAAGAATTAGAGGGTCAGGGTAAATCATATTTAATGAACATAATCAATGTTTACCATGTACCGCCATCTGATGTGCTGTAGGATTTGACTCATTAACCAGCCATATGTGTGTAAATTAAAAAAAAATAGCTTTGACTGCTGTATCCGATTTCTGTTCCCCGGAGAATGATTCTGACCTAAATCACTAATTTTTATTTAAAAAATGTATCAATTTTGTCCTGTTGCTGCACATTCCCCACTCCAACGGCGTGATCCCGTCAAATAAATAAACTCTGTCACAATCATGGCACACTAACATTGTAACTTCCTTTACTCTGACCCTACAACCACCCACAACCCTGGATACTTTGGAATCTGTTTTGTCGTCCTATGACTATTACTATATTTTAACTTATTCCCCCCCCATCCCCACTGACCTAATTTTAATGGTTGTAGGTCCTAATTCACTCAACACTGACCCAATTTTAATGGTTGTAGGTCCTGATTCAACCAGCACTGCAGGCCTTGTCTTTTGACACTCCTTCTTACAGACAGAATGCTGTCAATACTCTAGTCGACAGGTGAGTGTCCTCCACGTTCTTTTCTGGCATACTGGTTGTGTGTTCTGTCACGAACATGTACTGTCATTGTTTATTGTGGCTAATTGGAAGACATCGGTACTTGTCACCAATGTTCCCTTTAAGCTGTGCAGCTGCGTGAATATCTGACCGCTGATGCGCAGCAGTTTAAAATTACAGGGCAGCAAATTTAATAAAATATTGCACAAAAAATGGATGGTGTGCCACTTTGCACACAAGTATTTTTGCTTTGCACATGGACAAGTGAACCTTAGAGGGAACATTGCTTGTTACTCTCCGTGATGTCATTGTAGCTGGTGGACACAAGGAAGCATACTATGGCAAATTAAGCTTTTTGACAAACAACTTTCAGAGCTCCATTCCCTAACTTTCATAGTGGGCCCTTGACTTCATCCATAAAGATTTTGCCTAAAGACAGTATAAATTGTTTGTTGAAGTTCCATTTTATGAGACAGGTGATTATTTGACGGATGGATCCCTATGATCTTTGACGGATGGATCCCTATGATCTTTGATGGATGGATCCTTATGATCTTTGATGGATGGATCCCTATGATCTTTGATGGATGGATCCCTATGATCTTTGACGGATGGATCCCTATGATTTTTGACGGATGGATCCCTTTGATCTTTGCTGGATGGATCCCTATGATCTTTGACGGATGGATCCCTATGATCTTGAGTGGCTGACATTGGCCATGACTGTGGTGTAAATGCTATGTATGTTATCTTTTGACCACCTAAACCAGTGTTTCTCAAAGGGGGGCTTGTTTGACCGTTACTCAGAGTTCTACTTATAACAATTTTATAGACAAATGATACTATTTACAGTCGCGCAGGGGCGTGAAATGTTTTCTTTCTTCCTAGAGAAAATAATTGAGAAACACTGACCTAACCACACAGCCATTACGGTGACAGTGAAATACTTTCTTATATTATTGTAGATGATGTAGCATATATGCCCACGTTAAAGTTTTAAATTGATGTCCTACTTCCTTGATTTCCCACGTATACAATTTGAGGTTTTTAACTGTAAACCATTTTTATTATACCTTGTTATCTTGTGATCATAACCAATTTAAATACTATTTATAGCTGTCGAGCAAATTAAGCATGAATATTGATGAATAAACTCAAAGCGCCTGTAAAAGAAAATGAATTATGTTATGAATATTCTCTGATACTGATTTTTCCTTTATTACATTGTATTGTAGAAGACAAATGATTCATTTCTGGTGCCACTACCTAGACATCCAGCCAACCCGAGGCACGATATCCTCATTTCAGAGTAACCAGCATCTCTCACCAAGTGTAAAACATTCCATTTACTCACTGTACGTCTCAGAACTCCAGCTCCCAGAGCTCGTCAAGAGCCACTACACCCCCAGCTCCCTGGACAGACACAGTCCCGACTACGACAAACAGCTGGCTCAGAAACTGGAATCCAAAGTCGTTGATCCTTTCTTATCCCCGCTAATGTCTGACGATTTGTCCAAATTGCCTCGGGCCTACGTCTTGGTCTCTGAGTACGATGTCCTGAGAGATGATGGGCTGATGTATGCCTCTCGGCTGAGGGAGGCCAGTGTCCCCGTGGTGTTGAGGTATGTGGCAGATCAGGTGCATGGATTTATGGCTCCTGCGATGCTGTCAGATCATTTCAAGTTCACAGCTGCTAACACCACTTGGCATGAAGTGTATGAATACATCAAGGAAAACTTGTAACTTGGGTGAAAAAATAATTAACAGTAGACATTTGTTTAGATTCTGAAGTGCAAAACATTGTTATGATATAAACTAACAGTCATATTGCTCTGCCAATGTCATGCTATGTACAATATTTGTACATGTGTTTTAAGTTTTGTTACCATATATTAAAAAATTTAGAATTGTGAGTGTGGAGATAATGTTTAAGCTCAAAATCAAAGGAACATCCAATATGTAAACAAAAGATATATACTTTTTTAAATGTCTGTATTGTATGGATGGAAGGGGAAGTTTCTTGGAAGAGAGCAATAAGAAGCTGCACTTTTTTTTAAAAAAGCGTTGGAAAAAACTGTTATAAGTTATACCTTTGTTGTTGTCACATAGTGTACACAAATTTTAAAAAAAATATTTTTAAATTTTTTTTCTTGTGTCCCATAACCTCTTTTTGAGGTTGTAGGGGATTCTAATGTTTCCATTTGAACATTCTTGGGCTTATTAGACCTTGGCGGCGCCCATCCCTCTCCAGGTCAGCAGAGGACTTTCTTAGCATTAGTCATTCACCAACATTTTTATAGTGGCTTTAACGTGGGCTCGACCCCACGCCCCTCAGCTTGTGAGGCGAGCACACTATTGACTTCGCTACCCAGCCGCTTTATTGTTATTTTAAAAGTAAACTTTAAAAAATAATTTTTTCTTTATTATTTATAACAAGGGCATGAATGACTTGTTATACTGATTACATTACATGTTTGTAATTTTTGCAATCAGTTCCTTGGTATCAATGACACTGTCATTTGAATGGGTTTTAAATTTTTTTAATCCATCTGTAATTGTAGGATGAAAACCATGTAGAAGTGATATATATACAATGATACATGTTCTTTTTGGGCTTGATAAATATCAGGAGAAGAATCACAATTATATTGTTTCAGGGCTAAAATTGAAGAGATGAAAATATTAAAAGTAAATCAAAGATTTTTATTTTTTGTAGAAAAATCATTGACTTTTTAAAATCACATAGTTATTTATAATTTTGTTGAAAATCACTATTTATATGTCTTAAGAATATATTGATTATGGAAGTATTGAATCTCTTATATGAACTTTATACAGAAAACTCATTCTAACTGGTGCTATAAATTTTGATTGATTCTTATTTCATTTTTTGCAATTAAAGTTACAAAAATTAATCCGCCTTTATTTTCTTAATTTTGCCCTAGTTTGTATTTTATCTCAACACTAAATCTAAACTCATTTCAATGTATGGAGGTTATTCATGACCTAACAATTCTGTATGGTGTTAATTATTGTAACAGCCAAAGTTACAGTAACTTCAATCACAATATAAAAAAAAATTGTTCAAACAGGTGAAAACAAAACTTTGAAGACTGCTATAAAAATATGTAAAAAAAATGTCATTTTCATAACCATTAAAATATGATTTAAAAATATTAGTGTATTATGACTAGATGTTCAAAAATGATAATACATATAGTTTAGAATCTCTCTTCTGGAGATACATAAAAGAAAATAAATAGTATAGATCAACCCAGTTTGTTATGTACATTCCCTTAGGTTAGGAATATGAAAATAAAATGAAATTAGGGCTGTTATCGATTAATTTAAAATGAATCGTTAACTTTTGAAAAATTATCGATTAATTAATCGATAATTTCGATTAAAGCCAAAAATAGAAATTTATGAAGTCATTAAACTGAACATTTCAAGGGAAGTAACAAAAACAGGTAATTGACTTTTAGAAAAATGTTAGTGAGTTATTTCCCCTGTTTCCCTGCGCTAATATTTCGCGCGAGATGTTTGTATGTAAAAAATATATATAAATTATTATTAATAATTAATTATTTATTACTAAAAAAATTTTAAAATATAAATATTTTCTTAAATTTTAATCAAATTTGTATCGATTAAAATTATTTTAATCGATATTTAATCAATAAAAATTTTAATGATTAATCGAGAAATTAATCGATAATTTCCGCAGCCCTAAATGAAATCCAATTAAATGCATAACAAACTTCTCCTAATTAAATCTAAAAGACCTTGTTAAAAAGTAATATGGTGGTTGAAGTATTTTCTGCATATGATCTCTTGAACACCAGGACAGTTAGCTTGTGTAGCTCAGCTGCCTGGAAGGTCTCCTCCCTGTGATGGGCTTCTTGACCTCAATCACAACATCATCATCAGGTTCTGGAGCTGGGGTGATCAGCTGGAAAGGTTGAACCTAAAATAAAATATAAATTTGGGATTTTTTTTCTCTCTCATTTTTACGTCAGTGAGGAAAACAGTAACAAATGTCTTAGGTTTTTCTTCTTTTTGACTACAATTATGACCATTAGGAAAACAGTAACAAATGTCTTAGGTTTTTCTTCTTTTTGACTACAATTATGACCATTAGGAAAACAGTAACAAATGTCTTAGGTTTTTCTTCTTTTTGACTACAATTATGACCATTAGGAAAATAGTAACAATGGCAATTTTGGGCTCTGTTGCCATAATTCAAATTTACCTCTAGAATAAGATAAGATCACAGAAAATAAACTAACCTCATGTTCGAAGCATCCAAAGATATAACGCCCTGGTCCGTAAGGGGTCCTTCCAATGAGAAAATTGGCAAACAGCTGTTCATAGCTGTCTTCGTTGAGTGGGTACCGGCCGCCCTGTCAGTGATAAATTATATTTTAAAAAAATCATATCCTTACTATTCTGTATTCAAAATTCCAATGTTTTGAAATAGTGATAGGAATTTAGTAAGTAAGAGGAATAACTGAGTTTATGATGAAATAACTACGACTACAGCTTTAAAAACTGTTCAGACTTTTATAATTTTTGTTGTGGTTGCTGTTATCTGTTAATACTTCTTTCACAAAATACGAGATACACAAGCAAGTTGTGTGATCAAAACAATAAATTAAAGCTTTATTAATTGACACTTGGACATTTGGTCTTATGCCTTCATCAGTACAAATATTTTATACAAGTATTAAAATTAAATTATATTATTTAACTCGTTCTATATAATGGAAAAATAATAAATATATAAAGATAGTAATTATAAAAACACAGAAATGACAATAAGAAATATGAGGACAATAACTTATCCAAATTACAGGATATTAGAAGAGTAATATCAATAGTATTAGTCTATTAATAATAATAATACTTTTTGTTTTGATCACACAATTCATTTGTAAATCTTGTGTTTTATTTAAAAGCTTTATTGCAGTCCTATTCTATATGATATATTATTCTTTCATAAACTCATGTTAGATCATTTATTTAAAAAACTTTCACACATAAATCATGCTGGTAAGCATTAATTGCTATTTCACACATACATCAGTCATTTGCTGGTAAGCATTAATTGCTATTTCACACATACGTACATCAGTCATTTGCTGGTAAGCATCAATTGCTATTTCACACATACATCAGTCATTTGCTGGTAAGTATCAATTGCTATTTCACACATACATCAGTCATTTGCAGGTAAGCATTAATTGCTATTTCCCACATACATCAGTCATTTGCTGGTAAGCATTAATTGCTATTTCATGTGCCTGATCAGGATCAAGGTGAACCATCTCTTTGTAAAAAATTTCCAGGTCATTGGCTGTTAAGTACTCTTGACCTAGGAATCAGCGGAAAGCAAAAGTCATGAAATTGGTGAAGTACATTTATTTTTTAATAAAAATCTTAAGCAAGTCATGACTTCCAATGCACAGACAATTCAAAGTGAAATATTAAAATGATAATATATATTTGCCTACTATAATTATCCCAAAAAGTTCTTAGATTACCAGTTGTAAAGCATTTGAACTTAAGGTGATTGTTCTAGAGCGTTTGGGGTACCTACGTCGTCTGTCTACTATTTTAAATAAAAGTTGTGGCATCAGCCTCAGCCAAACTGGCAAGTTGTGCATTGACATGACTCCTGGCAGAATACCTGACCACATGGACAGCCAATTGTTCAGGTCAACCTTTCCCACTGGAGGACAGAAGTGTACAGAAATAATTTACCAACCTCACTTTAATTATATTTATACAACTAAATTTAAAAATGGAATTTAAAAAAAATAATTTTCAAGTGAGAGAAAAATTACTGATGAATTTATTGGCATAAGAAAAACTATTTATTATAATTAGGGCTGTTATCGATTAATTTAATTTTAATCGATAACTTTTGAAAAATTCTTCATTAATTAATCGTTAATTTCGATTAAAGCCAAAAATAGAAATTTATGACGTCATTAAACTGAACATTTCTCACGGACATTGAAAATTAAGAATATTCTGAACTAAATTTTATGACAATGTGTTGATACTTGATCGGATGTTTGTGCTGAAGGTGGTACGTCAGCGATGTATTTGATCCTTTAAAAGAGAATTGTTTATGGCAGTGAACACAGTAAACTTTTTCACCATCTTCGACTTTGCCATCCGCAGTTAGCTTAAAAACAAAATTTTTGCTCAACTTTCTAGTTATATGTTTAAATTTAACTGCGCTGATGCTGTCAGCCATTTTTTAGTCGATGTCTGCCGGTCCACATAAAGTAATAAAATAAATTATAATATTACGCGGGAGAAGTTTGTACGTAAAAAATATATAAATTATTATTAATAATTAATTATTTATTAATAAAAAAATTTAAAATATTAAAAATATTTTCTTTAATTTTAATCCAATTTTTATCGATTAAAATAATTTTAATCGATAAAAAATTTTAACGATTAATCGATAAATTAATCGTTAATTTCCGCAGCCCTAATTATAATACATTTAGTTTCAATAATTAACAATAAATACTTAGAGAAACCGTGCAATCGTTCTATCATTTTTAAACAAATATTGACCTTTAACTGGACCACCAATCAAATAAATGTATAAATAAATATATAAATTGATTTATTATAGAGCCGGAAAGGGCAGCAACTATAAAGGGATCACCCGAAAGGGTATGAGATGACAAAAAAGGATGCATATATGGATGTAAATAAATATAGTACAGGGTTACTAAATAAATATATTATTTAATATAAAGGGCATGGGCAGCTATCAGTCTAGGGATGACTATTGATCAGAGTATGTGCCCCCCCCCCAAAAAAAAAGACACAGCAAGAAGTATCCCTCAGGGAATAAGAAAACAATAAGGTAGTAAAAAGTAAAAACGTAGCTGCTAAGTCTTCTTTCATTACACAACGCTTCTAGTTTTTTATTTCTTCTTTTGAATTAGCTTCTTGTGGCTAATATTTGTTCTCCAAGGAAAGGTTCTTGCAAATATATTTTCGTTTCTTGTAGTGTCTTATGTTAAGACTAATGCATATCCCGCTTATAAGCGTCATTTAATTGTACTGTAACATTGTTCAATTGAAATGAAATAGTCAATACAAAATTAAAGTAGACTGTATAGAGAGCTTAAAACAAGATAAATTATCAATGTTAAGACCCACAACAAATACCAGAGCAGATTAATATTACGTAATTGAAGTACATGTATTTATGATTAAAAAGATAAAGTATTTTATTTTCTTTAAGTGTATGATTCCCTTGAATAAAATAATTATTCGCCCATTTCACCTGTAAAGAAAATATTACTAGATCGGTTATCAGCATAATTCAACAGTTCATTAGAAAAGATTAGATAATCCTTAAGATAACCCCGTACCGTACCAGTTCCATCCTCTTCCTTCGCCTTCTCAAACAACAACTCGAAAAATGCTTCGTGCACCTCGCGACATTCTTTGGCTCTAGGGCTGCCTTCGTCCCAGCCCGTGAAGTCTTGGATTCTCTGGAAGGAAAGTAGAGACGTTAAAACGTGGGACTTATTACTCCTACCATTAGTCAAACGTTATAGATTGTTGGAATGGTGGATGACCAGGGATCTCTCGTGTTCTGTCAAACACATTGAAGTTATAGATCCCATGGAAGAGATAGAATAAAATGTAAGCCCTTAGAAATTATGCAACAACTCGTACACTCGTAGTATTCAGCTAGCAGGTAATAAATACAACTTATTATTGTATGAATGCATATGCTAGCAGATTTGAACTGACAAGTACAATTTTTTTATCCACCAATATTTTGGGAGGAAAAAAAAGAAATTCCTGTAAGTTAAAAAAAAGTGTTGCTGTTTATCCTTTCCAAATTAAATGCAACCCTTTTATGACTGATTTTTGTTTACCCGCTTCATTCTGTAACACTGAGCTAACACAGCACTGACAGACTCTCACTAGTCACTGTCAAAATATGTGAACGCTTTGCCTCTCCTGGGAGTAGGCCTGCTAACACACTACATAACGTTGCTTTTGGTAAAGTAAGTGGAATTAAAAAGCTTGCGAGTCAGAAGATTAAAATTATGTTTTTGTAATAAGTTTAAGAGCTGCAACATGTTAAATATATCCTCGTGATGGTTGCTGGATTCTACAAAAAATGTGACCCAGTTTCATTGCTTTAACCCCCAAGTAAAATAGGGCATCATAGTACCATCGTTCCGCGAGATGGGAGGATGCCGATATATAAGCCCTAAGTGGACAACTGCGATCAAACTATTCATATTATCAGCAGTCTTCTCAAACTCCAAACCGTGAAGATCTGTCTTGATATCATTAGGATGAGTCTGAATGTCTGATATTCAAAACCGTGGTCTCCAAGGAAAATGGTGGGCCATGGATGATATTATTATAGAATTCTTGTACAAGATAAATATAGTTTGTCTAAGGTTGATCTTTTTTCACCGTTGCATTATTTTCTTTTCGTTTGAGTTTGTAGGATTGCTTCACAAGAAATGTTTATGTGCTCTCTATAGACCCAACACATCCAAGTGAATGGCTTCTAGAGGTGAACTTACGCATTTCAGTATCGCTGAGTGTGTGGTATTAGATTACAAGACATCAAGAGAAGTAGGCGAAAAGGACATGGAACAATACCCTGTGAGCATTATGTCGCATTTCACCAGCGTCGTTTGTCCCCAGATCAAGCGAGGGATTGCTTGATTAATGACATAGAAAAAAGCATAAATAGACAATAAACCCGAGAGATGAGCAGAAAACTCAACATGATAAACAAAACAGGCTGTCACAAAAACAGGCTGTCACCAAAACAGGTTGTCACCAAACAGGCTGTTACCAATACGGGTTGCCACGAAATCAGGCTGTCATAAAATATAGCTGCACAGAAGAACAGGCTGTCGGCAATATTTGAGTGCAACCAGAGCAAAGTGTTGTCAGAAAACTGAATCAGCACAGCAGACACTTTGGAGGTCCAAAGAAAACTCTGGAAGGTTGGACCACGAGCTGTAGGTCCAAAGAAAACTCTGGAAGGTTGGACCACGAGCTGTAGGTCCAAAGAAAACTCTGGAAGGTTGGACCACGAGCTGTAGGTCCAAAGAAAACTCTGGAAGGTTGGACCACGAGCTGTGGGTCCAAAGAAAACTCTGGAAGGTTGGACCACTGGCTTTGGGTTCAAAGAAAACTCTGGAAGGTTGGACCACGAGCTTTAGGTCCAAAGAAAACTCTGGAAGGTTGGACCACGAGCTGTAGGTCCAAAGAAAACTCTGGAAGGTTGGACCACTGGCTTTGGGTTCAAAGAAAACTCTGGAAGGTTGGACCACGAGCTGTAGGTCCAAAGAAAACTCTGGAAGGTTGGACCACTGGCTTTGGGTTCAAAGAAAACTCTGGAAGGTTGGACCACGAGCTGTGGGCCCAAAGGAAACTCTGGAAGGTTGGACCACGAGCTGTGGGTCCAAAGGAAACTCTGGAAGGTTGGACCACGAGCTGTGGGTCCAAAGGAAACTCTGGAAGGTTGGACCACGAGCTGTGGGTCCAAAGGAAACCCTGGAAGGTTGGACCATGAGTTGTGGGTCCAAAGGAAACTCTGGAAGGTTGGACCACGAGCTGTGGGCCCAAAGGAAACTCTGGAAGGTTGGACCAATAAATTATCCTGTTTGGATTTTATTTAAAAATTGGTTTAGCTTACCGCCATTAATCTGTTGATACTATTTTTTTCTAAATAGCCATCATCATTGGGAGCTGAAAGAGAAACAGAATAGGATTAGCAGTGGTCGCACACTACCTCTGTGTGTAGATAACATCACATGATTTTTTCTGAACTCTAATGCTACTAATGAACAGGATACGACACATTTGAAGACAATTTTCACACACACAAACACACAAATGTAAAATATATTATGTATCAAGTTTGTTTTTACAATCTTACACAAGAAACGGAAATAGTATTCCAGCTTCTCTTTCTGGAAGGGAGACAACTGTACTGGTCTTGTAGATGACATGGTAGGTAACTCACTGGCCTGCCCAAAAAATATTTTAAACGATGTTTTTTTTAAAGTTACTAAAGGTCATTTGTCAATTTCTTAATTATTTTCATATCTGACAATGCGTGTGAAATTAAATGTTAACAAAAATGTAGTGACAAGTGACAACTGCGTTGCTAAGATTATTTTCTGAAAGGGCGTCTGCGTTAGATTTAAGGAGAAAACCATGATGGAAAAGATGGTTTCGATCTACACAAAAATATTTGGAAATCTTTGAAAATAACGTGTGCGATGTTTTGAGACAACTACGGCAGCATTGTTCACGTCACAGTCGGACACCCGGAAATCGTTCATCAAAGTTTTAAAATGTTGTTCCAGGTGGAGAAAATCAATAGCGTAGGAATCAACGGAATGGGCGAACTTGGTTGTCTTATCTTTGCTGGGCGGGATTTATGGCAACCTTCAGAGTCATTGGGGGTGGGGCGGGTGTTCATGGAAGGGAGTACCAAAAAATCTTGGTCACGACTACGTCCCTGATATACATATATATGGTTAAGGTTGGAATCAGTGGCGTAGCTAGGGGGGTGGTGGGGGCGGTCCGCCCCGGGCGGAACTCTTTAAGGGGGTGACATTTGTGGGCATTTGAAAAGTACAACTATTTCCGACAACCGCCCTTTTTTTAAAGGGGGAAAACCAATGTGAAACAAAAATATTTGTAATTTCGAGTCTTAATTAACGGATTTGCACAAATTTTTTTTGATTACATAGTGGATATTATAACTAACGCAAAACCGTTCAAAAATTTAAAATCGCTCAAAAAAGGTATCGATTTGTTTGGAAAACTAAGCGGTATAAGTCACAGATGACTCTTTTATAAGAAAAGTACGCAAAAAACACATCACCGCTGTGCCGAATAATATGTGATATTAATATCGCCACGACAGTTTGTACGTGGAAATTCGACATTCGCAGAATGATGCGCGAATACGTAGCTACAAGGCATGGTGGTTCAAATATTGTGTTTAACTTTTCAAGTAGTAATTTATATTACTGTTTCAGTTATCAGATTTTTATTTTAAGCTAAGTTATTAAAAATTAAATTTATTTTGTTTTTAATACATTAAAGTAGCACAAATAACTTGTGTTTTTCATTAAAATACGGTTATTCATTAAACATGTGACGCCTATCCAATTAAAGTAATGTGTAAATAATTTGAATTCGTCTATTTTATGGAAAATGATTAAGATTTATGACAAGAATATGTAAATATTCAAATTTCTCTGTTAATAAACACCACAATAGGCAAGGCATTATAATTTCGAAAAAGACATACTTTAAAATTTCAATCGTCTTGGAAAAATTGACATCTAAAGAAGTAACTAGGAAAACGAGATCAGATGCTGGAATTTTACTCAATTCCATGTAATCTATTTCTTTTCTATGTTATCTCAATTTATGGGAACCTGTAATTTTTTAAATTAATGCAAAGCCATTGCATGGAATAAAGAGATGTGCTAATACAAAATGCTGTTATATCAGCCAGTGCTAATACAAAATGCTGTTATATCAGCCAAACAATTTGTGAAGAGATTGAAATATCAACTGAACGCCGAGTTAGAAGGAGAAAAAATATGAGTAGGGAAAATTCAGAAGACGTGGTTTTCTTTTTAGAACAAGTACAACGAGAAATATTTTTATGCATGGAAGGAATTACAAAAGAAAATAAAAGAACGCTTTGATGCGTTGCATGTCCTTGCAAGAAAATATTCGTAATATCATGTAACCTACTAAATGAAGCATTTGAACATCAAACAAATTACTTTATTGACATTGATAAAGAACAGTTCAATATTGAAGGAAAAGGATCCATGTTTTTATGGCTGTACCTACACTACAAGAAGAGGCATTATGTTAGAAAAACGGGGGAAAAAGAACTTTTGATCTATTAAAATGTATCCAACAGTATAGATTGTAAAATTCTGTACCCAACATTGCAATTTTGCTATGAATTTTTTCAACTATTGCTACCAGTGTCGCTAGTTGTGAACGAAGCTTCTCCAAACTGAAGTTGATAAAAAATTATCTTCGTTCCACAATGAGCGATTAAAGACAACACAATCTTGCAATATTGCCCATAGTTCATAGAACAAGATATTACAAATAATTTTAATATTGATAGCACAATACACGATTTTTCTAATATGAAAGTTAGGAATGCAAATGTATAAATATGTTTACATACTAATGTATACAATTTTTTGTTTAAAAAAAATCATTTATTTATAAATACAAAATAAAAGAATAGTGATTGGTAATGGGTTTTTTGGGGTGTAAATTTGGAATATGTTTTGTCTCATTGCTGCTACCTCAGTAATTTTCTTGTAGCGTTTAAAAAAACTATCTTGTATTTTATAAAATTGTATTTATAGGTATATAATCTTATGCGGCCTCTTTTATTACTGCTTACATAAATATGACATGCAATGGTAAACATGTTTCCCACATTTACTTCGTTTCAATTACAATTGTTTATTCATGTTCCTTAATTTATAAAAACCATACTATAATCGACTAAGTGGCCACCCATGCATGACGTCACGCGATTTTGGCTGATTTTTCACCCACTCCCCCCTCGTCACAAAAACTTAGATCCCTTCTTCAATAAGACATCACAAAGCTTTTACACCCCCCCCCCTTTTAAAAGGCGAATTTTCTGTTTGAAAATGAGCATGTTTCAATTTAAAAATTTGTCATTTAAGTATGTTTTTAGTGTAACGCTGCATTCTAATATCGTAACAGACGTTTTACATAAACGTCATTTCATTAAATAAAGTGTCAGTATTCAAATATTTAAGTGGACATTTTATTTAAAGTTGCGCGTTTTGACGTGATGTCACATTTCTTAAACACCCACCCTCGTCACACATCGTCACAAATGTGTGACTCCCCCCCCCCAGGTGCGTGACGTCATTTATGGACGGCCCCTAAAAAGGGCGGAAAATTGGAGACCGCCCCGGGCGGCAAAAGTTCTAGCTACGCCACTGGTTGGAATTCATTACTTTATTAATTTTTTTAATAAGTTGTTGTTTTTCACCCCACCCCGTCACTCTCATCGTTACATCACTCAATCAAAATTAATACAATTAAATAATGTATGTATTAATTCACCCAAACAGTTACACCATTTCACCTGATCTACTCACATTTTAACTAGGCCTATACTATTACACGGTCTTGCGTATCCGCTCAATACAACGCCTCCCGCCCGATTCACTATCGATTTTTTCACATTTTCCCCTTTTACTTCGGCTGGTCCTAATCATGGCATGCAACGCCCATACGATTCACAGATTCAGATGGTACTTCTAAATCAACAAATTCTGTCCACCTCACATGGTGTCCGTGTGGTTAAAGGGAAATGTGAACATTAGTTCACAAGGTGAGAGCCCATGGTTAAACACCACTAGCGTGATTAGATTGGTATCGTAAGATGGAGTAGAAAATTTTTCTCACATTATCTCACAGTAGACGATGAATCGAGTACAGCATAATAGTTCCAGTTGGATTCTTGTTCATTAACAAGACTTTAACCTTAACCCCTCCCTAAACATTTCTGATTTAGCCTTGACCTACAAAATCCCAATTTAAAAAAAAATAAATAATACCGTTTATTTAAAATGCTTATTAAAAACAAATTAAAAAAGAAAATGACATAATAAACCAATGTCTATCGTAAGCTGCTAAGCCTAGAGCAATAGCCGAATGATAATTTTAATTCCTCCTGAAATCCCACCAACACCATCATGAGTTATGTCCGCCAGTTTGTCCTACTGGCCTAAATTTGTCACGCGCTCTCATTTCCTAAAAACACCGACTGCTCTAACTGTAAACGTGGAGTTAATCGGACATTTAGGCTACAATTAACTACAGATGTGCTTAAAACTTAAAGCATTTAAGTTATCAACTTAAGTATGCACTGGACACAGCAAAAATCTGAGGGAAAATCAGCAACACAGCTTATGTAAAAAATGCATCTAAACTAAGTATAAATATTTACCTTATATTCGCAGCTGTGTGTAGTTGATGTTGATGACTAGAATATCGACTGTGTGATATTTGTATCTTGTTCACTGGTTGCCCCCGTCTCTTGCGTGGGTATCGACTTAGCGCGCCGACCAGTTTTACATTTAGATTACTTGTTTCTTTTTTCAAAAGTTTTTTTTAACCAGCGGGCGTACTTACATCATCTTTCCCAGATTTCCCGGGAGAAATATGAAAAACTTTTTGATCAATGAACAAAGTGATACCGGATATTTTCTTTAAACGACAGACTATAGCTACTGAAACTTCAATTTCAACTCAAGATTTAGTGCTGGATTTACTAATTTGCTAAAAAAAAGCTTAGGGCGCCCGCCTTCTTGGCGGAATTTTTTTCATATTTGGCACTGACATAGAATATCTGGACTTCAAAAGCCCCCCACCCCTCTATCTCAAATAGCTTAGCGACCCATCAAATCTAAATCTGGCCCTGTTTAAATTCAGCAGGCTTTGCCTCTGTCTGTTCCTTCTACTAAATACATGCATGCGAAAATCTCTATTTGATTTATAATTTAACGAAATGTGGTACAATTTCTTGCAAAGACCTAAAGACTTAAGATATTTATAATATTCAAATAATACATTCGAGGCTGCCTGTCTCTCCATACAAACTTCAGTTAATCAAAAAGCCTTCCGTGTCCTGTCATCTGTGGGGGTTTATTGTATTTAGGTCAAGGACTTCAGAAAAAACAACAGCACGGGTTTAGAGCATGCAGCAAAATCACATTTGATAAAGGAAATTTCTGATATTTACTGTTTCCAACTTCTTTCTCCTCCCCAAACACTGCCACATTAACAGAACTATATCCTAAAGTGGGAAAAAGTGGGAGGGGGTGTGATGCCACCTCTATATATTAGGGCTGGTAGCCTACTGATAAAAAAATTGGTCGATTAATCGGGATAAAATTTAATAGATTAATTATCTTTTTAAAGCGCATATATAGATCCCGTTAAGTTTCGATTCATTATTTCGCGATATACGTTAAGTCGCGGTAATTCCATGGCTCCCAAATTTTGTGATGTAAAAAAAACAACATTAGAAATATTTTATTAAATTTTAATCGATCAAATTAATTATAATTGTAATTGCTTAAAATTGGTAACGATTAATTTATCTTTCACTTCCGCGGCCCTACTATATATATATATATACATATAATTTTAAAAAATCTTCTTAAACCAGTTAAAAGTAATTCCTTACTTCAACTAAAAATAATTCGTTAGTTCAATACCTCTGGAATGCTGTCTTCTTTTTGTTATACATCTGTTTTGTTTTACCTTTAGTGATTGCAGTCTTCAGAACTCCCTTGATTATCAAACAAACCGTTTCCACTGTAGTCGTTGTAGTTTAAAAACTACGCCACATTATAGAAATTCCTCACACAGAACAAAGAAAGTGCAATCAGGGCGAATTTATGTAAAACCTGCTGGGTCTTACACAACACACTCAAATTTCACTGTGTAAGACTTGCACTGTAAGCCAAGACGTGATCTTGAATTGGTTCAAAGAAAGCTACTTTAACACAGTCATAAGGTGGCCTTCTAAAGACAGTGTGTGCGTATGTGGGGGGGGGGTATGTTAATTTGAGTGACTATCTGATCACTTTTCAGTTCTTGATTTTAAAGATCTGTCAATCTGACGGACGGCAGGAGCTGGAATTGCTTTGATAACTGAGACTGGAGAAAGCAGTTTAAAAAAAACAAACTTTATTTAGTTTGCTACAAAGCATTAAAAAAATATTTTAAAAAAACCCGGGTAATTTCGTCTCTGAAAAGTAGAAAAGTAAAGAGAAATTTAGTGAACCCTGAAAACACCATACGATTTATTCGTCATGCGGATTTCTTAGCTCATTTATAGAGTGTTTATAAATCAACATGTGTTCACTAACTATGTAAAAAGATTCCATTAACTAAAATATCCAAGTTTTTCTTTCCTTTTCATATCTCTGGGCTGACACGGCATAAACAAATATATTTCAGGCATGGGTACAATTATAATAGCCTCATAATAAACGGTTCGAATCCGTGTGAAGGCAAGGGTTTGTTCCCGGGGCCTAGGGCGTCCCTGAGTCACCCCGCTCCGAATGGGTACCTAACACTACATGTAGTTAGGCGGCTGGGTAATGCGTGGAACCCACAAAGGCGTGGCCTGTGAATGCTGCATCACTTGCCAACAGATAATCTGTCATGGTCTGTGGACGCAATTATCTTCTGCATAGAAGGAGCGTCTGTATAGATAAGATAATAATGTTTGACGTGTAGATGCAATGTTTTTGTACTGGAAATTCAATCAACTTTGTACGCCCCTTCAACCCTGAAACTATTTTTGTTTTATCTACCAAAAACACAACCAAAGACCCAATTTTTGGCTATCGTATTTATTCTTAAACCCAGTGAATCTCTGTCCGATGTGCACCCCCCCCCCGTTAACTAAGCCGCTGACATATTAACATCATGGTGTGCAGATGTGAAAGGTTGAGACGATTACGACGCTCCATCTAACTGTGGCCAACACAGAACTCCAGTTATAGACTTATGGGTAGCGTGCAAACCTGTTTCCCTTGCAGAAGAGAGAGCGAAAGCTTTCACCATCTGCTCGTCATTGTGATAATGGCTGGCAGCGACTCTCAAACACAGGGATTCAACTCAAAATGACACACGGACGTAGAGGCTTTTCAAAATAATTTTGTTTTTTAAAATATTATTTTTATGTTGTTTTTTTTTAAAATCGATGTAAACAGTGATATTTTGTGGGTAAAAAGATGGGCAACACTATTGCAATTTTAATTCATTCCACATACGTCATAATACCCCGTCATTAAAAATTTACTAAAATTGGATTCATAAGGGCAAAGTTATAGAATAGATATGTTTATTATATTCTACGCACCGTACAATACAATGAAAACAAAAGTTAAATGTAACGATAGCCTAAAAAGAAAAAAAATTGTCTATGATTCAACTGTTGACCGGTGTTACTTTACAAACAGGTTTCGTCAGCAGAATTAACACAAAGAGGGACAACTACGATTAAATAGGTAATTTAAAAAAAACAATTTTTTGCTAGTCTTACATTGGGGTCCATAAATGATGTCAAGCACCTGTGTGTGTTCCACACATTTGTGACGATGTGTGACAAGGGGGAGGGTGGGTGTTTGAGAAATGTGACGTCACATCAAAACAAGCAAAATTAACTAAAAAGTTCCTCTTAAATATTTGATTTCTTACAATTTATTTAATGACGTTTTACATGGCTTCACCTGTGTTACGATATTAGAGTGCAACCTTAAAATAAATATGTACTTAAATGACAAAAGAGTGATTTGAAACATGCTCATTTTCAAATAAGACATTCGGCTTTCTTTGGGGGGCCTATACAAACATAAAATGAACATATTGCAAAAAGTAAACCAGAAATCGAATTTAAAACAATTTATTAAGTTATTATCTGTACAGGCTCAAATAAACAATTCATTTGTTCCAGCAAGTATGCATGTAACATTTTCTGTTATCTAAAAGTGCATGTCAACAAATTTTATACATAAAACAAAAGTTGTTTAAAAAAAAATGTTAACAAAGTTATTGTTTTTAACTTAAACAATAAAAGAGTAAAATGTAGAGGCTTATCCATGTAACATTTTCCATGTAAGCCCATGCCAATAAATTTGATACATTAAACAAAAATTGTTTTTAAAAAAAATGTAACAAATTTGTTGTTTTTAACAATAAAAGAGTAAAATGACATTCAACATCAATAAAATAACACACACACACACACATTACTCTTATTAATTACTCTTCCATGTTGTCAGCATCTTCAAACTGCTCAGAATCCACTGGTGGTTCTTCATCATGTCCTGGTAAAAATAAAAATTCACAATTAACACTGGGCTCAAGGAACTGACAAAAATGTATGGCCTCTATATTTGCACAATGAACTTTTAAAATACAGATTGACTAAAATTTTGAATGTTTATTAATTTATTACTATCCAGTGATAGTTCTATTTATCCAAATGAAGCAAAATAATTTTTTCCTTTAGCACTTTTTGACAGTAACATTTCAAAAATACATGTGATTTGAAAATATACTTATTTGGGATTTGGTTCAAATAACTAGGTCAAGCTAGTAGGTCAAGAAATGGATGTCAGAAGAGTTTTATTTCTTTACAAAGATTTTTGTCTTAAAACACATTCCACTCTAAAAAAAATATTTTCGAGGATTGCAAAACTACCATTTGCGATACGTATGAGATTTGTGCGTGTGGTAATATCGGCGTCCCCTTGGCCTGCATCCAAAAGTTGGTTTAGCCTTTCCAGGTTTGTTCTGCCGTGTTCTGTCAGATGTGCAACTCCATCTTCATTGCTATAAATTCCTAAAGGAGGGTAGACAGAAATTAAATTATAGTTGCATATTAAGGAGGGTAGACAGAAATTAAATTATAGTTGCATATTTTGTATATTTGAAATGCTGATAAAATATTTTTATACACGCAAACTTTAAATTTTTTTTTATCGTTGTTGCAGAGGACAGCTAACACAAGACGCTGACAACAGAAAAAGTGAAATGCTTGGCAATCAGTCAGTGCACAAGGACTTACCATCCCCACTGCCGTCATCATCAGCATCCTCAAAGTCGTCACCAGAAAGCTGACAATCGCTGTCTGGATGTAAGGTCTGACAATTTGCAAGGGCTTCAAACATAGGCTGTACTGAAATATGTTATTATCCAATTTAAGAACTTGAGTCCACAATTTAAAAACAGCAACAAAAAAATAAAATAAAAATATGTTGTTATGCAATTTAAGAACTTGAGTCCACAATTTAAAAACAGCAACAAAAAAATAAAATAAAAATATGTTGTTATGCAAATAAGATGTATTCATTTAAATTCAGGCCTGTTATTTTATAGGATAAAGAAATACATTTAATAGTATTCAAATTATTTTATCTCATTTTAATTGAATTAAATTTTTTAAAATATCATTCTTTGTTGGACCTGATTTTTTTCCCCCTCACTTAAATTTGAAAGTTTACGGTTTCATATTTATAGTATCAAGTATTATAGACAAAATTACTCTGATCTCATAACTGCTCATGCAGTAATAAAATAAATAATAATAACCCCTTTTCAGACCATGGCGGCCTATGGGGCAAGTGACGTAGTGTTCACAAGTTTCATTGAGCCACCACTAACAAGCAAGGGAATGTGTGGCTAGCACAATGCCCCGGGGGCCTTGTCAGCACCGAGGCTGCAACCCGCGACTGTCTTTTGCCTCGGTTCGACAGTCCAGCGCGCTCCGCTAGACGACCAAGCTCATGCAGTAATCAACTTTAATTAATTATCTTACATGATTCTTTGTTCTGCGGAACAAATCTGATTTCAAACAATTCACTTTCTGATTCTTGATCATCTTCATTTTCTTCATCTGATTCACTGTCTTCATTTAAGCCTGGTAAAATAGAATTGAAGACATTTGAAATGACTTGATTTTATTTTTCACATATCATAATATTCAATCAAACCATAAAAGCCATTCCTACATTTAGCATAATCAGGCTTTCATCTACTGCCAAGCACTTGCCTTGCACTTAAAATTTGGCATTTACAATGCTTTGGAAATAAAAAAAATTTCCAAGCTCTAAAAATAGATCTCAACAATCTTTAAATTAAAAAAAAATATCATGTCAAATTGTCTTTGACATGTCAGCACTGCACTTTAAAATTGACTTTTAATAAGTTTTCTAGTATGCTTGATACAAACAATTAGGACCTTAGTTATGGTGTTGGAAGAAAGACCCCTAAGCTCTAAATATGCTTTTAATTAAGGGCACATGGAAAGCAGTAAGGAAAGTAAATGTAAAGTTCCCCTTTTCAGACCAAGCTGGCCTATGGGGCAAGTGAAGCAGCGTTCACAAGTTGTTATAGCCACAGCATAGGTAGGGATTGTGTGGCTAGCACAATGCCCAGCTGTCTTTACTTGCCCAACTGACGTCAGGTACCCATTCAGAGCTGGGTGGACTCAGGGATGCCCTTAGCCAAGAGAACAAGACCCTGCCTGCACTGAGACTCGAACCCGTGACACCCGGAATGCCAGCCGAGAGAGACGCCGCTCGACCACCCAGCCACTTAAAGCAGTAAGATATTGTTAAAAAAGATTATAAATTAACACACCTGGAAGCTTTCCAACATAATGACATAAAAGATGTTCATGGGGGAAAGCCTGACGATCCCTTGAGATAGCATGCAGGCAGATCAATTTGTACTCTAGCTGAATCCCCTGATCACCATCATTCAACCAAAGAACAAAACTGAAAAATTGAACATCATTACATGCAACGCAGGCAAATTTATATCCATAATCCCAATGAAAAAATGAAGTCTAGAAATATTGACAGTGTGCTTTTAAATCAATTTGAAAACATATTTTGTTGTGATTTTACTTTTTAAAAAAACAACCTTCAAAATTGTGTAATTTGTGTTTGAACTGAAACCTATAACAATAAAGATGGTCTAACTATGAGAAACCAAGGGGAAACTGCCCTCAGGAAGAATTCTAAAATTAATTTTACATTAGCAGCAAATGACAGATGCATTACGGGATTGCTAGCTTGAGTATTTGACCGGTCTCACAACAACAAGCCTGCAACTTTAAAGCTTTAAAGCGTATTCCCAATAGACATTGGCAACTTGATGGAGAAAGACTTCTGATAATCATATTTGTTACTTGTTTATACTTTCTAAAAACTTTATTACCATTCTTGATCATGAAAAAAAATTGATTAAAATATAAAGTTAATTTACAATTTTATAGCGTATGTCCTTGATTTTACACATTCTGGTATTTGGATTTATAGTTTCTCATTAAAATCTGGTCTGAATATCACTGATATATCCTGTATAAGTGTAATGAAAATAAAAATGTAACAAACAAAAAGAAAAGAATCCTAAATTGATTGCAGTTAGAGGTCTTTAGAATGCCAAAGAATGGTAAGGCAAAAAAAAATTGATTAAAAAAAAATACAACCTGCCTTCAATTACATTACAGAATGATAAAATTTGTGTTTTCAGAAAGTGGTAAGCCAGCTCCTTCCTATGTTATATTTGTGTGTTAGAAAAATTATAAAAAATTTTAGCTGGAGTTGTGAATTTTTTATAGCTCTAAGACTAAGATTAATGAATTTACTAAAATTTCTGGAATATTTAATCCAAATTTAGCATGTGGATTATCTCACATAGGCCTCATAATATTAAAAAAATCTGATATGTATATTTGTTGGGATTTTTTGAAAATAAAATTTAAACACAGGTTTAAAAATTAGGATATTGCTAGTGTTACGACTATTCACTTCACTTATTTACTAAAATTTGAAATCCAACAGATAAACTCACGTACCCTACTCAAACTAGTCGTTACATTAAACGAAGTGTCTGCTGCTACAACAACGTAACGGCAGATAACTCGATGGGATTTTGCTAGTGCTACGAGTAGTCGTAACACTAGCAACATCCCGTCGAGTTGTCTGCTGCTACGACTAGTCGTAAAAAATATGCTATGTGCTTACAGTTACGATTAAGCTGTATTTTAATTATGCTAATACTAATACTAAACATTAGTTCTCATAATCAAATTTCATCATTACTAGGTAAGCTGATTAATGAATTTTAAAGGTAAAAAAAACTTGATTGGTGTCCATCTAATGACAGATATAATGTTAAAAAATCGCAATCTGACCTGAGCTTCGCTAGGTGAAGTGATAGTGATGGTCGATATTTTAATGTTAAAACTGATACTTGGGTTATAATCTCGCTCTCTGACAATTTTTTAAAATTTAATTTTAAAATTTAATTTTAAAAAACCACAATGAGTGTGCTAGTAATTGTAATTTTTTAACTACTTCTGAAAGCGGATAGGTTGATTAAATATATTTAAGTAAATTTACATTTTGGAATTAATACACATAAGACATAAATAAGCCCAATCTATTAATATTGTATTATATATGATATATGCGTATAAAATATTATGAAGAGTTTGTTAAAATATTATAGCGACTTAGTTTTTTCGAAGTGTTTACTTCAAAGAGTACTAAGACTAGTCGTAGCAAGTGTTACGACTAGTCATAGCACTAGCAACATCCCAAAGAATTGTCTGCTGGCAAGTGTTAAGACTAGTCATAAAAATATGGTATGTGCTTACAGTTACAACTAAAGCTGTATTTTAATTATGCTAATACTAATACTATTTTTTTTTAATTCACGAGTTGATCTGCATCACACACAAGAGAGGTAAACAGGTAAACACGACGTCACCACCGGACGAGGCGTGGCGAATTTGTTTCTTTTGTTATATATTTTTAAAAAATTCCTTTTTTATATAAAATATTTCTTTTAACCATAATTAGGGTGCTGGCAAACCTGTCGATTGTAATTTTTGTACTGCTTATAATTATAAGTTATTCTGTAAAACGGATACATTGATTAAATATATTTAAATAAATGGAAATTTTAGAATTAATACACACATAAATAACCCCAGATCTATTAATATCGTATTATACAGTCGAAACCGGTTAAGTCGACGGCATCGACATAACCGATGATCGAGTTAAAACGAAAACCAATATGGCGGCAAAATATTAACATGTGCTTGAAATTTCTTTATGTACATGATTAATTAGTTAGCGTTAATTAGTGATGGGATGAGTAATCGGAATCGTATCGGAACCCTAATATTTCTTCACTCTTTCCTAAGGTTGTAATGACCGTTCGTTTTTAAGGACCGTTTAAAAATTAAATATAACCATGACCATGGCCATGGTTCCAGCTCAGGAAAACGGGAAAAAGTTGGGAATTCTTAAAAATAAATTCTCGGCCTTGAAAGTCGGGAAAAGTTATGACTAATCGGGAATTTATATATATATAATATATATATATTTATGCCGAAGTAAAGGACTTTGATTACGTCTCTGTCATGTTTCGATTCCATTTAATGAAAAATAAGTCACCAGTTTATAATTGTCTGCGCATGCGCTAAAAGGTCAAAGTTTACGCTTCGCTGTGTCACAGCCGCTCGCGTTTGCCGTCGTATCAGCGAATTTAAAATACAAATAAACAAATCAATATGGTTATTTTAAGTTTAATGCTTTTGACGTGCAGGATATCTGTTACTATCAGAACATTCTCGAATTTCCTCAGTCAATCAAACTTGTAATATAAATAAAACTATTGTGGCCTTGACTGTTGATCACAGCACGCTGTGGGCTGTGTGTACTCAGAGTGTACTGTGTTAGACCTCGGCCGGCAAATAAGTGTAAGCGAATTTTTTAAAAAATCATTCCTTATCAGAAATGATTTCATTTCATCGTCACGCGCGTGTTAGTCACAGTCATGTATCTTACTGGTAACAAAGCCACAACAAACTTTTAAAAGAATAATAATTTTTTTATTTGATTGAATAAAAACCACCGTCGAATGTCGATTCTCGATACAAACCTTTATTTTCATTTCTAAAGATATTCGTTTATCTTAAAAAATAAAATGATTAATACATCAGAAAATAAATTAAGTTTAATAATAATATAACATGCACTGCGAAATAGCGACGTTTAACGCGATTGTCCAGTACCTCGGGTGAATACATACTCAATGGATACACGTCGAACTAATAATTCACACACGCAAAACATCCGGTAATTGTTATTGAAATCTCGTAGAATCACACAATAGCTGGAAGTCTCAAAGAAAAACGAGATGTCAACACTGTTTTGAACTAAAAATGCCAGAACTCATTGCTAGGCCAACCGACGAGGATCGAGCTAACCAAGTTAAGTTGCAAATTTGGCCCTCTTTTGTGCTCGAGGTACTAGGTTTCGGCGACTTAGAAAAATCGAATTAGCCGATGAAA
This sequence comes from Ampullaceana balthica, assembly GCA_944989445.1. Taxonomy (NCBI): domain Eukaryota; kingdom Metazoa; phylum Mollusca; class Gastropoda; family Lymnaeidae; genus Ampullaceana; species Ampullaceana balthica. Next base: position 358,475 of record CALYLW010000717.1, read on the forward strand.
AAATGCTAAGACAAAGAGAGAATTTGGCGGTTCCAATAAAAAACGTCAAGTTAGTGTGACGGTCGAGCTAACCGAGCTCGAGGTAAGTGGGTTCGACTGTATATGTGTATAAAATATTAAGAAGAGTTTGTCAAGATATTATAGCGACTTAGTTTTTTTCGAAGTGTCTACTGCTAAGACTAGTCGTAGTACTAGCCAGGAAACTTAACAGACTAGTGATAGTACTAGTCCTTTACTACTTTGCACATAAAATTTTAGCTTCTAATAACTTGTAAGGGTTGGTTATCGTTATAGTAGCCAAGATGGCTGCCGACGATAGTGACGTCACTTCGACACTTGTGTTGCTACCCCAGTTCACTCCCTTTAAGGAATTCTAAAGGTGGTCTCCCCTTACCTGCCCTGCAATTACAGAGTGATTTATGGGTTTGTGTTCTTGCGCAGATAGAGAAAACTACTGCAAGCTCAGGGGTGGGGCTTGGGGAGGGGGGATCTCCCTCCCTCAAATTAATTATAATTTACTCAAATTAAGACAATTGAAAAAATAGAATAAAGGGGAGGGGATCTCCCTTTTTTTTCCGCTTAATACTACCGCAAAATGCGGTACTATATAATATCTGGACTTGATAGGGGTAATGCGCAATTGCCCGGGAAGATTTGCAGTACATTGTTCTTTTGACCGGTAGCGTCGTGGTACAAAGTTTAGTTAAATTTTTCAAAATGAAATGTGAATTTTCCAAATTGGAAGGTGTTAGGGTTAGAAATTTTATTTGTGAATTTAGGGTTAGGACGCAGAAACTGGGAGTACAATTTTTTTCACATTGTTTTACAAAATCGGCGTGTTGCTAAATAAGCTTAAATTTAATTTTAAGAATCTCCAACCCCCCACCACCACGCCCAATTTAAAATTCACTGTGTCGTTAAAAACCTGGCACATCCCTCAAACCCCCCCCCCTCTTATTTTGATTATTATTTTCTCCTTTGGGTCCTTTGCATTTTTGCTGGTTTTCAAAATCACTGCCTCGCTAAAAACGAGGAAATTTTTAATTTGAGAATGTCTATCCCTCCTCCCCAAGCCCCTCCCTAAATTGTCGCTTTGGCACTACTTTTTCCCTAGGTTATCGTGCCTTAGCGACAAGATGGCACCCGGAAATAAAACGCTAATCTACCCTTTTAACTTGACTTTTAAGATGTGTGTTGCCTGCAAAAAATGGTATTATAAGTGTGAAGGAAATAGTGTTAAAGCTAGTTTCAAACGGTTTTTAAAGTTTTCTCTCTCTCTTTTTTCATCATGTAGTGATCTATAAAAATTGTACGTTTAAATTTTGAGACCGCCATGGCCATACTTTTCAGTTATATATAAAGTTCCTGAGCCAACATCATTTCCCTCTATATTAGTAGTGACATTTGGCTCTCTGTGACGAATTCCTTCAGTGGGAACAGCATAATTAACCAAAAGAACCATTGCGATTCCAATATTTTAAAATTGTTACTTGGAGTATTCGTTTCTAAATCGTAGTAAACAACAGCACACTATCTTCACGTTTTCCGCGTCAAAATATTAACAGGAAACTAAGTTCTCTAAATGTCGAAATCCACGAAAGTCACCGAGCCACCGAAAATGCATCACATTTACTAACATTTACATTTTAAATATGTGTTGAAGAAGGTAAAACTCCAGCTTAATTTTAAAAATAAATAATAATGATTATTTATACAGAAAAGTTTGATGCAACTGTTTAATTAACTATCTATATGCGATATGAATATGCAAATTACTTTCGGTATTATCATTTATTATTATGTTATCCTATCTGTTTACAGACGCTCCTTCTATACATAAGATTATTGCGTCCTACGCTTATCTATGGTTTGTGTTTAGTCCTGCATTTTTATTAGAGATTTAAATGTTGATAAAGTGTTGGTTTTCCTGGATTCTTCAGGCATCCCATCCACGCCCGAATTCCGGACGGGAAGAAAGAAAACTTGTGTGTGTTTGTTCTTGCATACGGAATAAGAAAGGTGTTTTTATCCTTATGTCTATCGGAGGGTTGTATTAAGTTATCTTTGTGTTGTATTTCTAAATTAGAATTAATTGCTTTATGTATGATTACTACTTTGCTCTTGGTTCTTCTATCCTCTAGTGTTTCAAGGTTTAATGATTTAAATAATGATTTGATAATCAGACAAGAATGTAGATATTATAGAAACCTAGGCAAATTTATACTGAACTTTTGTTAGTCTCTTCTTTTATAAAATGTGGTCAGCTTCTCGGCTGTGATAGATAAATAACAAACATTGAATAATGAATAGAAAAAATTTATATTAAGTATGCTTTATTAAGCAGAAAACCTTCAAAGAAGCAGGGACTCATGGGACAAGTTACCAAAGCTTTTGTTCAGTTAGAATTAATTTTAAAAATATATTTCATATAAACAATTTTTGCAATCACCACACCTGAACGTGCAAACATGCGGCAATCAGCTATAAATACGTATAACTATAAATAAATAACTATAAATTTATCAATAAAATTTTTATTTATTTATTGTAAGAAAGACAACAGTAATAATAATTTATCAATAAAATTTTTATTTATTTATTGTAAGAAAGACAACAGTAATAATAAAATAATATTTAAGTATGTACACGTAAAACGTTAAAATTTTCTGTTTGTAAATAGTTAACTTAATTCATGTGTTTATTTATCTGATTAAAAAATAAAATTCAATTTGTTTTTGTTGTATAACCTTTTGATTGGGTATTAAAAAGTTAAGTAGTTTTTAAAATCAAACTTCCATTTTGCGAGGCGCTTGTAAGAAAAGTTTCATACATAATAAACATCATCAAAGTTATTTTAACTTTATGTCGACTTTAATATAATTATGAAAACTATGAAACTTTATTATGGCCGTCACTATAGAATATCAGCCCGTGCACGTTTGCTGTGTTGCATTACCAAATATTATTCTCTTCAAAACTCATGGGTCCCGCCAGAAGATCGGATCTCAACATGGCTTTGGCAGAGGGAGTCAGAAAGTCGTTGGAGGTGGTCGGAAAGAGGAAGGAGGGGTCGTTTGACAACAGTGGGGTCAAAGGGGTCGGAAAGCGGTAAGAGGGGGTCTTAAAGCTTTCGTCACTCGATGTTTTGTGACGTTAAAGTTCAGTTCTGTGTAAAGGCTACTTGCGCGTATAAATAAAAACCTTTTTCTCAGAAACATCAATATTTTTTTTTATAAATCCTTTGTTATCACTTATTTTTAGAGATGAATAATTATGTATGATCATGTTCATTTTCTGTGTCTCATTCATTGATGGGGGCAGTCGAGTTTGTGCGGTCTTAATTTGGCGAGAAATGTCCACACTATGAGATAGCCAGAGCCTCCAATCGCTGGGCAGCTTTCAAGTAGTTCCGCAGGCCAACGAGTGTCTCCAGTGGCGTATCTAAAAGGGGGCGGTGGGTGCGGTCCGCACCGGGTGGCGCATATTTTGGGGGCGGCATTTTTATATTTAGGGTTTATTTTTTTACAAAAACAACTTATTCGCTTTTTGGATAACTATTTAATTTTATTAAATTTTCCTCTCCCCCAAGTCAATGTAGGGTTGAACAATTATCTCTAAAAATTCATTTTTGAACCTATACTAGACGAAACACTGGCGGCTGTGTATTAATAATTTTGAATGTCAGCGACAAACATTTTATTCATAAGTTAAGCGGTTGACTGTAGGCACTCTTTACTGCTTTCGATTCCATAACATGTTTGGAAATGTATATCCAGTTGTTTATTTTTTCATTGTATTCCTCTTCCACTTTGTCAATGGAACGTTTTACTTTCTGTCACTGGTCAAGGTGACAAACGCAGCGTAGAAAAATCTGGAGCCCTAGAGTAGAAGCAGTAACTATATTTAAAAAATAAAAAAACACGTAAAAAAACAAAGTTTTGACAATAAATCCTTTATATACGAGTCATAACGTTTAATTAAGTAAAGTAAATGTAAAGTTCCCCTTTCAGACCAAGCTGGCCTATGGGGCAAGTGAAGCAGCGTTCACAAGTTGCTATAGCCACAGCATAGGTAGGGATTGTGTGGCTAGCACAATGCCCAGCTGTCTTTACTTGCCCAACTGACGTCAGGTACCCATTCGGAGATCGGAGGACTCAGGGATACCCTAAGCCGCCTAAGCCAAGAGAACAAGAACCTGCCTTCACCGAGACTCTCGGAATGCCAGCCGAGCGAGGCGCCGCTCGACCACCCCGCTACTTACAGCAGTAAGATGTTAAATAAAAATAGATTATAAATTAAAAAACCTGGAAGCTTTTATTAATCAATTCAATGCAATCTTTTTATTTTATATATTACAATTATCTTCTTGTTTCTTCTTGTGTTAGACTGGGTCACAAAAGAAGCTTATGCAAGCTCAGGAAAAGGAATCCAGTGGAACCTAATGCAAAAACTAGAAGATTTGGAGTTTGCTGATGACTTGGCCATTCTGTCCCACAGACTCCAAGACATGCAAGACAAAGTCACAGCCTTGAGCGAGACTGGGAAAAGAGTAGGACTCAAGATAAACATTCAAAAAACAAAATTTTTGAAAATAAACTTCCTACAAGATGGAGTCATCCAAGTAGAAAACCGCAACCTGGAGCAAGTTAACAACTTTGTATACCTTGGGAGTGTGGTCAGTGTAGCAGGGGGAACAGATGAGGACATCGAACGAAGAATAAATTTGGCGCGACAGGCTTTTGCCAATCTGAAACAGGTCTGGAGATCTACACACATCTCTGTCAAAACAAAAGTAAGGATCTTTAACACCAATGTTAAAACGGTCCTACTTTATGGATCCGAAACATGGCGGACGACAGAGACAGCAAAAAATAGACTCCAGACCTTTGTTAACAGATGCCTTAGAAATATTCTGAAAATAAAATGGTTCGATAAGGTCGAAAACTCCAAGCTGTGGGAGAGGTGTGGACAAAGAACAGTAGAACAACAAATCATGGAAAGAAAGTGGAGATGGATTGGACACACCCTCAGGAAAGATAACAGCAGGGCTAGGCAGGCCTTAGATTGGAACCCCCAGGGCAAGCGACAACGAGGAAGACCCAAGCGTACATGGAGACGGAGCATGTTGGACGAGGCTGGAAGGACTGGGAAGAGCTGGGAAGAACTGAAGCGACTGGCAAGGGACCGTGTAGAGTGGCGAGCTTTGACAGAGGCCCTATGTTCCACAAGGAACTCAAAGGACAAATGATGATGATGATTACAATTATCAAGTTATGGGAATCAGTCCTTCTGGAAGTTAATAACACGCAAAAATATATGCAAATACGCAGGGCCGTCTTAACGCATAGATAGGCCCGTTGGGCATTTGCCTGGGGGCACACGAGCATAGGGGTCCCATGGGAATATTTTTATTTATATATATTATGTATATTTAGTTTTTATTCCTGCGGGGGAGGGGCCTAAAACTATTTCTTTGCCCGTGGGCCCGAACTGGTGTAAAGACGGCTCTGCAAATATGTGACATTCTCATTTAGGGTCAAGCGCACTTTCTTAGGACCCTGCTATTTCTTTTACTGGCAAGCCTCTTCAAGCAGGCATCGCCATTAAGATAACTCTCCGCAGTTGTTGGAACCGACCCACCCAAAACCCCGGCCCACGTCTGGCACTCGGTCATCAGGCGCTCAACCGTTTACTCGGCTTATGAAAGGCAATTCCGCCTCACGACAGAAAGATCGCTGTACATGAACTGCCCATTCCTGCCTAAGGCAAACTGGGTCTGTATGGAACATGCTTTCAAAAAAACATATAAAGTTACAGCACATAAAACATTTGAGCCCATTGTCTACATTGTTCTAGCCTCCAATTCCTCATTAACGTGCCAAGTAGCCCGTGTGACAAGTGAATGATCCAATACTAGAGAATGATCGTGTAATTCATCCACATATATAGAAGCAAATTTGATCAAGTCATGCATCGGGGATCATTCTCCAAAAAAAATATAAAAATAAATAAATTAAAAAAATAAATAATTAAATTTAAAAAAATTAAATTAAATTAAAAAAAATAAAATTAAATTAAAAAAAAACAAAAAAAACAACTGATTATTTCGTTTAGAGGTCACAAATGAGATTCGCCATTTAATGACGTAAATTTATTAATAGAAGGCCCAGGTATTTAAACAATTTTAAAAACAATTTTGGATAATATGTTTAGACTTAACTCAACTTTGTTGTACGCTGATTAAACAAAATGTTAAAAGTATTTACAAAAATTTATTTAACAATTTTGATAGTATTTTTAGACTTATCTCAAATCAATTCTATGTTCATTCTACTCAGCTAACTGAACTTGGTCGATTCAAAAACTTGCCTACAACTTTATTATATGAACACAAGTTGTAAACTTAATGCTACTTCTATCTTTATGTTGGAAAAGGATATAATATACCTATACCTAAACTTTGTCATTATTTTTTATTTCATGTCGTGAGATACGTTTTCCAGTCAGAGAAAGGGGACGCGGTGGTCGAGTGGCAGTGCGCTTGACTGGTGTACCGAAGGTGTAAAGGCAAGGATTTGTTCCCGGGGCCTAGGGCGTCTCTGAGTCACCCATCTCCGAATGGGTACCTAACACTAGTTAGGCGGCTGGGTAATGCGTGGAACCCACAAAGCCGTGTCCTGTGAACGCTGCATCACTTGCCAACAGATCATCTGTCATGGTCTGTGAACGCAATTATCTTCTGCATTGAAGGAGCGTCTGTATAGATAAGATAAGAATGTACATATCTGTATAGGCGAAGAGAGAGAGAGAGAGAGAGAGAGAGAGAGAGAGAGAGAGAGAGAGAGAGAGAGAGAGAGAGAGAGAGAGAGAGAGAGGGGGATTAATTTAGTTAAACAAATCTTTATTAAAACAGTAAAACATTAAAAAAAAATTTATGCGGATTTAATTTTGAAAAATTTGAGTAATTTTGTTTTGAAAATTGTTTGTAAGAAATTACGATTGAGGAATGGATTTGTGATGTTTCTGAAGGTTTCGCCTAAGTATTTATTTCAAGTTAACAAACCATATGTACTTCACTCTCCTGTAAATGAGGCTGTTTTGTCTATGTCTATGGCCCTACATTTAAATATTTAACATTTGCTCTCTTTAATTGAACATTACATGTCGCAAGGATTGTTCCATTCAAATTTAATGCGCTATAACTCATTTAATAAAAGTTTATGGTGTCACTTGTGGGTTACGCAACTTGAAAATGAATTTAACAGTTTATTAGCATTTTTAAAAAAAAATCACAAAATTCTAAAATGAAAAGGGGAAAAAACAACAACCAAAAAACAAAACAAAACAACAAATTTAAAAAAAAACGAAAAAAAAAGAGATTTTTTTAATAACTTTACATTTATTTCATAAGATGACAAGTAAGCCATTTGAAAATTGTTTAGAATAATCATGGAAATAAATGTATTAAAAATCTTTTTACTTCAATATCATGGGTCACCGACCTGCGCTTAATTTGCATAGGGGCCGTCCATAAAGTACGCTACGCTCCAGAGGGGCGAGGGGTTGTAATAAAGTGTGACAGGGGGGAGGGGGTCTGGTCATATCTGAAGTCTCGGTGTTTTATATTAAATTTTAATTATTTTGTTTATATTAAAAAAAAATTGTTCGAAAGCGTGACGTACTTTAAAGGGGAGGGGGGGGGGTTCCAAGATTTTGTGACAGGGGAAGTGGGGGGGGGGAGGGGTAAAAATTGTCAAAAATAGCATGACGTACATTATGGATGGCCCCATAGGGGGATGAACATAAAAATATAATTCTTTAATCAAGAATTACAACTATTAGCCCCGGTAAAGAGAAGTACCGGGTAAGTACATTTTTAAAGCAAATATAGGATAATAATAATTTAAGAATAAAATAAAAACCAACATATTTAGAAAGTAGGAAATATTTAAAATGAATATATAAAAAAAATCTATCGTTCTAGTTCTATTTGAGTTTTCTACTACATAGGAAACACAATATCGACTTTTATTATCTTGAAAAATAGCTTTGAAACTTACTTATTTCGACAAATACAACAGAATTGCTGTAATACACATAACAACAAATACATACATACTCATACAGTTACTCGCACACACTACAAATCCGTTAAATTATTTGTAGAATAGTGATATTTAATTTAATTTATAGTCTTTAGGGTTTATAATTATACAAAGTAATATATTCTTAAAGTAACGTACTTGAACCCCCGCCACATTCTAAGTGATTTCAATGATTCTCATACGGCTCTTAAGTACTCCTCCTCCACGCTTCTTTGACGGCCTTTACGCCAAACCAAACTGTTTGCAATATGATTCTCCTCACGCCTCTCCACTCTTGTTTAAAGTCTGCTCTTCACTGATTTCGACGATTCTCAAATTTTACAACACTCTGCAGGAGTTTCTCACTAGACTTGAAGTGCTGTGGAAGGTTCTCGCGCTGCTGATTTGTTGGGGCCACTGCTCTTCCCCAGCGAGGCACGAAAGGGGGAATCGTCATCTGTGAAAATGTTTCGGATCTGACCGGAAGTGAGGCTGTTATGGTCAGGAAGTGGTTCTAACTCTGTTGACCCGATATCGTTCGGATCTTCGAACAGATTTACCATGGATTCTTACGAGATAGACAAAAGAGGAGATGAGGTCTTACAACGTAAACACAAAAAATAGATGGGGTCTTACAACATAAACAAAAAAAAATAGATGGGGTCTAACAACATAAACACAAACATAGATGGGGTCTTACAACATGCACAGACACAAAAAAAAATAGATGGAGTCTTACAACATTAACACAATTAGAAATTAATAAAAGTAAAAAAATATATATTGAAAATTAGCAGATCAAGTTAGAGAAAATAAATACAATCGGCTTTGGAGCTTAAAGAAAAAATATATCTGTAATCTTTTTTGGTGAAAAACGAATTAAATAGGGTCAAACAATATAGTATATTGAGCCCTGGAAGAATAAACAATTACACGGACTTTCTAGCTAAATAAACTCGATGGCACATGAATAGAATAAAAGAATCGATAACTGAGTTGAGATCAGTGGATTATTGTGGCTGAGGGAAGGGGGGAGAAGCAGGAAAGACATTGAGATTACCGGTATGTAAATTTTTTTTTATTCCTTTCTGATTTTTTTTTGAAAATGGAATCGGTGGATTTAGGTCAATGAATTGAATAGCTCATGTGCTGGTGGTGATAGACGATGAAGGCTGCATTGACAGTATGCAATGACATTTGACAAGGACGGTATACAAGACCAATGTTCCCTGTAAGCCGTGCGGCTGCGCGGCTGCTGGCCGCGCAGATATATGACCGACGCCACTCAGCAGTTTAGATTTACCGCGAAGCAAATTTGGTAAAATATTGCACAAAATTGAATGCTCTTCTACTTTGCACACTAGGTTTTTTACTTTGCACACCGACCAACGAACCTTAAAGGGAACAATGCCAATGACATGTGACAATAACGATGTATAATGAATGACGTTTGAGAAAGACGGTTGACACAATGAATCACATGGCATGAAAGAATTTATCGAAGAAATCCCCAAGGCAACATGTCCACTATTTGTCAGTGTAAGTAATACAAGTATACAAGAAGAGCCCGATAGAGTTACCAATATAGCTCGAAATGAAGTTCTTAATTATTGGACAAGCTCGCTTCGTGCCTACTATATTCTTTTGTCTTTCGGAATTGTTAATATTAATGTAACGAATATGCAGATAATCTGTTGTTGCACCAATTTTGAATATTTTGCTGCAGCGTACCAACGAGCGGAAGTTAGCATTTTTTCAACCATAAAACGCGTCACTCGAATCGATCTCTTGACAATTAAATTTAAAAGCTTTAAAAATCGTCGCATCAGTTTTTGTGTGTATTAGGTTGCCAACCGATGAGTGACGTCACGATTCACCCCCCTCCCTCTGGGCCGATGCTTACCTTGTGGTTTGTTTTCATCTTTACTCTTCAGTGTCTGCCTCTCCTGATTTTGGTTTCCGTAAATCAAAAACTTCTTGCACTCTTCTCTGAAGGTCGGCTCCAGCCAATAGGAAACACCAAAGATGGTTAACACGTGGATGCGGTTGGCCAATAGCAGCATGTTTAGACCTACAGCAGGAATAAAACTACGATACGCTTTAACTGGCGAGGGGACTTTATGCCAATAACTTCTTACTTTTTCTTTAGGTTACATGTTTGATTGGGTTTTGATTCCTGTCAGTAAAGAATTTTCTTTGGAATAACCTTAATAATATTATAAAATGATACAATTATTAATTGTTTTAGATTAAATTATCTCAGCAAAATGACTTACCTCCCCCCCACGACTTACGTTTCCTTCCACACGACTTACGTCCCCTCCCCAAACGACTTACTTCCCCTCCCCACATGACTTACGTCCCCTCCCCAAACGACTTACTTCCCCTCCCCACATGACTTACGTCCCCTCCCCACACGACTTACTGCCCCTCCCCACTTGACTTGGCCCCCACATACGACTTACTTCTGCTTCCCACACGACTTACTACTGCTTCCCACACTCAAGACCCCACATCCCCCCCCACACTAACAAGCACTACCCAGCCACCGTATGATCTATCAACTGAGTGAGAGGTCAGATATCTATCTATCTAGTGACTCACCAAAGAGTGATTTGGCCTGACCTACGGCCGAGTGGTACGTGGAGCTTAAAATGGCCAAATAACCGATGGTCGTCGGCACTAGGGGAAGTAAGACACAGCAGTTGGTCAGCAAGGCGAGTAGCGCCAGGGGCCTGGTTGCTGGTCGATGTTGATATCATTAGGTGGGTACGGGGTTGGGGTAGAAGACATTCAATTAAATGGATGATCTTAAAAAAAAACACAACTCTACTCAATTTTTTGTTTCGCGTATATACTCAGAAGCGTCATTAAAGGGGTGAAAGTGGGGCAGGATCGCCACTAAGATGCCACAGGTAGTGGACCACACAAACAACAATTGTGAAATTGACCTATAAGAGTCAAGTGGCATCAGACTCAGATATATAAAGTGTTTTTTTGTGTCTTTTAAAAAGTTATTTTTCTTTTCTTTTTTTTGAACGAGTGGGATGACAGGCGCCATAAATTTATAATTGTCGAAGCCAACACTAGTGACGTCATTGCAATATAGAAAACTCCGTGTGCTGAATAGTTATGACCAATACTGTATAAACACGACTCATAATCCGCATACATCTCCCTAATGATATAAAAGATACCAAAAAAAAACGAATTGTTTGACTAAAACAATGAAATAAAGCTTTTTAAATAGATAATTACACATGCAAACGTTTCGGAATCCTTGTACAAATAAATAAACACAAGTACATAAATTGAATTGGTTTAATATTTTTAACAATAATTTAGAGATTTAAATAAAAAGAACAGAGAAACGAAAAGAAGTAAGATGGGTTTGAATACTTAACAAAAATACAGCTAATACAGCATAGAAGACGAGGAAAGACGAATCAAAAGTTCAAGATAAAAAAAAACAACAACGATTATTGCAAAAATTCAAAAGTCAGGTAAAATTGTAAACTTCGTTCTATTCATATGATACTAACGTACCAAATAAAACGATCCACAGAATCTCTCTACTGACATGCACACAATTCATAAACTAAACAATTCCCTATCCTACATAGTCTACAGTTCATAAACCAAATAATCGCTCTTTTAGCGAACAAAAAAAACAACAACAAAAAACATAATTCTATACATCTTTCTCGGTCATTCGACAAACGAACGTTTTCAGGGCGCTGGGTCATGAGTGAAATATTTTTCCACAAGAACTCTTCAGAAAACATAATCTTACTTTTCTAACGATTGTGTAAAAGAATCGCTGTACCTTCCTGAAGAGTTTTCTGAGCTTGGCTTGACCTCCTGGGGACAGTCTTGGACGGCATAAAGCACGAGTATAGCAGAATGACAGCATGAATGACCAGTGGGGCTATCAAAGTGATGACCACCTCGGCGGACAGCCAGTAGAACTCTCCGTTCTGCCAACAGCCCAGGTATTTTCTGCGCCGATAGGAGGAAGGTGAACATTATTTAATGGCTTGTGTTCTCTTTTTAAATCCTTTATATTAACTGCTTGGGTGCCGAAAAAAAAACTTTAGATCGATTTTTAACCCACTTCCCCGTATGCTGGCGAGCTGAAATTTTGCACAGGGGCCATTTTGACCAGGGCCGATTTGTCTTGGGCCGTTTTATCAGGGGCCGTTTTGACGGGTAACCGTAAACATGACAGATTTTGATTTTTTTTAAATTTTGAAAATTAAAATATTAAAATCGGGCGTATTTTAGCGAATTTTATACGTCACAAATGAGACTGTTTTACCCCCAGGAATTCCCTTTTTACCCTAAATGGGGTAATTTACCCCTGTTCGCCGACCACTGATCTAAACTGAAAAAGGGAAATGAAGCCTTGTTTACAGCCAAGGGACACATTTTTGATATATGGTTAAGGAAAGGAAAGACCTTTATATAAATTGTTCAAAGCGGCTGATTGCTAGGCCGGTGGCGTCTTGATTTGTTTTTTTTATACAAATGGACTTAAACTTTGTCTTTTATTGATTCGAGTGCGTCTTATAATTCGGAGCGGCTTATCAGCGCGAAAATAGGTTGGTCAAGTATGTGTTAGTTGTTGACTCTTTTGGATGTATTCGTGCTTGTCTGGTGCTCGTCTGGTCCTTGTCGCTTTTTAGTTATAAAGTCTATTACAATACACGATTGCTTACCCGGCACATAAAGAAACTTAAAAAACGCAGCTGCCCTGTTAATGTTAACATACTTAAAATTACTACTTTCTTTTCTTCTACTCTCGAGTGTTTCTAGGTTAAGTGATTTAACTAAGGTTGTCACTTTGGTGTATTGGGAATATTCACCACTTCTTCCTTGCCCCCACTCTATTCCCCCCCCCCACCAACACAATAAACATCTGAACTGCACTAAACAGAGCCCTCTATTTTGCCACCACCCCCGCCCAGTCCAAACGGACCTGGTGATCTGGTCGAAGCTGTACACCACCCTCCGTATGGCGATGAGAGCGAAGATGCCGCTGCCGAAGACGATCACGACAGATATCGTCAGGTACGGCTGCACCGAGGAGAACAGAGCCGGCCATTTTTTATAGTACAACATCCGGGAGATGCTGGCAGGGACGAGCAGCCATGTCTTCATCGCTAGCAGACTTGAGGTGGACCAGAACGTGAAGCTGGGGAGATGAAAGGTCAGGGTTAGGGTTAGAGTTCGGAGCCCAGAGGTGCTAAGGGAGCACTACCATGAATTGTTAGCTCGGGTCGGAGAAAGATCAGGAAGTGTGGTTCACTTGGCTTAGTGAAACATGGGACAGTATTGTAAGCAAAGAGTAGAAGAGATATGTCGATATGATTAAACAAGAGAAAGAATGGACACGGTTGTAAACTTGACTCAAAGAATGCTGAGACATGAATGGGCGACTGGCTTAGAGCAGTGCTTCTCAAACCTTTTGGTATGGCGGACCGGCATGAAATTTTTCCATTGCAACCGGGACTGGTGCACTATTTTCCCTGCAATGTCAATTTGTTCTGTCCCTTTTTTTGAGAAAATTGGCTGACCGGTGGCGGATGGCCCACGGACCGGCCCCAGTCCGCGGATCACCACTTTGAGAAGCATTGGCTTAGAGAACGATGAGACATGAATGTATTACTAGCTTCCTGAAAGGTGAAACAAGTTAATGATTGGCTTTACTTCATCAATACCGAATTACGATTACACCAATACCGACTGCATCTGTATTGACAATACGAATACATCATAACTGAATTTCGAATAAATCGATACTGACTTGCGACTACATCGATACCTACTTACGACTACATCGATACTGAATTGCGACTACATTGATACTGACTTGCGACTACATCGCTACTGACTTGCGACTACATCGATACTGACTTGCGACTGCTTCGCTACTGACTTACGACTACATCGATACTGACTTACGACTACACCGATACTAACTTGCAACTACATCGAGACTGACTTACGACTACATCGATACTGACTTGCAACTACATCGATACTGACTTACGACTACATCGATACTCACGTACAGACCCCGGGACTGGAATATTCAATCCGTTTACTGCGGAGCAATGAGGGCAAATGGATAGTCATGAATATACAAATGTCCAAAATGTTTAGCACTCCAATGGCCTTCAGGTACATGGATATATCGTTGTCTTTTAGAGTCCGTCTGTTGAGCACACATACAGTCGTTATGTTTCCTGAAGAACAAAACACATATAGTTTAATGTTTCCTGTAGAACAAATATGGTCGTTGTGTTCCCTGTAGAAGAAGCACATATAGTCGTTATATTCCCTGTAGAAGAAGCACATATAGTCGTTGTGTTCCCTGTAGAAGAAGCACATATTGTCGTTATGTTCCCCGTAGAACAATTACACGTAGTCGTTATGTTCCCTGAAGAACAAGCACATACAGTTGTTATGTTCCCTGTAGAACAAACATGTATGGTCATTATGCTCCTTGTACAACGAATACATGTAGTGGTGATGTTCTCCAAGGGTTCACTTTGTTTCTTGTAATTAAATCAGAAAACAAAAGTTGTCATTTTGCCTGACAAGGTTTTAACATAACCCGTCTTGGGAATATAACAAACGATCGCAGTGGTAAGATCTGCCTCGATGGCGGAAAGAACTTACCTGGAAATCCCACGAATATGAAGAGCATTGAAAACAACAACATCAGGTAGATGGAGGCGTGGCTGTAGTTGTCGATTTCATCCACCTCGTCGAGCGTCACATTCTCCCTGAAGTAGTCGTGCTGGCGGTGTCGGAGGTTGGACATGGCGGCACACCGAATCCGAACCTCAGCGGCACACCGAATCCGAATCTCAGCGGCACACCGAATCCGAATCTCAGCGGTGCATCGAGCCGAGCCCAAAAAGCGTTCTAATGGGGCAAATGGGTTTAAAGGCTCCGAAATCTCCTAGGTGTCAAAAGGGCGCCGAAAAGCGGGCTTGTGCAGACCAAACGAAAAGACTGTGTGACGCTCCGGACAGCTTTTATTTTTATTTCCGTGGTGGTCAGTGTTTATCGGTTCTTAAAAAAAACAAAACAACTTTTAAAAGATCGAGATTGTTTCTTTATTTAAGACACAATGACGCAATACTGTACTTGGGGCTTAAAGAAACTGGTTCTTTTCGAGACTCGACGTCACATTATTCCTTTGTTTGGGACGGTGCAGGGAAATATGAGATGAGACCATTTCGGGAAAGGTTTGGACAACTTGTCAAGGAAACCTTGAACATGCTGGGAGAAATCTCCTGAACATGTAAGCAGAAACCAGCGGCGTCAAACTAGTCCGCTTGGTCCCAGGTACATTTCTAAGGTTACACGTCTGGTGGTCGACTACATCGCACAACGCCAGGTGGTGTTGCTGTCGTTGCTGTGGCTGAGCCTAGTTTGGAAATAATAATAATAATAATACAAGTTTGTCTTTCAAATAACACATTTTTGGTGATCGTATTGAAGCGGACTGAAAGAAATTTCTGACTAATTGCTGAAGTGATGGAAGCAATAATAGGACTGGACCATGAATACATTAAAATAAATTAAATACATAATTTTCAAAGTGCAAAATTATATCCACATATGTTTTTAATCAAATTGTTATCAATTGATGTCCATATATTATTTGCAAGGTTTGGAGGCGAGGGGGGTGGGTTTGCTAAGGTATAAGGCGAAACGTCATAAGGCCCCAGCTGGTTGTAGCTGGTCACAAGTTGTTTCACTACCACCCTCTTTTATGGCATTTGAAGCAGATCTTAAAATTTTATTTTCATTTAATTACTCACAATCGTATTATACATATATAAATATGTTTCATGGCGACAGAGAACGAGGCAGGGGAAGGCAATATTGGCTGTTTGTTTCTCTGATTCAACTTATACACACCATGTTTAATAACACAATAGAGGTAAGGATCATTGTTATCAAAATTATCATGCCCTACTAAAACACACACCTTGTGCCAATGTCATGCTAATAGGAAACATAACTATTCGAGGATTAACTGACGCCCCCGCACCCCATACCAAGACACTTCTCTCTGCCTCTGACACCCTACCTGCTAGCTCCCTGACTTAGACTCTCTGACATTCTACCTGCCAGCTCCCTGACTTAGACTCTCTGACACCCTACCTGCTAGCTCCCATGGCTTTGACTTTCTGACACCCTACCTGCTAGCTCCCTGACTTAGACTTTCTGACACCCTACCTGCTAGCTCCCTGACTTAGACTTTCTGACACCCTACCTGCTAGCTCCCATGGCTTTGACTTTCCGACACCCTGCCTGCTAGCTCCCTTAGCTTTGACTCCACCCATTCTAACTACAGTGTATATACTATAGACATTAAAATTAAACGCAGAAATCTCTCTCTCCTTAATTTTATTTGCGAATAAAATTAAATTCATAACATGTATAATTTCGCGGTTTAGCGAAAAAAGTTAATTTGTACTTATTAGCTATCAAAAGAATAACATATAACAAATCTTCAATAGCTGATTCCTTCATGTATTGTTAATTTTATCACCAGACTTGATCGTTGTTTGTGTGTTTGGTAAACCATTCGATCAGAGTAACCACACTGAAATTGAACTTGCCTTGGTGCAGAATGGTTTGAGACTACAGCTTTTTCCGCAAGCTAGTAGTGCGCAACTTTTGTGCCTTTGGTCATGTAAGAAAAGATAGAGTGATATTTCTTAAGAAATAAAAAAAAACAAAAACCAATTATTCAAATGTGACACTTCCAATAATAGCTATATGTTCGGCTAATTTAGGCTCTTTGTATAACTAAGTCAAGTAAGTCAACTGTGTATGAAGTCTTCAAGATTTATTATACCAAGATGGCCAGTAATACAGACATGACTTTTTTAACCACCTGCTAGCTTACGACTGGTATACACATGACACCCGAAGACGTCCAACACAATACCTGTGATGCAGTGGCGTTGCCGTGGACAACATTTTGACCATCCATTCCACGGTTGAGAGTACATTGGCATTGGGTCAAAAATATCACTTCATTAAAAATTGTATCAATTCAGTCCCTGCTTTTTGCCTGCTCCAATTCTCCAATACAGTGGCGTAACAACGGCTTGGCATTTTGCCTGCTCCAATTCTCCAATACAGTGGCGTAGCAACGGCTTGGTATTGAGGCAGTTGCCAAGGGCGCCAGCCTGAGCCAATTCAAAAGGGCGCCGGTAAATCTCTAATTTTTAAATGTTTATTTATATAAAGGGCGCCAAAAATAAATTAGCCAAGGGCGTCAACAATATAGTTACGCCTCTGCTCCGAAATGCACTGCTACACTGCTGTGATAATGCAGTTGTTCTAAAAACTGAAATTGTCGGTTACAATCACTATCTAATTCTATTAAAACCACAACCTAAACGCTAATAACGATAATCTAGGGCTGCGGAAATGAACGATTAATTTCTCGATTAATCATTAAAAATTGTTAATGAGTAAAAAAAAATTTAACGATTAATCGACCCACCACTTATAAATGTACTGGAAGTCAAAAAGTAAAATATTTCGACCGATAAATATAAACTAATTTCCGGATGATTACACGAACATTTTGGTTTTAAACCATTGACTGACGTTAATGTTCAAAATGTTGATAAAGGTTATTGTGTCCATTAAGAGAAATTGTTTGCCTATCATGCAATATTCCCTCTAAGCCTAAGCTTCGTTGGTCCGTGTGCAAAGTTAAATAAAACAAACCCGTAAAAACAACGTTTTTGACTATAAATCCCTTATATATGAGACATAACTAACAGTATTGATTATTTTCAAACGCGACATACATTTACAGACTGAATCTGTCTTAACTCAACTTTGCTTCATAACCCTGGGGGGGGGTGGGGGGGGGAGAGGGGGAAAAGTCTGGTCACCGATTCACTTGACCGAGCTCAGCGTGACACGTAAAATGTAAACAAAAGCACGCCGGTACTTCGATGGGTCGCCTCAACGCGTTAACTCAAACTTTCACGTGGAAAAAAAACAATAACAAACAGTGAATTTGAATTACATACGTCATATAAGGATAAACTAAAAATGCATTAATTTAATTACGGTACGTTCGATCGATCTGAAATTTTGATACGATGCATTGTTAGGTAGACGGGTCCGTGTGCCAAATTTCAGCTCGATCGGATCACGGGAAGTGGGTCATTTTTTACTTTTGTTTTTCCGCCCGCCCAAGACAGAGATGACGACAGAGACGGCCGCGAAGTTAATATAAGGGATTTAAAATAAACAAACCCGTAAAAACAAAGTTTTTGACTATAAATCCCTTATATATGAGACATAACTAACAGTATTGATTATTTTCAAACATTTACAGACTGACACCGAGTGATGTCCCTTGTCTTTAATAAATGGGGGTGGGATGTGAGGGGGTGTCGGCACGACGGTCGGCGTCAACTCAAACTCACGTGGAAGTGGAAGAAAAAAACAATAACAAACCGTGAATTTGAATTACATACCTCATATAAGGATAAACTAAAAATGCATTAATTTAATTACGGTACGATCGATCGATCTGAAATTTTGATACGATGCATTGTTAGGTGAGTCGGGTCCGTGTGCCAAATTTCAGCTCGATCGGATCACTGGAAGTGGGTCATTTTCGACTTTTCTTTTTCCGCCCGCCCAGCCCATGAGATGAGAGAGATGATGAGATGATGAGACGGCCGCGAAGTTAATATAAGGGATTTAATAAAACAAACCAGTAAAAACAAAGTTTTTGACTATAAATCCCTTATATATGAGACATAACTAACAGTATTGATTATTTTTAAACATTTACAGACTGACACCGAGTGATGTCTCTTGTCTTTAATAAATGGGGGTGGGACGTGAGGGGGTGTCGGCACGACGGTCGGCGTCAACTCAAACTCACGTGGAAGTGGAAGAAAAAAAACAATAACAAACCGTGAATTTGAATTACATACCTCATATAAGGATAAACTAAAAATGCATTAATTTAATTACGGTACGTTCGATCGATCTGAAATTTTGATACGATGCATTGTTAGGTTAGACGGGTCCGTGTGCCAAATTTCAGCTCGATCGGATCACGGGAAGTGGGTCATTTTCGACTTTTGTTTTTCCGCCCGCCCGCCCGCAGCCCATGAGATGAGAGCAGAGACAGCCGCGAAGTTAATATAAGGGATTTAATAAAACAAACCCGTAAAAACAAAGTTTTTGACTATAAATCCCTTATATATGAGACATAACTAACAGTATTGATTATTTTTAAACATTTACAGACTGACACTGAGTGATGTCCCTTGTCTTTAATAAATGGGGGTGGGATGTGAGGGGGTGTCGGCACGACGGTCGTCGTCAACACGACGGTCGGCGTCAACTCAAACTCACGTGGAACTGGAATTTAAAAAAAAACAAACAGTGAATTTTGAATTACATACCTCATATAAGGATAAACTAAAAATGCATTAATTTAATTACGGTACGTTCGATCGATCTGAAATTTTGATACGATGCATTGTTAGGTAGACGGGTCCGTGTGCCAAATTTCAGCTCGATCGGATCACTGGGAAGTGGGTCATTTTCGACTTTGTTTTTCCGCCCGCCCAGCCCATGAGATGATGAGAGAGATGATGAGAGATGAGACGGCCGCGAAGTTAATATAAGGGATTTAATAAAACAAACCAGTAAAAACAAAGTTTTTGACTATAAATCCCTTATATATGAGACATAACTAACAGTATTGATTATTTTTAAACATTTACAGACTGACACCGAGTGATGTCCCTTGTCTTTAATAAATGGGGGTGGGACGTGAGGGGGTGTCGGCACGACGGTCGGCGTCAACTCAAACTCACGTGGAAGTGGAAGAAAAAAAACAATAACAAACCGTGAATTTTGAATTACATACCTCATATAAGGATAAACTAAAAATGCATTAATTTAATTACGGTACGTTCGATCGATCTGAAATTTTGATACGATGCATTGTTAGGTTAGACGGGTCCGTGTGCCAAATTTCAGCTCGATCGGATCACGGGAAGTGGGTCATTTTCGACTTTTGTTTTTCCGCCCGCCCGCCCGCCAGCCCATGAGATGAGAGCAGAGACGGCCGCGAAGTTAATATAAGGGATTTAATAAAACAAACCCGTAAAAACAAAGTTTTTGACTATAAATCCCTTATATATGAGACATAACTAACAGTAGTGATTATTTTTAAACATTTACAGACTGACACTGAGTGATGTCCCTTGTCTTTAATAAATGGGGGGGGATGGGGGGTGGGACGGTCGTGTCAGGGGTCGGGGATGTCGGCATCGGGAGAGGGGAAAAGTCTGGTCACCGATTCGCTTGACCGAGCTCAGAGTGACACGTAAAATGTAAACAAAAGCGCCCGTCGCTTCGTTGGGTCGCCTCAATGCGTCAGCTCAAAATTTCACGTGGCAAAAAAACAATAACAACCGTGAATTTGAATTACATACCTCATATAAGGATAAACTAAAAATGCATTAATTTAATTACGGTACGTTCGATCGATCTGAAATTTTGATACGATGCATTGTTAGGTCAGACGGGTCCGTGTGCCAAATTTCAGTTTCGATCGGATCATGGGAAGTGGGTCATTTTTGACTTCTGTTTTTCCGCCCGCCGAGCCCAAGACAGACAGAGAGAGAGAGAGAGAGACAGAGAGACGGACGCGGTGAAGTTAATATAAGGGATTTAATAAAACAAACCCGTAAAAACAAAGTTTTTGACTATAAATCCCTTATATATGAGACATAACTAACAGTATTGATTATTTTCAAACATTTACAGACTGACACCGAGTGATGTCCCTTGTCTTTAATAAATGGGGGTGGGATGTGAGGGGGTGTCGGCACGACGGTCGGCGTCAACACGACGGTCGGCGTCAACTCAAACTCACGTGAAACTGGAAAAAAAAACAATAACAAACAGTGAATTTTGAATTACATACCTCATATAAGGATAAACTAAAAATGCATTAATTTAATTACGGTACGTTCGATCGATCTGAAATTTTGATACGATGCATTGTTAGGTCAGACGGGTCCGTGTGCCAAATTTCAGCTCGATCGGATCATGGGAAGTGGGTCATTTTTTACTTCTGTTTTTCCGCCCGCCCGCCTAGCCCAAGACAGAGAGAGAGAGACGGCCGCGAAGTTAATATAAGGGATTTAATAAAACAAACCCGTAAAAACAAAGTTTTTGACTATAAATCCCTTATATATGAGACCTAATTAACAGTATTGATTATTTTCAAACATTTACAGACTGAATCTGTCTTAACTCAAGTTTGCTTCATAACCCTAGGGGGGGGAGGGGTGGGTGGGAGGGGGAGAGGGGAAAAGTCTGGTCACCGATTCGCTTGACCGAGCTCAGAGTGACACGTAAAATGTCAACAAAAGCGCACCGTCGCTTCGTTGGGTCGCCTCAATGCGTCAGCTCAAACTTTCACGTGGGAAAAAAACAATAACAAACCGTGAATTTAAAATACATATCTCATATAAGGATAAACTAAAAATGCATTAATTTAATTACGGTACGTTCGATCGATCTGAAATTTTGATACGATGCATTGTTAGGTCAGACGGGTCCGTGTGCCAAATTTCAGTTCGATCGGATCATGGGAAGTGGGTCATTTTTGACTTCTGTTTTTCCGCCCGCCGAGCCCAAGACAGAGACGGCCGCGAAGTTAATATAAGGGATTTAAAAAGCAACTCGTGTGCAATATTTTACAAAATTTGCTGCACGGTGATTCTAAGCTCCTGCGTGGCGTCGGTCAAATATCTGCGCAGCCATGCTGCTTAAAGAGAACATTGTTACATGGTTCTGACACTGGGCTTAAATATCACCTGCAAACCAAACATCCACTACAATATTAGAAACTTCAGCTGAGACAATCGAAAGCTATGTGAACGATTGTTCAGTTCGTCTGGTTATATTGTTAATAAGACCCGCTCATCACTTGAACAAAATAATGTCAATACTCGTGTCTGTTTGCGTTGTTGGTTAAAAAGATGTCATATAAAGTAGTCATTCCAGTGTTATTTCGATTTTCGACAAGTACGTTTAATGAATGTTACTTATGACACCATCAATTTCAATTTGTGACTTTAATCGAAATTTACGATTAATTAATCGTTAATTTTTCAAAAGTTAACGATTAACTTTACATTAATCGTAAACAGCCCTACAATAATCTATTACGCTGTCCGAATATACCTCAAAGCCAGTATTATTCGAAAACCTCAAAGATAGTAGTATCAGTACACCTCAAAGATATTACTATACATGCACCTCAAAGATAGTACTATTGATACACCTCAAAGCTAGTACTATTCGAACCAGTGGCGTAGCTAGAACTTTTGCCGCCCGGGCGGTCTCCATTTTGCCGTCCTTTTTAGGGGTCGTACATACATGACGTCACGCACCTGGGGGGAGGGAGTCATACATTTGTGGCAATGAGTGACGAGGGGGGTGTGTTTAAGAAATCTGAGTTCACGTCAAAACGCGCAACTTTAAATAAAATTTCCACTTAAATATTTGATTACTGACACTTTATTTAATGGCGTGTATGTAAACCGCATGTTACGATATTAGTAATCATATTAGAGTCCAGCCTTACACTAAAAACATACTTAAATGACAAAAATTTATAAACATGAATAAATAATTGTAAATGAAACGAAGTAAAAGGGGGGGGGGACATGTTTACCATTGCGTGCAATATTTATGTAAGCAGTACCAAAAGAGGCCGCATAAAATGATACACCTATAAATACACATTTATAAAAATACACGATACCCTTTTTAAGGCAACAAGAAAGTTGCTGAGGTCGCAGGTCGACAATGAGACAAAATATATTCAAAATTTTCATCCAAAAAACATTACCAAACAAATAAATTATATACATTAGTTAGAATGTAAGCATATTTATACATTTACTTTCATGACAGAAAAATCGTCTATTATGCTATCAAAAGTTAAATTATTTATAATATCTTGTTCTATGGACAATATTGCAAGATTTTGTTGTCTTAAATCGCTCATTGTGGAACGAAGATAATTTTTTATCAACTTCAGTTTGGAGAAGCTCCTTTCACAACTAGCGACACTGATAGAAATAGTTGAAAAAATTCATAGCAAAATTACTATGTTGGATACAGAATTTTCCAATCTATAGATCTACTGTTGAATAAATTTTAATAGATCAAGGGGGCCTTTTCCTCTGTTTTTCTAACATAATGCCTCTTCTTGTAGTTTATGTACAGCCATAAAAACCTGGATTTTTTCTTTCAATATGGAATTGTTCTTTATCAATATCGATAAAGTAATTTATTTGATGTTCAAATGCTTCATTTAGTAGGTTTCATGGCATTATTTACGATTATTTTCTTGCAAGTACATGCAACTGATCAAAGCGTTCTTTTATAATTCCATCCATGGATAAAACATTTTTCGTTGTATTTCTAGTTATAAAGATAGAACAAGGTATTCTTAATTTCCCCCAATCATATTTTTTTATCCTTTTAACTCCGTGTTCAGTTGATATCTTCAACTCTTCACAAATTGTTTGGCTGATATAAGAGCTTTTTCTATTAGCACATCTCATTGTTCCATGCAATTCGATTTGTGGGGTCGAATCGTCCGTGGCAGAACCGACCGGGGTCGAAATGTCCTGTGGTCGAACTGTCTTGTGGTCGAACTGGCAGGGTCAAATCGTCCGGGTTCGAATCGTCCTGGGTCGAAGCCTTTTATTATATAGGATTACTACTTGCAAGTTAAATACAATATTTGAACCACCATGCCTTGTAGGTTCTTGCTCGTGCATCATTCTGCGAATGTCAAACATCCACTCAAAAACTGTCGTTGCGATATTAATAGCACATATCAGTCGGCCCAGCGGTTATGTGTTTTTTTTTGTGGTATTTTTTCTTATAATAGCGTCATGGGAGCGAGTGGCAGCGCGCTCGACTGGCGTACCGATGGTCACGAGTTCGAATCCATGTCAAGGCAAGGATTTGTTCCCGGGGCCTAGGGCGTCCTAGAGTCACCCAGCTCCGAATGGGTACCTAACACTAGTTAGGTGGCTGGGTAATGCGTGGAACCCTCATAGCTGCGGCCTGTGAATGCTGCATCACTTGCCAACAGATCATCCGTCATGGTCTGTGGACGCAACTATCTTCTGCATAGAAGGAGCGTCTTTATAGACAAGATAAGATAAGATCTCTGACGTATACTGCTTAATTTTCAAAACAAATCGATACATTTTTTGAGCGACTAAATTTTTTGAATGGTTTTAAGCTAGTTATTACATTCACTCTGTAATCAAACAAATGTGCGAATCCATTATTTAAGACGCGAAAATACGAGTATTTTTTTAACCCGGGTTTTTCCCCTTCAAAATAAAAAGTGCGGTTGTAGAAAATGGTTGTACTTTTCAAATGCCCACAAATGCCGCCCCCTAAATGTGTGCCGCCCAGGGCGGACAGCCCCCTCCACCCAACTAGCTACGCCACTGGTTCGAACGGCTCAAAGATAGCATTATTTGTACACCTCAGGCCAAAAACTGTTCACACACATCACCGCTTATGTCCTACAATCACCATTAACGCTTTTCGTGGTTCATGTAGATGAGTTTGTTACACCAAGTAAATCACCCGTCTCTATTACAATGTCTGCGTGGTGACAGTGTTAGAATTGGAAGCACAGATTTACCACCGACGTGTTACAGGATAGCTCCGACCTCAATAACCATAAACAATCCATCAGATGATGGCGCGCGGCAACACAAACAATGAGTTGTGAAGATACTGGACACCACCGACAAGGTTTCTTATTGTGAAAACACCCGAGTCAAGCGGTCAAGGTCCCTCGTTTCCAGACAAATGAACATGTACGGAATCATCACGGTTTTTGCCCTTGTCATGTTCTTCGTTATGTCAGGTAAATATTTTGGTACTTTTAAAAAATGCACTTACATAATTATTTTTAAAAAATAAAAGAATTAACGTTTGAGGTATACATACAATAAAAATTATTTATAAGTTATATATAACTTAGGGCTGCGGAAATTAACGATTAATTTCTAGATTAGTCGTTAAAATTTTCACGATTAAAATTTTTTAACGATTAATCGACCCACCATTTTGGGGCCGTCCATAAATGACTTCACGCGATTTTTACCGATTTTTTACCCCTCCCCCCTCGTCACGCGTTGTCACAAAAAGTTAGACCCCCCCTCTAAAATACGTCACAAAGCTTTGATCCCCCCTCCCAAAAAAAATCCCCAAAAAACTTATTTTCTATATGAAAATAAGTATCTTTCAAATCACTTTTATTGTCATTTAAGCATTTATTACTTATTTAGTGAAGATCTACATTGTAATATTGTAACCCGCGTTTTTTAAAACGTTTAACCGGCCTTCAGAAAAAGAACTGTGTTAACATCCTTAGATTACATCTTATTTTAATGCATACAAATTAAACATGGACTATTAATCATCACGGTTAACGTCTTTGCTTAGAGAAAAAATTATTTAAAAATAATATTTTTAAAATGTATTTTTAAAAAAAATCCCTCAATTGACTGACGGGTATTCCGCAAGAAAGAGGTCGGCGAACAGGGGTAAATAACCTGAACTGGGGTCAAAAAGGAATTCTTGGGGGTAATGCAGACTCATTTGGGACATATAACATCCACTACAATCCACTAGATATATTAAAATACGTCGTGTGTACGTGTACGCTTGGAACATATGCCCATTATTGAACCGGTTCCTTCCAGCATGCATTAAAAAAAATAATTGACAACTATGTAGATTTCTTACCTACGTACTATACGAAGATACCTAAATCCACCCTACTTTCATTTATATTGACACGAGTGACAATAATCTTAATCAACATGACTTGACTGTATCAAGAATACTTTCTGTGATATTCAAAATTAATGCCTTAAAAATTGAGCTAAGAAGAAAAGTTGTTTTGTGCTCCTCTCGAATTGCAATGTCAAGAATATTGGATGCATTTAATAAATTTAATGAATACTTTGACTAATTTCCAATGGGCACATTTATCATTATATCTAAAATGACAAGTCGCGGTTGACCAAAAACCAATCGAACAATTATATCAAACTTAAACGTTTATATATATAAAATTAAAAAAAAATAAAAAAGTAAAAAAATTAAAAAATAAAAATAAAAAATGGATATTCCATGTCGTTTTGACTTAAAATATCTACACATAATCCTATTCAGATCATTTTCAGACACTTGTCATGCTTGTAAAACTCATTAGTTGCATTTTTCAGGGGGGGGGGCTAACGACGCTCCCCCAAATCTCCCAGTCATGAGGGCATGACCTCGAGTCTGGGGGGAGGGGTAACGCATACATAAGCTTGTTTATTTTGGGGTAACGGGCAAAAAAGTTCGCTGACTCCTGCCTTGAGAGAACCAAACGGAGCTGCGGCTACATCACAAATGCTTTGATGTCAACATCAAACGACGCAGGGTAACAACTTCATACATTCTCTTGTGGGTTCTCAAACTTAAGGATTATAATTAGATTTAATTTTCAAGTCTTGATAACTTACGCTAACCAGCGTCTGATGGCCTACCGACTGGCACATTGAGAAGCACTGATTAAAAAAGAATATAAAAAAAAGTCATGAAATAAATTGTAAGCGACATCATATTTCAGTGGAAGTTTTATTTAAAGTTACCCTTTTGATGTGACGTCCAATTTCTTCAACCCCCCTACCCACCTCGTCACGCATCGTAACAAAAGTGTGACCCCCTCCCCCCCTAGGTGCGTGACGTCATTTATGGACGGCCCCTTATAAAAAATGATCATTTTCCCAACACCACGGAGTTGTAATAGCCCATATCATTGTCCAAACCAGAGCTGGGGCAATCTATGAACTTGCCATCTCCTGAAATTACATGAAAAATTATGCCTTTAGATAACGCAGTCTATGAACTCTATCTTAATAAAAATAACCACTTTAGTATCCTATATAATATAAGGCAAGTTTCTGTACTTTCTGTCCCGTCATCAATAGCGATTGGTCCCTCAAACACATATGACTCCTACAGCCAATCATATTGAACACGTTTACGCCATTTACGCGGACGTTCAAAACGAGTTATTTTTGGGGCAGTATTTCTTCCAAGACTTTATTTTGAGTTATGCGCGTTGGGATTTATAGCAAAAAGCTCTGTTTTTATGAGTTATTTATTTTAACTATAATGAATAGTATTTTTGACGCCATGCACATGTAATGCCGGTCGAGACGGCTGTTGGAGGGGAGTTACAACATGCCAACGAACGGTGGCGGAACGTCCTTGGACGGGCAATTTTGCTCGTTATTTCATAAATTAACAATATTCCGCAAGAAACCCCCCCCCCAAAAAAAAACAACAGGAAAACGACTAGCGCTAAATAGCCATAAAGAATGACATGTTACTCAGAAAGTATTGGTATGTTTAGGGGTGTACCGGATTTCGGCTCCGGCTACGGGAAATTCTAGAATCTTGGCCATTTTTACAAATCCGGCTACTGCAGGATTTCACTTCATAAATGCGGCCAAATCCGGCTGGCCGGTAGAGCCCTAAAATAGATATAATATAATGGCTCCGGCAAATCCAGAATCCGGCCATTTGTACGAATCCGGCTCCGGTCGGATTCGATTCATAAATCCGGAAAAATCCGGCTCCAGCTTGGTTAGAAAAAAATTGAATCCTATACAGCCCAAGTTTTGATTTATCTTAACGATGTTACGTTCCCAGAACAACCCCAAGCACCACCAGAAGGAAAAAAAGAGCCGTCCATCGCCAAGTTTGTCAGCATCGTCACGGACAAATGCGAGCAGTTGGTGCGCGAGCTGAAGGAGGCCGAGTCGGTCTACCCGCTGCTGCTCAAGTCGGAGACGAGGCTCCAGAACGGGATCAAAAAATTCCAAGGCAAGATGGACAGCCTCAGAGACATGCTGTTCAAGATCTCCGACGAGTACAAGGCCCGGAAGTACTACTACTACAGTGAAATATACGACTTCGAGGTCAGCTCCGCCGAGGCGGTCTGCAACATGTGGGGCGGCTACCTGGCCGAGATCACGGACGACGATGAATACGACTTCGTCAAAAGGTTTCTGATAAAGGAGACGGAATACGACAACGAGGTCGCGATCGTCATCTCCGGGTCTGACGAGGTGACGGAAGAGTTGTGGCGGTATTTCCGATCTGGAGAAAGAATCAGCTTCTTGAAGTGGGTACAGGGCGGACCAGCAGATCATGACTGTCTGTCTCTGATGGCAGATGAAGAATTCAAAATGCAGAGTGTTGGCTGCACTTCCTCGGGCATACGATATGGGTTTCTCTGTGAGATGGAGATGTAGGTGACGGAGGGTTAGGGGAGTGAACCAGACTTGATTACAGGACGAGAGGAAAGGACAGCACTTGATGACAGGACGAGGGGAAAGGACAGCACTTGATGACAGGACGAGAGGAAAGGCCCACACTTGATGTCAGGACAAAAGAAATGGACCAGACTTGATTACAGGACGAGGGGAGTGGACCATACTTGATTACAGGACGAGGGGAGTGGACCATACTTGATTACAGGACGAGGGGAATGGACCAAACTTGATTACAGGAAGAGGGGAGTGAACCAGACTTGATTACAGGACGAGGGGAGTGGACCATACTTGATTACAGGACGAGGGGAGTGGACCAAACTTGATTACAGGAAGAGGGGAGTGAACCAGACTTGATTACAGGACGAGGGGAGTGGACCAAACTTGATTACAGGAAGAGGGGAGTACCAGAATTGATAACAGGACAAAAGAAATGGAACAGACTTGATGACAGGACAAAAGAAACGAACCGAGTTGATGACAGGACAAAAGAAACGAACCGAGTTGATAAAAGGACAAAAGAAATGGACCAGACTTGATGACAGAACAAGGAGAAAGTCCAGACTTGATTACAAGATATATGGAACAGACTAGACTTCATGAAAGTACAAAAGGAGTCTACCTGACTTGATGACAAGACTAGGTGAATGGACCTGTCTAGATGAGAGGACAAAGGGAAATTGACAAGACTTCATGAAAAGACAAAGGGAATAGACCAGACTTGATGACAGGACAAAAGACATGGACCAGACTTGATTACAGTACAAAGGGAACAGACAAAACTTGAAGACAAGACTAGGTGAGTGGACCTGTCTAGATGAGAGGACAAAGGGAAATGACAAGACTTCATGACAAGAAGGGAATCGACCAGACATGATGACAGGACAAAGGGAATGGACCTGACTTCATGACAGGACAAAGGGAATGGCGGAAACTTGATGACAAGAATAAGCTAATGGTCCAGACTTGCTGACAGGACAAAAGGAATGGACCAGGGCTGAAGAAAGTATAAGTGGAATGGACCAGACATGATATCACTTCTATGGTAATGGACCAGACTTGGTGACAGGAAAAGGGTAAAGGACTAGGCTTGATTTCACTACTAAGGGAATTGACCAGACTTGGTAAACGGACAAGAGAAATGGACCACACTTGGTTACAGGACAAGAGGAAGAGACCAGACTAGGTGACAGGACAAGAGGAATGGACCAGACCTGGTGACAGGACTAGAGAATGGACCAGACTTGGTGACAGGACAAGAGAAATGGACCAGACTTTGTGACAGGACAAGAGGAATGGACCAGACCTGGTGACAGGACTAGAGAATGGACCAGACTTGGTGACAGGACAAGAGGAATAGACCAGACTTGGTGACATGACAAGGGGAATGGACCAGACTTTGTGACAGGAAAAGAGGAAGTGACCATACTTGGTGACAGGACAAGAGGAATGGACCACACTTGGTTACAGGACAAGAGGAAGAGACCAGACTAGGTGACAGGACAAGAGGAATGGACCAGACCTGGTGACAGGACTAGAGAATGGACCAGACTTGGTGACAGGACAAGATAAATGGACCAGACTTGGTGACAGACAAGGGGAATGGACCAGACTTGGTGACAGGACTAGGGGAATGGACCAGATTTGGTGACAGGACAAGAGGAATGGACCAGACTTGGTGACAGGACAAGGGGAATGGACCAGACTTTGTGACAGGACAAGAGGAAATGACCATACTTGGTGACAGGACAAGAGGAATAGACCAGACTTGGTGACATGACAAGGGGAATGGACCAGACTTTGTGACAGGAAAAGAGGAAGTGACCATACTTGGTGACAGGACAAGAGGAATGGACCAGACTTTGTGACAGGACAAGAGGAAGTGACCAGACTTAGTGACAGGACAAGAGGAATGGACCAGACTTGGTGACAGGACAAGAGGAATGGACCAGACTTGGTTGCAGGACAAAGGGAATGGACCAGACTTGGTGACAGGACAAGGGGAATGGACCAGACCTGGTGACAGGACTAGAGGAATGGACCAGACTTGGTGACAGGACT
Organism: Ampullaceana balthica; assembly: GCA_944989445.1. Lineage (NCBI taxonomy): Eukaryota > Metazoa > Mollusca > Gastropoda > Lymnaeidae > Ampullaceana > Ampullaceana balthica. The sequence continues at coordinate 389,097 of CALYLW010000717.1, forward strand.
AGAGGAATGACCAGACTTGGTGACAGGACAAGAGAAATGGACCAGACTTGGTGATAGACAAATAGAATGGACCAGACTTGGTGACAGGACAAGGGAATGGACTAGACTTGGTGACAGGACAAGAGGAATGGACCAGACTTTGTGACACGACAAGGGGAAGGGACCAGACTTTGTGACAGGACAAGAGGAAATGACCATACTTTGTGACAGGACAAGAGGAATGGACCAGACGTGGTGACATGACAAGGGGAATGGACCAGACTTTTTGACAGGACAAGATGAAGTGACCATACTTGGTGACAGGACAAGAGGAATGGACCAGACTTTGTGACAGGACAAGAGGAAGTGACCAGACTTGGTGACAGGACAAGAGGAATGGACCAGAATTGGTGACAGGACAAGAGGAATGGACCAGACTTGGTTGCAGGACAAAGGGAATGGACCAGACTTGGTGACAGGACAAGGAGAATTGACCAGACTTGGTGACAGGATAAGAGGAAGTGACCAGACATGGTGACAGGACAAGAGAAATGGACCACACTTGGTGACAAGACAAGAGGAAGAGACCAGACTTGGTGACAGGACAAGAAGAATGGACCAGACCTAGTGACAGGACTAGAGGAATGGACCAGACTTGGTGACAGGACTAGAGGAATGACCAGACTTGGTGACAGGACAAGAGAAATGGACCAGACTTGGTGACAGACAAGGGGAATGGACCAGACTTGGTGACAGGACAAGGGAATTGACCAGACTTGGTGACAGGACAAGGGGAATGGACCAGACTTTGTGACAGGACAAGGGGAATGGACCAGACTTGGTGACATGACAAGAGGAAGTGACCAGACTTGGTGACAGGACAAGAGGAATGGACCAGACTTGGTGACAGGACAAGAGGAATGGACCAGACTTGGTTGCAGGACAAAGGGAATGGACCAGACTTTGTGACAGGACAAGAGGAAGTGACCATACTTGGTGACAGGACAAGAGGAATAGACCAGACTTTGTGACAGGACAAGAGGAAGTGACCAGACTTGGTGACAGGACAAGAGGAATGGACCACACTTGGTGACAAGACAAGAGGAAGAGACCAGACTTGGTGACAGGACAAGAGGAATGGACCAGACCTGGTGACAGGACTAGAGGAATGGACCAGACTTGGGGACAGGACTAGAGGAATGACCAGACTTGGTGACAGGACAAGAGAAATGGACCAGACTTGGTGACAGACACGGGAATGGACCAGACTTGGTGACAGGACAAGGGGAATGGACCAGACTTAGTGACAGGACAAGAGGAATGGACCAGACTTGGTGACAGGACAAGGGGAATGGACCAGACTTGGTGACAGGACAAGAGGAATGGACCAGACTTGGTTGCAGGACAAAGGGAATGGACCAGACTTGGTGACAGGACAAGGGGAATTGACCAGACTTGGTGACAGGACAAGAGGAAGTGACCAGACATGGTGACAGGACAAGAGAAATGGACCACACTTGGTGACAAGACAAGAGGAAGAGACCAGACTTGGTGACAGGACAAGAGGAATGGACCAGACATGGTGACAGGACTAGAGGAATGGACCATACTTGGTGACAGGACTAGAGGAATGACCAGACTTGGTGACAGGACAAGACGAATGGACCAGACGTGGAGACAGACAAGGGGAATGGACCAGACTTGGTGACAGGACAAGGGGAATGGACAAGACTTGGTGACAGGACAAGAGGAATGGACAAGACATGGTGACAGGACAAGAGGAGTGGACCAGACTTGGTGACAGGACAAGGGGAATGGACCACACTTGGTGACAGGACAAGGGGATTTGACCAGACTTGGTGACAGGACAAGGGGAATGGACCAGACTGGTTACAGGACTAGAGGAATGGACCAGACTTGGTGACAGGACAAGAGGAATGGACCAGACTTGGTGACAGGACAAGAGAAATGGGCCAGACATGGTGACAGGACAAGAGGAATGGACCAGACTTAGTGACAGGACAAGAGGAATGGACCAGACTTGGTGACAGGACAAGGGGAATGGGCCAGACTTGGTGACAGGACAAGGGGAATGGACGAGACTTGTTGACAGGACAAGTGGAATGGACGAGACTTGGTGACAGGACAAGAGGAATGGACAAGACTTGGTGACAGGACAAGGGGAATGGACAAGACTTGACAAAAGTGAACGAGGGATTGGTTAGACTTGAAGACATGACAAGGGGAAATGACCAGACTTGATTAAAGAACAAATGGAATAAACCAGAAAGGACAAAGGGAATGGACTAGCCTTGGTGACAAGACTATGGGAATGGACCAGACTTGTTGATAGGATAATGGAAATGGACCAGACTGGCTAGAAGTACAAGAGGAATGGACTAGAGTTAAGGACAAGACAAGAGGAATGTACCATATTTTTGATAGGACAATGGAAATGGACTAGACTTGAGTACAAGAGGAATTGACTATACTTGAAGACAGGGCAAGGTGAATGGACCACACTTAGTGAAAAGACAAGAGGAAGAGACCAGACATGGTGACAGGACAAGAGGAATGGACCAGACTTGGTGACAGGACTAGAGGAATGACCAGACTTGGTGACAGGACAAGAGGAATGGACCAGACGTGGTGACAGACCAGGGGAATGGACCAGACTTGGTGACAGGACAAGGGGAATGGACAAGACTTGGTGACAGGACAAGGGGATTGGACCAGAGTTGGTGACAGGACAAGGGGAATGGACCAGACTGGTTACAGGACAAGAGGAAAGGACCATACTGACAACAGAAAAAGCGACGGACAGTATCATGGACTTTATAAAAGAGATAACATGAAATGGAAAATAATAAAAGGAAAATAACTCAATTTTTTTGTCGTTTTCAATATTACTCTCTTCAATCGCACCCCTCCCCCCACCCCCTCTCAATATTATACTTTAAACTTACTTTTGTAGCCATCCCTTTTTAAAATTCAACCTAGAAACAGATTACAAATTGTTCGCTACATGATGTGTACATTTAACAAAATCGAGATATAACATACATTTTTTTTATCACTGTAGTGAACAATAAAAATATTGTGGGTGTGACCAATAAATCATGTGGGTGTGACAAACCCATTATGTGGGTGTGACCAATATATCATGTGGGTGTGACCAATCCATTATGTGGGTGTGACCAATAAATCATGTGGGTGTGACCAATCCATTATGTGGGTGTAACCAATAAATCATGTGGGTGTGACCAATAAATCATGTGGGTGTGACCAATAAATCATGTGGGTGTGACCAATAAATCATGTGGGTGTGACCAATAAATCATGTGGGTGTGACCAATAAATCATGTGGGTGTGACCAATAAATCATGTGGGTGTGACCAATAAATCATGTGGGTGTGACCAATAAATCATGTGGGTGTGACCAATAAATCATGTGGGTGTGACCAATAAATCATGTGGGTGTGACCAATAAATCATGTGGGTGTGACCAATAAATCATGTGGGTGTCACCAATAAATCATGTGGGTGTGACCAATAAATCATGTGGGTGTGACCAATAAATCATGTGGGTGTGACCAATAAATCATGTGGGTGTGCCCAATCAATAATGTGCGTGTGACCAATTAATAATGCGGGTGTGACCAATCAATACTGTGGTTGTGACCAATGAATAATGCGTATGTGACCAATCAATAATGTGGGTTGACCAATCCATAATGTGGGTGTGACCAATCAGTTATGGGGGTGTGAACAATCTATATTGAGAGTCGGGCCATTAAATATTGGAGGTGTGGCTAACCATAATGTGAAATTGACAAATGTGTAATATTTGTCTGCTATTCCAAAGTTTGGGTGAAACTAAGCTATAATGAGTGTGTGACCTTCTCAAAACGAAGGCGATTTTAGGATGTTGGCGTAACTCACTCCAGATGTCAACAAAATCAACCCAAACTAAAGTATGAGATAGACGTAAGGCGTGACTAACCCTTGTTGTGGGCGTGACCTAAAACACGAAGATGTGTGGAGAGAGAGAGAGAGAAACATGACTTTAAATTAAAAAATATATTTCAGGCTCTCCTGATTGGCACCCAAACACACCACAGGGCAGTAGTGTTGTACCGTACCACCTTAAGTGAAATAAATCCCCCCCCAACAAAAAAATTAATAAAAAATAAAATAAAATAACAGGATATAAATAAAATAAATAAATAAATAAATAAAATATATAAATAAAATAAACATTTCTAATTTTGTCAGAGTTTGCTGGTTTCATAATTCATAATATAGGTCATAGGACATTTAAATATAACAGATGCCACTACAGCAGTTACCTGTAGAGTCTCATAAGTCCGGGTTTCTCCAAACACGTCCTCATTTTACAGCCCCTGTCCGGGCGGCTGTCCAGGAAAATGACTTTTGTCCGGATTCTTTCTCTGTCTTCTATTGATACTTTTCTTTCCTTAAGCCGTAATAATGGTCATTACGTTTCGTGAAATGAGCGCGTAAACAGAACTTCCGGTTCCATCAGAAATTTTAAATGCCTCGTAAAAAAAAACCAATAACATGTTAGCCAGCAGGGGCTGATTAAGACTGCACGGGGCCCCTGGCTGCAATTCAAACTGGGGCCCTATCCAGCCAGCATCCCTTTAAATAAAATGATTGCTAGCAGCTAATATACGACTGTAACTTGTAACTAAATAGTCCTTCTTGGATCTCAAAATGTAGAAAGGTGTATCATGGACATTAGGGGCATGTTTGAGGTCTCAGTAACAACACAAGGGGCCAATGAGACCCAAGTGCGCGCACGTGCTCGCTATTTTTGGTCTCCAGCGGCGAACATGCGTCATCGACCGACCGTTGAGTCCACGGCAGAAAGCAGAGATGAGATATTCCAGCTGGCGATCACGCGTGAACTCACGCGGTAGACTGGAAGGAGAGGGTGAGAGAGACACCACAGTGCGAGGACGCGAACCATTTGTACCGTACTTCCTGTAGTAAGTGTACCACTTTTTTTTAATAATATGACTTCAAATAAAATATGTGATCAAACTAGAATTGTGATGAAAGAAACAAGATCGCAGCTTTGCCCCGATAAGAGTAAAAAATAAATGAATAAGTTTTTAAAAAAAAGTATGACTATTTAAATTAAAGTTAAAAAAATGTTTGGAACGAGGTGGCATGTTGCATGTGATGCTGAAATGCTGGATGGTTCTGAATCAGGCGAGAATAAGACATGGTAACATTAGGACACATTTCATATAGCCACTAATGGCTTTTAGAACCACAAAGCTATTTTTAAATCGACAGAATTGATCTTGTAATTTGGCCGTAAATCTCCGTTATTGCTTTATTGTTAGCCTTTCAACACGTGAAGCTGAGTCTGAACTGTGTACTCAGCCACTCAACGATGCAAAATGCAAACAAAGACTGAAATCCAAATGGACACATCCATGCGTACACTCAGTCACGCAGACAACGCATGGACACACTCGTGCAAGCCAGTAGACAGACCCACAACCACCCTCCCCCCTCCCAAATAACCAAGAGTTTATGTGATGTGTTCATGATGATGATATTATTAACACGACTGTATAACTATGGCGGATTAAGGGGGGGGGGCTGAAAGGGCTAAAGCCAGGGGCCCCCGATGATTTAGGGCCCCCAAACTTAGCATATTTGATAATAAATGTGGACAAATGTATACATGAATCGCTGAAAATATGATAAATTAATAAAATATATCTATTAAAATGATCTCTTTTTCCACACGATAGTCATTGCAGTCAAAAAACCTGATTTGATAGGCTCAATAACAGAAATTATTAAATAATATTATATATATTTTTTAAATTGACAATCCCAAATGAGCTCTCGTGGCCGAATGTGAAGTACTAAGGCTTATGGTGCAAACGGTGGCGGGTTCGATCCCTGGGTGGGGTGTGAATATTTTTTTTCATGTGTTTTTTAATTTTATAAATTGTCTTTACACTCAATTTTAGGATATAGGCAAAAAGTTATTTCTTCGAATTCGGTTTTTTCATGAATAATCATTTTGGATGAATATTTGCAAGTTACAGTCTTATATTAGCTGCTAGCAATCATTTTATCTAAAGGTAAACTGGCTGGATAGGGCCCCAGTTTGAATTGCAGCCAGGGGCCCCGTGCAGTCTTAATCCGCCCCTGCTGTATAAGAAATGTGATATGTTCATGATGATGATATTATTCACACGACTGTATAAGAAATGTGATGTGTTCATAATGGTGATATTATTAAAACGACTGTATAAGAAATGTGATGTGTTCATGATGATGATATTATTAACACGACTGTATAAGAAATGTGATGTGTTCATGATGATGATATTATTAAAACGACTGTATAAGAAATGTGATGTGTTTATGATGATGATATTATTAACACGACTGTATAAGAAATGTGATGTGTTCATGATGATGATATTATTATTAATACGACTGTATAAGAAGTGAATTCGTTGAATTCATCCCGTGGGGCGCCCTGGATTAATGTGAATTTATGAGAACAAGACAGAAAGCCAATCGCCGTAAGCGCTGCAAGGTCTTCTTCCCAAAAAAATATTAAAAAATAGCGGCAGTAGTTAAGAATTTTTTTTTAACATTTAAATTATATATCTCTTACAGACATTTCAACATGTATTAAAATAATCAAATCGAAATTCTACTTAAAATTCAAAATATCAAATATATATTAATGTGTAAAATATTGAAGTATTTAATTAAATTTTGTCACTATTTTGTGACGCGGTGGGCTAGTGGCAGCGCACTCGACTGGCGTACCGATGGTCACGGGTTCGAATCCATGTCAAGGCAAGGATTTGTTCCCGGGGCCTAGGGCGTCCCTGAGTCACCCAGCTCCGAATGGGTACCTAACACTAGCTAGGCGGTTGGGTAATGCGTGGAACCCTCATAGCCGTGGCCTGTGAACGCTTCATCACTTGCCAACAGATCATCTGTCATGGTCTGTGGACGCAATTATCTTCTGCATAGAAGGAGCGTCTGTATAGGTAAGAAGAAGAAAAAAAGTGATAATAATGTGAAAAAGCAGACTGCCCACCTGGCACGTCAACCCTAATCACCATTGATATCATATCGATCGCTATGTGATACAGTTTGCAACGAATTGTTTAAGATGGACCCACTTTATAGACTTTCAGTACACAATTAAGAATGACTTTCTTTAATATACATATTTTATTCAGTAGACTACACAATTACGAATGACACACTGGTGTACAAGGAGTTGCCTCCCGGTAGGGAATTAATATATTTAAAAAAATCAAATCTCATCTTCTATACAGAAGATTATTGTGCATGATGAAATAAAATGTATTATCATTGTATAAAGTTTTTTTTAGTACGCCTCTTGTCTTGTTTTCACGGAAAGTTTCTACAGACTGGTGCGGCGACTGCGTGTAGACACTGGTCTGCACACGATGTCTCTTTTTGCCATGAACCATTATTGCCACAGCTACGGTAGCTCAGTCCCACTGACCTCATTCACTAAAACAAACTCGTGGCTTTGTTGTGGGGGTGTCAAGTTTTCTTTCACCTAGTCTTAGATAATTCGACGTTTGTGTTGGAAGACCAAGAGTCATGTACTGACCTTATGCCATGTGTCATCTGAGTCATTGAGTGGACTGTCCTGCCACAGTAAAGTGTTTTTTCCCAACTGCAGGAATTGGTTTGTTTAAAATAACATCTATTCATTTTGGCCTCAGTTTAGAAAATAGGTTAGGCAACAGCTGATACTGATAGACTTGGCCTAGAAAACTGCCTTCTTTGAACCGAGTCATAATCTGAATCTGAGCAGATTGGTGTTTTGTGTTTATTGGCATTCGTGACATCGCCATAAGCTTGGATCAGCTGATGCAGGCTTGAATGAACTGGCGAAGAAAATGAACGTTCGTAGAAATAAGGTTAGTCTCAATTGAATCTTGATTTTTTGTGTTGTTTTAGTTGGTTTCATTCAAGGTCTAGGACATAGTACGTAAGTAGGCTATATTATTCATAGATGTGTATGAGGTGGTGTGGATATGACAGAAAAACCCCGGGGAAGCTATTAAATACTGTGAATGGTGGGCGCTAAGGATCATATCATGCGTTTAAATTAGGGTAATTATTGATAGGGTATGATTGGGTATTTTATGGGTATTTAATGTAAGGGTAAGTTTAGTGGGTATGTGATGGGTATGTTTACTATTATTATTTTTTGTTATCTTGAATATAATTAGAAGCTAGTGTATTAAGAAAACATAAGTAGTTGTTTGAAACAATAATTTGAGGGTAGGTGGGAGGCGGGGGAATATGCTGTGACTGCAAGGCAGAGGCGTCACTAGGGGCAAGCGGGGGTTGCGGATCACACCGTTGCCACCATCACAGGGGTGACACCAAAATTAAAATTCTGTATGTTCCCATTATTTGGCACTGGCAGAATCGGAGGAGGTCTAAGGGATAAGTTATGGAGGGGTGACACCATGAGCTACCGCACTGGGTGACGCCAACCCAAGTGACGCCTCTGGGTATGTGATGAGAAATGCCCTGAGATACCATCACCCGAATGTGGTTTTTAGCCATGCAAGCCAAGATTCTTTGTAAGTTGTAACAATATTTCACGCCAGCGCAAGTATTCTATGGTGATCCACTTAGTGGGTCTGGTCTCTAAGGTCGTGGATCCCACGTTGGTGCATATGTGCCAAAGGAAAATATTGTGTTTACACAATTACCATCTACATTCAGAATATCACGAAGTCATCTGTCACTTCACGTAAACCTCATTCCAGATCTTACTCTATACAAAACTCACTCCAGATCTTTCTGTACAAAAATCACTCCAGATCTTACACTACACAAAACTCATTCCAGATATTTATATACACAAAACTCACTCCAGATCTTTCGCTACACAAAACTCACTCCAGATCTTTCTCTACACAAAACAAACTCCAGATCTTTCTATACACAAAACTCACTCCCGGTCTTTGTACACAAAACTCACTCCAGATCTTTCTCTACACAAAACTCACTCCAGATCTTTCTATACACAAAACTCACTCCAGATCTTTCTATACACAAAACTAACTCCAGATCTTTCTATACACAAAACTCACTCCCGGTCTTTGTACACAAAACTCACTCCAGATCTTTCTATACACAAAACTCACTTCCGGTCTTTGTACACAAAACTCAATCCAGATCTTTCTATACACAAAACTCACTCCCGGTCTTTGTACACAAAACTCACTCCAGATCTTTCTATACACAAAACTCACTCCCGGTCTTTGTACACAAAACTCACTTCTGATCTTTCTCTACGCAAAACTCACCCCAGATCTTTCTCTGCCCAACTGAATTCCATCTGCGCGTCATTAGCCGAGAGTCACCGACCCAGGTGCTCATGACGGGGTGACTTTTTGGGTCGATAATTAACAACGCCATTGCCACTGTCATATGTCCGTCGTACTATCCATCTTAACCACATCATGGTCAGGAATAGAACTGGGAGGAGGGGGCGGAAATTCAGATCGATAAACTTAGTCAGATTCTCTCCCTTTACCTCATGGTTCAGGATGTGGGCACATCCGGATGTACTCTCCTCGGAGTTGTCGATAATTGAAGTCAACAGATGACATGACTTTACCTGATCACCGAGCCCTTGTCTTGTTGGCGATAGAAAATAACTGACTGACTTGACTATTTCGAAGCCAAATAGAAAGTGTGAATTATTTCAGTTATCGCTAAGTTTTGCCATGGGAATTATTAAACGAGTGGCGATGTTTGGTACGTGGGAGCCAATGATGACATTTTCAGTATTAAATCGATGTTTAAATGTCCCAAATTTGTACACTCGGCAGACCCTAAGACAGAGCCGCATGGGTTTCAATTAAAGGTTACGGTTTTCTACAGGGAAACCAAACCAGCTCTCTTGTGGAATGTTAGAATCTAGGATTTTTTTTGTGATGCACGGACTTTTTTTTCTTTCTTGCACCTTACAGCTAGGTATCATGTGAAGTCAACGGCGTTCCTTGAATTCAATGACCTTTGAAAGTTACTGACCTTGACCCCTGATCACTGACGCACGCAGGTGAGAATAAAACGGGCCCGAGACTTATGGAAACATATCAATGAAACAGTAAAATCGTATTCATGCTGACGCAAGGTAGCTGGGACAAAAGGGCTCCCCCCCCCCAGGGCGTAACTTATTTTGTTTTGATGCTCGGCATCTTCGGAATGCTGCAGAAAATGTGCTCTTAGGGGAGACGTCCAAAAACTTCATCTCACCGTGGTCGCTCTATCCATAACAGATACGCCCATGGAAAAATTCATAACTCTCCAGAGATATTATACCTTATGAACATTTAGAGTTGTAATGAAGTTAGGGGGTCGGGGTATACAAATATCCCCGGGGCACCGATGTACAGGGGTGCCCAAACGAGGCTTACGGCGTTACGTTATAAGAAATTAAAAGGCGTAATAAATTGAAGGGGCGCCTATTTTATATTTTATCCCAGTGCGCAAATATGCCAGCAATCAGAGCAGGTCTTAGGCCACTGCAACCTATGCGGCCGCAGTGGCCCCCACGTTTCATAGGCCACGCCTATATTAATTTTCCCTTATTATCCTTATTAATTCCTTATCCCTACACAAACTAGGCCCCGCGCAATCCGTTTCGCATACTAAGCCGCATAGGGCCCCGCAATCCCTAAGACCGCCTCGCCAGCAATGCCTCAGGACATTCATCTTACGTCAGAGTAATTGCCCTTATAAGCAGTACATTAAGGGCGAGGGCCTGGAACATCATGGATTCTGACCAGTCAGCCGTTTACCACATCACCTAATGATACCTTTTCTTTGAAACGAATTTTATCTTTTCAAGGAAGGTAACCTTAAAATAACGACACTTGTTAATCTCTACCTGAATACGAATTCCGGGGTTAGTGTGAGTGACTGAGAAGCTTGAGGTAAATGGGTAATTTTATTCCCAAAAGTACATTCCTTTTCCTGAAACGAGTCTGCAATAAAATCTTGGCCGGCCCATGGTGGGACTAACCTCAACTTTGACGGGAGGGAGTGGGGTTGGGGGGAGTTCATTTTTTCAACCTCTCAGTACGTTAAAATTCAGGTTGTAACCAACTCTTCAGCCGGCTAATAACTACATCCACGGCTGGGGTCACCCACCCTATCATCTCCATTCCATCAGGCCCACATCAAGTACACAATGTTTATCATTATCACAAGTGATTAAATAAACGCTCGTTTGCCATCTGGTGGACGGGTCTCCTCCCCGCCCCCCCCCCAACACACTCTCTCTCACTCTCGTCTGGTTTCTAATTAATACCATTTGAATATATATGAGTTTTCGAGACCAGCAGAGTTAAAATGAAACCAAGTCATATGTAATATTCGTCCACATTAAGTGCACATCTTCACTTCTACATTTCATTTGTGTGTGTGTGTGTGTGTCTGTGTGTGTGTCTGTGTGTTTGTGTGTGTGTGTCTGTGAGTGGTTGTGCGTGGGATTTATTTTTCATGTTAATGAATGTTTAAATAACCCGTCGATTCCAAATTAAAATTGTGTCACTCTACTTTTGTAGAAAGATTTGTTTACAAAGCTATGCATGTGTCTTTCATAAGCTGTTGAAAGCTACTGAAGTTAATGTTTGAATAATATTACTGTTTCCAAAGGCCGATCTTCAATTTTTCACCCTTCTCCATTTTTAAAATCCTTTATATTAACTCGTGGTGTCTGCGGCGGACCTTGCTTGCTTGCTTGCTTGCTTGTCGCCAAAACTTTTGATCGATTTTTAACCCACTTGCTCGCAAGATAGCGAGCTGAAATTTTGCAGGCAGTTTCGTACCGATGATAAAAACAATGTATCAAAATTTCAGATCGATCGCATGTACCGTAATTAAATTATTGATTTTTTAGATTATTTTATTTATTCCTATGTATCATGCTATTTTTTTAGATAGAGCGTCGCGGTGCGTATTATATTGAACAACCTTTCTGTCGCGCAATAAGGTGCGTATTTTATTGACAGCTCTTTTTATAAACATATTCCTGATCGGTGCGCATTATATTAAACACGTTTTACGACACAACTGCAATTTTGTATTTCTGGATGGTCTGGCGCTGCGTATTATAATGAACATTCTTTTAATTACTTCTCGTACATAAAGGATTTATAGTCAAAAACTTGGTTTTTTACGGGTTGTTTTTATTAATTGTTTTACCGTCCTTCTCCCTCATCCTTTCCATACTAATTACCCATCATTCCGCAACTGATTTATGACTTTCTCACTGCAAATCTTTAAAGGTAATCTTTTAAAATGCCTTTTATTCCACGTCTGAAGAGACACTACTTTTGTGTTAGTTGATCAAATTTTATATCTCACATTAAATCCCACAATCGATCACAATAAATACATGTATCAATAAAACATAGAGTTCTGAGTCCTCCTGTGTGACTACTTAGTTTGTGACTAAAAAATTATTTTCTGCTTTTTCATGCGAGTTTCAACATTCCTCACTGCAGATGGGCCTCATCTTTTGAAAAAAGTTTTTTTGTTCATTTTACTTTCTACTATTTTACGCGTTAACAAAAGATTTGTAAAACTTAATTTCATTCACTAAAATTTAAACTCTTTAACATTAAATTTTTATTAAAATAGTTTTTAAATTTCATAAAGATTCCGAAACAATTTTTGAAGTATTTATAATTTTAAACGATAAATTGAATTATCACTACATTACTCCTTCTTGTTCCTCGACATCGAAAATCAATCCGGCGATGATCTGTAAATTGAAAAATTGTGTTTATGGTAAATTGTTTGCCATTTTATTTCTGCTTAGACATCGTCATGGGGTGGTACTGTTGATTTGATCACACTTTTCTTGACTTGAAGTCCTGTTAAATGTCCTGTTAGCCAAGTTCATCTAGAACGAAATTTGTGAGCAAAATTAGAAATTTTCTATAAATATAAACTTACACATTCTTGACTCCCTTCCTTTCCTTATTTATTTATTTCTCTTCTTGTCTGATGAAAATGAGGAAACTGCTAAACTTTCAAATTAATATCATTTGGCAATGTTCATTTTGTTTTAGATTTCCGTCAGATATAACTGAAATTAATATTCTTTGGATCTGTTGAAAATTTCAGTAGATAGTTAAACTCACCTCATGTTTATTAGATTTGGGAAGGAATCGATAAAAGAGATTAAAAAAAGACCTGAAAGAAAATCCCCATCAACACGTTCCATTCACAAAGTATTTTTCATGAACCTGCTACAGTCACGCTGTAGAGCAGGTTCTTAAGAATGTAATTTATTCTGCCACGGCGTTGACTTATTATTTAATTAAATCCTTTATATTAACTCGTGATGTCTGGTTGCTTGCTTGCTTGCTTGCGCCCTTGCTTGTCGCCAAAACTTTGGATCGATTTTTTACCCACTTCCTCGTAAGCTAGCGAGCTGAAATTTTGCAGGCAGTTTCGTACCGATGATAAAAACAATGTATCAAAATTTCAGATCGATTGCATGTACCGTAATTGAATTATTGAATTTTTAGATAATTTTATTTATCCTCTATGTATCATGTTAAATTTTTGAGATAGAGTGTAAGAGTGCGCATTATATTGAACAAACTTTCTGTCGCGCAATAAGGTGCGTATTTTATTGACAACACTTTTTATAAACATATTCCTGATCGGTGCGCATTGTATTAAACATGTTTTACGACACAACTACAATTTTGTATTGTTGGATGGTCTTGCACTGCGTATTATAATGAACATTCTTTGAGTTACGTCTCTTACATATAGGATTTAACGTCAAAAACTTGGTTTTTTTCGTTTAAAAAAAATCCTTTATATTAACTCGTGGTGTCTGTTTGTTTGAACCCTTTCTTGCTTGCTTGATTGTCGCCAAAACTTTGGATCGATTTGAACCCACTTCCTCGTAAGCTAGCGATCTGAAATTTTGCAGGCAGTTTCATGCCAATGATAAAAACGATGTATCAAAATTTCAGATCGATCGCATGTACTGTAATTAAATAATTGAATTTTTAGATTATTTTATTTATTTCTATGTATCATGTTATTGTTTGAGATAGATTGTCGCGGTGCGTATTATATTGAACAGCCTTTCTGTCGCGCAATAAGGTGCGTATTTTATTGACAACACTTTTTATAAGCATACTAGCGTACACCCGTCAAAAATGACGGAAGTTTTCAGATGAAACCTATTTATTTTATAAAAATGCACTTTTTTTAGGGCGCCTACGGCGCCGACCTTTTTCAAAAGCCCAACGAAGGGATTTATAGTAAAAAAAACCTTGTTATTTACGGCTTTTTTTTATTATGTTAATGAGTTAAGCCCGGGCTGTACCGTCTGGTGGCGCTTGTGCTGAAACGTTCGCCAAATAATTCGTTCAATTATTATTAAAATAATTTAATTGGATTGGTCTATAAGCTTAAGTCAGAAATTGGTCAAAACTGATGGATTGACCCCAGTTAAGTCGGCTGAAACTTTAATTGCTTAATCCTCCCCACAATCCAAACCTACTGTGAAAATTTCAGCACTCTAGCAAGTCAGAAAACGTGTTTACGAGCGTTTAGAAAACGTTGACGACAAATACAGATCCGGAAAAGACAATCTTTACATGCTTAACACTGCTTTCTTGCATGCATTACCAAAGAAATATTTGTGTGTTCATTCTTCATTGAACACACGGGATTCATCGACAATTTCATGCTTTTTCGGAGGGTTCATCCATTCATCCCTGTGGCGCTACAGCCATTGTAGGGCTTGGGCCTGCCGCAAGACCTCTTTCCACTCAAACCTAACCGATGCCTTCCACTCAGACCTAACCAATGCCTTTTTAAATCCCTTATATTAACTTCGCGGCCTTCTCTCTCTGTCGTTCTGTCGTCATCTCTCTCTGTCCGTCTGTCTTGGGCGGGCGGAAAAACAAAAGTAAAAAATGACCCACTTACCGTGATCCGATCGAGCTGACATTTGGCACACGGGCCCGTCACACCTAACAATGCATTGTATCAAAATTTCAGATCGATCGATCGTACCGTAATTAAATTAATGCATTTTTAGTTTATCCTTATATAACTTAGTATGTAATTCAAATTCAAGGTTTGTTATTGTGTTTTTTTCCCACGTGAAAGTTTGAGTTGACGCTTTGACGCGACCCATCGAAGTACCGGCGTGCTTTTGTTTACATTTTACGTGTCAAGCTGAGCTCGGACCAGCGATCGGTGACCAGACTTTTCCCCTCTCCCCCCCACCCCCCAGGGTTATGAAGCAACGTTGAGTTAAGACAGATTCAGTCTGTAAATGTTTGTCGCGTTTAAAAATAATCAATACTGTTAGTTATGTCTCATATATAAGGGATTTATAGTCAAAAACTTTGTTTTTACGGGTTTGTTTTATTAAATCCCTTATATTAACTTCACTGTCGTCTCTCTCTGTCTGTCGTCATCTCATGGGCGGGCGGAAAAACAAACGTCCAAAATGACCCACTTCCCGTGATCCGATCGAGCTGAAATTTGGCACACGTATCCGTCTCACATAACAATGCATCGTATCAAAATTTCAGATCGATCGAACGTACCGTAATTAAATTAATGCATTTTTAGTTTATCCTTATATAACGTTTTTAATTCAAACTCACTGTTTGTTTTTTTTTCCACGTGAAAGTTTGAGTTGACGCGTTGAGGCGACCCATCGAAGTACCGGCGTGCTTTTGTTTACATTTTACGTGTCACGCTTAGCTCGGTCCAACTAGGGTTATGAAGCAAAGTTGAGTTAAGACAGATTCAGTCTGTAAATGTTTTTCGCGTTTGAAAATAATCAATACTGTTAGTTATGTCTCATATATAAGGGATTTATAGTCAAAAACTTTGTTTTTACGGGTTTGTTTTATTTATCCAACATTGAATGCCCAGTTGTTGTAGATTTTTCTCTACATCATCCGTACATCTAAGTTTAGGCCTTCTGGTCAGTCGAATGCGTACTGTTCACTAAGTTTTCGACATGTGTGCAGCAATAACGAAAGCACCGGATCCTCGAGGATTGTCTAGATAGCAACACATGCTTCGAATGGAGTGTAGCAAGAGTGCTACAGTAGCCCGCCATGAAACCATTAAATGAGTAACATTAGAGAGCGTGCAATGGTAGGCGTGAATTGGAAGCAGTTGGTTAAGAGAATATCGATTTTACCCCCTCTTCCCCAAAAATAATTTTTTGTGTCATTCTTTCTTCACGCGATAAACTAACCACCACTTTGGTTCAACTTGCCGACCTTCGTTCTACTATTTTTTTTCTTTATCTCCCCTCCCTCACTAGTTGCCACTCGATCTTTTCATTTTCCGTTAGGTCATATGTTAGTTTGTCTACCCCTGACAAGCTCATACTCAGTCCTCCTCCAAGCAGTTACACTGCCAACAACAATAAGGCCCAACAGACGCCCTTACAGCCGTCCTTAAGTCACGTCACGTTAACTTTAATCCTCGGTTGAAAATTTTCACAAATCTATTTCTCTCTCTCTCTCTCTCTCTTTCTTTCTCTTTCGCTCTCTCTATCACACAATACTCTCTCTCTCTCTTTTCTCTCTCTCTCTCACTCTCTCTTTCATTCTCTCTTTCTCTCCCTTAACATGTATTTCCCCCTTCTTCTCTTGTTCTCCATCCCTGTCCCAGTTCCAGAATGTTAAATACTTGTGTGATATTCCTTCCGTATTCTGGCCGAGTTTCCCTTAAAGTGCACGCACATCTCAATTCCGGCTCCACCCAATACCAACGCGGGTTGAACTTGTTTATTTTCCACACGCGCTCAAACCGTCATCTCTCAATAGCAGGGGTCGGCAACCTGCGGCTCGCCAGCCACATTCGGCTATTTCGATGGTCAAATGTGGCTATCCAGTTCCATGCGCAAATATTAATAACTAATGTATTACCCGTCAAAAATAACGGAAGTTTTCAAAATAAATACACTTCAGCTGAAATCTATTTATTTTGAAAAATACACATCAGAATAAAAAGTAATGTATTACAGAACTTTTTTTATTTTTATTTTATTCGTTTATTTTCATCTTGCACAATTTTATGTGGAACGTTCGAAAAGAGTTATTTTTGGTGCAGTAATTTGGTGCGCTGCTTTCTAAAATTAGTAGCGTCACGGAAGACAGACGTGACATACATTACAAATTATGTGTGTCGATGATTATATTATTTTATTTTCAAAACTCTTGTTAGTCAAAACTATATTCAAAACTTCCGTCTCAAAAGGCTTCCGACCCCTGCTCTATAGTAATGCAGTGAAAAATAAATGATTGAGCTTTACACTAAAAACATCAGATATATTTTTACTCTTATATGATATTTTAGATATTTTACCTTTTTATTATTATTTTTTTCATATGCTAAACGTGTAATACCAGTAGAGGTGTTTTACTCTAATATGACATTTTGATTTTAAAACCAAAAACATTAATTTCAGTTTCAGTCATTATTCTTGCACATCAACACGGCTTTGGAAAAAAACAGATCATGTGAAACACAATTAATAGGTTTAATAGATGAACTATCAAAAGGCTTAGACAAAAATGATCAAATAGATACCATATTACTAGACTTCTCAAAAGCATTTGACAAAGTTCACCACCTTAGTTTACTTTAAAAAACTTAACTACTTTGGAATCTCAGGTTCCTTACATCACTGGATCCAAGACTTCCTTTTGGGCAGGGAGCAAACTGTAATAATTAATGGATCTTGGAACTAAATCTGCACCAATAAAGGTTAATTCAGGAGTTTCACAAGGAACTGTGCTAGGTCCCTTACTCTTTTTAATATATATAAATGATTTACCCAACAACATCTCATCAGGAACAAAAATTAGGTTATTTGCTGATGATTGTATAATCTATAGAACAATTAAATCAGAATAAGATAGCAAAATTTTACAAAAAGACCTAGATGAATTGATAAAATGGGAAACTAACTGGAGTATGAGTTTCCACCAAGAAAAGTGTCAACTGTTAAGAGTAACAAAGAAAAATAAACAAATAAATTCAACATATTTCATTCATGGAAAGGAACTAACCCAAACTAAAGATGCAAAATACTTAGGAGTCATAATAAATGAGAAATTATCATGGAATCCCCATGTCAATGAAGTTATAAAAAAATCAAACAAAGCCTTAGGCTTTATAAAAACAAACCTTTACAAATGTAATAAAGATATAAAACTAAAATGCTATCTCACTTTGGTGAGACCTGTACTAGAATATGCATCTTCTGTATGGGACCCATCCACCAAAGAAAACATTGATAAACTAGAACAAATCCAAAAAAGAGCTGCGAGATTCATTACTGGAGAATATTCGAAACTGACTAGAATAACACCATTAGTTAAATCATTAAACCTTGAAACACTAGAGGATAGAAGAACCAAGAGTAAAGTAGTAATCATACATAAAGCAATTAATTCTAATTTAGAAATACAACACAAAGATAACTTAATACAACCCTCAGATAGACATAAGGATAAAAACACCTTTCTTATTCCGTATGCAAGAACAAACTCATACAAATTTTCGTTCTTCCCGTTCGGAATTTGGGCGTAGATTGGGTTGCCTGAAGAAACCAGGAAAGCCAACACTTTATCAACATTTAAAACTCTAATAAGAATGCAGGACTAAACACAAACCATAGATAAGCGTAGGACGCAATAATCTTCTGTATAGAAGGAGCGTCTGAAACAGATAAGATAATTTCTCAAACAAAATTAATAAAAATAACTTTAAATAAAAAAATTTCAGCGAGTAAGATTGCTGCTTTTGTTCACTATTGTGTAGCCACCCAAGTCAACACCACTGCTAAACCAACTCCGTCTTTCTTTGGTTGGTACACAACATAGACTTAAACTAAAACCGCTGTTTTTGCAGACCCCATGCCATACGAAATAGGTCACCATTGTTGCATCAATTTCATGACTCTTCATACATCTCTTGTGTTGCGCACTAATATTGACAATGCTTAATTTCACACAAAGACTGGTGGCGCCATGGGGATAAACGGTGCGGAAATAACATGAAACCTGCGGATAAAAGTTAATGTTTTTTATGTCCTGAGATGAACCGGAAATGTGTTTATTTATTTATTTTTACTCGCTTCCTATTCCGGGTGAGGTTATATTTTCCAAAATAAATAAAGATGGATGCAACCCCACGCCATGTAAGTGATGTCATTCCCTGATGTCATTTCTCTATGCCATATGTCAAGCTATTCCCATCAACTCGTGCTTTGGGGTTGTAGTTTTTCTTACTTTTGATGACTTTCTGTTTCATTGCGCGAATGTTCATCTCTTTCACAAGCAACTTGGCGCTCATTGAGTAAGTACTAAGTTACCACCCCTTAATTTTTTCCTCAAATTTTTTTTTCGTTTTTGAGTTTTATTTACATTAGTCATTTAATCATTTTTATTCTCTTCTCTCATTATTATTATACTATTCAGACGCGTCAATAAGGCTGGTGTCACCCAGTGCGGTCAGTGGTAGCTCATGGTGTCACCCGCTCACGACTTACCCCATAGACCTCCTCCGAGTCTGCCAGTTCCAAATATCGGGAACATAAAGAATTTTACATTTTGGTGTCACCTCTGTGATGGTGTAACTTACTGTAACCCGGTGCGGTCCCCACCCCCTAGTGACGCCTCTGATACTTATTACTATTTCGATTATAGA
Organism: Ampullaceana balthica; assembly: GCA_944989445.1. Lineage (NCBI taxonomy): Eukaryota > Metazoa > Mollusca > Gastropoda > Lymnaeidae > Ampullaceana > Ampullaceana balthica. The sequence goes on from CALYLW010000717.1 coordinate 408,885, forward strand.
GAATGCAGTATATTATATTTGTTACTACCTGTTGTTTGTTTAAAATGTGCTGTAACATCTTCATATAACAAGAAGGGAACTATCATAATGATATCGTTATGCCATTTAGGAAATACGATCATATAGAATAGGACCATGATACATACAAAAGCGCGGAATTCAATGAAAAGCCTTTTCTGAACTCGTCCTTGATTTGAACATATGGTTAGAATCAGACATGTCCGCCTTGCGCCTGGATCATCTTGCCTGACGCGAGAGTTAAGCATCACACGAGACAAGCAGACGACCAATCAAATATTTTGTTCGACATCCCAAATCCCTGTCTGCCTTTCCGCCCTTTGGTCAATGCATAAATAATGGGAATGTTGACCTTGACCCTGTCAATTTGTGACCAGTTTAGATGTAACTGCTCAGTTGTCCAGATAGGAGAGTATGGTGCTCTTACACAGAAGTAAAAAAAATAATTTGTTGTTGTGTTTTTTGTTGTTGTTTTTTTTGACTCAGAGAGTTTTTGTTTGTTGGATGTTGAGATTTCAAAAATGGTTATTAGGGGCCGTCGATAAATGACGTCACGCGATTTTGGCCGCTTTTTACCCCCTCCCCCCCTCGTCACGCGTCGTCACAAAAAGTTAGACCCCACCTCTAAAAATACGTCACAAAGATGAAGTTAGACCCCCCATCACAACAACAACAAAAAAAAACAACAACTTATTTCCGATTTGAAAATAAGTATGTTTCAAATCACTTTTATTTGTCATTTAAGTATTTATTATTTATTTAGTGAAGGTCTAAATTGTAATGTGTAACCCGCGTGAAGCATTTTAAAAAAAAACGTTTAACCGGCCTTCAGAAAAGAACTGTGTTAACATCCTTAGATTATATTTTATTTTAATGCATACAAATTAAACATTGACTATTGATCATCACGATTAACGTCTTTGTTTAGAAAAAAATTATTTAAAAATAATATTTTTAAAATGTATTTTTACAAATCCCTCAATTGACTGACGGGCATTCCGTAAGAAAGGTCGGCGAACAGGGGTAAATACCTCATCCTGGGTCAAAAGGGAATTATGTAGATTTCTTACCTACGTAGGCTACTATATGAAGACACCTAAATCCACCCTACTTTCTTTTATATTGACACGAGTGACAATAATCTTAATCCACATGACTTGACTGTATCAAGTATCCTTTCTGTGATATTTAAAATTAATGCCTTTAAAAACTGAGCTAAGAAGAAAATTTGTTTTGTTTTCCTCTCGAATTGCGATGTCAAGAATTTGATGCATTAAATAAAGTTAATGAATACTTGACATTTTTTAGATGGGCTCATTTATCATTATATCTAGAATAGCCAGTAGCGTTTGACCAAAAACCAACCGAACAATTATATCAAACTTAAAACGTTTATAATTCTATCAAATAGATTCCACCAACCCTCCCCCCCCCCTTTTTTTTTAAAGAAAAAGGATTTGCGTTTTGACTTAAAATATTTACACATAATCCTATTCAGATCATTTTTAGACATTTATGCTTGTAAAACTCACCATTAGCATTTTTGGAGGTGCTAACAACGATCCCCCGGATTCCCGAGTCATGTGAGCAGTACCTAGAGTCTGGGCTGTAAACGCACACATAAACTTGTTTATTTTGGTGTAACGGGCAAAAAAGTTCGCCGACGGAGCTGCGGTTACATCACAAATGCTTTGATGTCAACATCAAACGACACAGTGTAACAATTTCTTAGGTTATCTTGTGAGTACTCAAACTTATGGATTATAATTAGATTTAATTTTCGTCTCTTGATAGCTTACGCCAACCAGCGTCTGATGGCCTACCGACCGGCACATTGAGAAGCCCTGATTAAAAAAAAAGTCATTAAATAAATTGTAAGCCACCAAATATTTCAGTGGAAGTTTTATTTAAAGTTAACCTTTTGATTGGACGTTACATTTCTTCAACCCCCTCCCTCCCCCTCGTCACGCATCGTCACTAAAGTGTTACCCCCCCCCCTAGGAGCGTGATGTCATTTATAGACGGCCCCTTAGATCTTCATACTGATACCTAGTGGTCATTTAAGCATGTGCTCATTAGAATCTGTTTTGGTAGCAGCTACGTCTTGTTAGACATGCGGCTAAGGTGTTGATAGACATTCAGCTTGTAAACATAGATTGGTGATAATATTGTCACAATTTGAAGGTTTCACTTAATTCACATAGATGAATTCTTACATTTCCAGGTTTGTTTCAGTGACCAGAGTTGCCAGTGTTTAAGAGTTGTTTTTCCCCCCAGGCTTTCATTACCTCTGACAAAAAAGTATCAGTGAAACACATTCAATCTCGTAAAAAAATTAGTTCTAAAAAATGACAGAAGTTGGATTTTACAGTTAATTACTAGGACTTAAAGGCCATGCATTTAAAGTCAGAATTTCAGTATGTATGTGTGTGTGTGTGTGAGGGGGAGTGTAAAAAAAGATTCTACTCGTTTCTGAGCAGTAAAATTATTTTCACCTCCATGCGATCATGTTAACTTTTCTTTTCCAAAACCAAACCGTTCTCAAACGGTGCCCTTTGGTGACTTATTGTGATGACTACTGCCTTAATCAAAAGTGACAGCTTCACTTGTTTACTTCGAGCAAATTTCTCTACTAACATTGAACTGCTTCTGAATTATTATTTTCTTTTCAACTTTTGCTGATCTCAAATATTTGGTAATGAAATTTCTGTCAGAATAAAATAACTTCGCGTCTTCCAATTGTATATAACATGTTCTATTTTCTAATTGCACTGGATCTAATATGCCAAACCTTTTCCCTTTCATGTTTGGAATATTGTTCATCACCCCTCGTCTCATCCTTACCGTCCACACAGCCGCCATGAGTCAGCATATAAATTTGTCAGTGGGGGTAAAAAAAAATTATTCAGGCGTAATATTGTTTTATTCAGGAATTTGTATAGATATTTAAGGAGTCTCGGTCTGTTTGTTGTTGGCATGTGTCGTCGACCAATAGATGGGGTCACAGTTGTTAACTTTCGTAGTAATAATATACTTCTAGTGTTTTGACAGTTAAACAAAAAATAATGTGTACTTTCTGTTTTTGTTTTGATGAATGACTGTTTGATGTGACCTGCCAGTTATAACATAAACTGTTGGCATTCAGTTCACGGCATGTTTTCACACAGGGAAATTATGTAGAGCCTTGCATGCTGCAATAAAAAAACAAAAAAAAATTGAAATCCAGTGTTTTAACTGGTTGATATTGTTGCCCTGTTAGTCCACCCCCCCCCCATCCAACCATCTTAACAATTTTTGAAAACAATAATTTTAGTCCCCTTCCAGCCCGCCCTTAAATCGTAAGGATCACAGGCAAAAGTTGTATGTCAAAAAGACCCCTGTTTAAATTAGGATCGTGGAATAGTACAACTGGGACATAGCACTGCAAATCAAGACACTAGGACTTGTTCGTGGTCTATGTAACAACGAATTTAATCGCGTTTGCTGTTATTTTTATTAGGGCTGTACCGGATTCAAATTTTTGAAATCCGTCCGGAGCCAGATTAGTAAAAACGGCCAGATTCCGGATTTGCCGGGGCCATTATATAAACATATATATATATATATATATATATATATATATATATATATATATATATATATATATATATATATATGTGTATTCTCGGTGCTGGCAAGGCCCCATTGTGCCCTTTGCTCGTTAGTGGTAGCTAAATAACGTGTGAAAGCTACTTCACATGCCCCATAGTCCGTCATTGACTGGAAAGGGGGTTATTATATTAATCCTGTAACAGCCGGATTTGTAAAAATTGCCGGAGCCGGAGACAAAATCTGGTACACCCTTAATTTTTTTACAGCCCCTCCGAGTTCACCTAGCAACACACACGCACTCATCCTCCGGACTCAGTCATTCAAGACGCATGCTCCAACAAATTTTATCACATCAAACACATCTGTTACCGGACTTGTCCAAACCTCTCAGCCTGAACCAATTAGGCAAAGACCATTAAAAAACAATTTCCCTTTAAAAGTATGTTCAAACATTCAAATTGCGTGGAAGGAATGTCGAACTGTAGTGGTGCTGTTAAGGTAGATTCATTACCAGAGAAAACAAACCATACAAATACACCGCCGTTTTAGATGTACTGATGCGCTGCCAAAGCAAAGCGTGCAGATAAGCAGTCCTTGCTTCTTCTTAGGAGGAAAATGTGGGTCATTTTGTTTGAGAAGTTAATAATGAATCGCGTAAGATACGAGAGAGCTTTGGAAAGGACATTTATTGTAGAAATGAGACAATACAATTCACAAAAGTTGCGGCTAAACGCCCCCGTCAGCAGACAATACAAGAACCAACAGGAAATGAGAGTCGAGACAAATTATCTTGTCTATGGTAAGAGCTATGCGGCTTCTGTTTCTTTTTTTTTAATTTTTATTTCAGCTGATATATCGCGTTTTCTTTTTATTCTCGCTCATCGTTTACACCGCTTGAGCGCCATCCATAATTTACAAAAACTTTCTTCGTTTATTTATGGAAACATTCCGGAAACGATGGCAAACGAAACGGGTAGTTAAAATGTGTTTCGTAATTCTTGCGGTCTGCAAATTTTTGCGTGATAAGAAAATCAGGAGTTCTCTTGTGAAGAAATACCATAAGCATGCAAGCACACCAAAATGATAATTAGATTTTATCTAAAAATAGCTAAACATGTGAGTTTATTGAATAAACGAGGACATGCTATGGCCATAAGAGGCAGTAAAAGTGCAGCAGATTGCAGAAAACAAAAACATGATCAATAGAACACAAACCATCTTTATTTTTTCATCCTCATTATTGCAAATATATCGCCTAGAGCTATTGCTGGTTATAGATTATTTAAAAAAACAACTTTCCATTCCAAAGCATATTTGACATTACATTTGTCCTGTAAAAGTAGCTGTTTTTGAAGTTTCTTTCTTTTTTTTAAACTCCACTATTCCCCGTTTCTATTTGAATAAAATGTTAAAAAATCAGGACTGCGTGTCGAATCGGAGAACGTTTTCGTTAGAGAAGAATTTAATGTGTGACAGCGATGCTGGATGCCGGATAGGAGGAGGTTACATTGGGTTAATGAGGAGAAACCACGGCAATTATTCATTTAAACATCGCCCATCAATGTCAAGGAAGCTACATCCGTAACAACATAGGTTGCCTAGCAACGAAATCTTTAATGGTAATGATTCTTGCCGGAGATTTCGGCTGTTATTTTTCTCCAGTCGATTGGGGGTGGATGATTTTGTCAGCGTTAACTGGTGCACTCGTTTGCCGTGAACTGGTGGACTGGTGCACTAGATTGTCCTATCGAGGGGAAATTTTGCACATAGACTTTTGTCACCTAACTAGGTATTCTATCAACATTTCTGATCGATCGAATGTATTTTAATTAAATTAATGAATTTTTAGATAATCTCTATGTATCTCTATGTAGCCTGTAAATGTTTATGCTAGTCTGTCGCGCGGTGCGTATTATATTGGACATAATCAATACATTTAGTTATGTCTCATATATAAGGGATTTATAGTCAAAAACATTTTTTTACGGGTTGTTTAATTTCACTCATGAATTCTTGTCTTGAACCCTGGAAATGAACGAAGATGAATAATCTAGATGAATGTAACTGAAATGAAGTCTGAGGGAATAGGGTTTGAGTCCCCTATATCTGTTGAATATTTTTCACATAGTATTTCAAAACTACCGGTGTGGATTTAAAAAAAAAGAAAGAAAAAGAAAAACCAATTTTTGTCCTAGCCTCAAACAATTCCCCCACCCAGACGACCCACCCCCCACACTCATTTATAAATTCATGGGAAATATTTCAAAGGCTCAGTTGTGGCAGTAACCAGCATCCGTGGAATGATAGAACCAGGATCGAATCCGAAATTCCCCTTTGTATTTTATTATTGTTTTTCGTAATGTTTATTTTTATTTTTTCAATTGTGCTTTTGATCAACTTCTTTCCATTAAAAAAAATCAATGAAACGAGAACTAGCAAACACAAAAATAAACAGCATGTCTATTATGTGGCATTGTGTCAGAAACCCGAACGAAAGTTTGAGTATCAAAACCAGCAATTACGTTTCAGATTGGAGATTCATTCATCGGTACTAAAATCCCATTAAAATGTCGAGGAGGTTGAAGTTGGAAAAAGGCAATTCTTTGAAACTAGACAATATTATCTAGCGTCTTCTGGTCTATGACGTTTGTTAGCTCACGGAGAATGAATGATAGTCTTTTATTGGGCAAGTCTGAGGTTTGTTCCATCTCCAATGGCAACGTGGTGCTGGCGAATCAATATGACCGGAAGAATCCATGCGTGACTAAGCTGGCCTCGGTGCCAGCGGGAGGGAAAAGTGTCTATAGTCTAAAGTAGTGAGACAAGCTTAAGCCATACGGCATACGACCAGAGAGAGGCGTAGCAAGGGTGCAAGGGCTCAAATGTCCCCGGGCGCCAAAATGAGGCTTTCAACGTCCCATTATAATAAGTAAACTCGGGTAAGATAATAATTAAACTGGGGGAAAAGTGTGTGTGTGTGGGGGTACCACTAAAAAAAATGTGCACCTTCTTTTCCCCGTCACTCACATTTTACAAGCCAGAGGTAGGTAACAATTTACCACCTTGTATATGTTAAATATCTCCCATTTTTCTCTACCTTAATACAGAAAGGCGTCGCACAAATGAAGTTTCTAGGTTAATTAATGCTGTCAGATGTCCCACTCCCTCCCCCCTGTTCTCTCTCTCTCTCTATCTCTCTTGCCCTGTCTGGTTTTCAAACTTTTAACATCAACAGGCTGTGGCCGTGTTTTCCTTCGTTTAACTACCTTCATCAGTCGCTTCCCACCGACCCACCGAAGGTTAAAAGTCAGTTGAATGTTAAAAAAAAATAATAAGTAAATAAGGTTCGTTTGACCTGTCATCTCCTTACGTGGCTGCTTCATATCTCACTGTAACAGTCATTAAATACGTTTGAAAATGACACCATTTCAGCCAAAATCCAAGGTGAAAGGGATGGATATGTGTGGTGGGGGGTTGGGGGTGAGATAATTTGAGTGTTGTCAGATTATAATAGCAATTCATTTTACATTACCAAGGTTTTGCTAGTGCATGCGAGGTCATGTCATTCTGACACGAGGTAATTAAAAGGTAAATATCCTGGCACAAGGTTACTACGTTTAAAAAAAAATTGTATTAATAATTTTTAGAGGGGGAGAAAATATTCACGATCCCTTAAGACTGGGCTTTATATTGTGTGGATTGAACAGCTTAACACTGAGTGGCGTGGAATGGGGACAGTACTCTCTGTAACGTTCCAAGATTTTAGCAACATCCAACACGAATAAATGGGCCGACAATGCGCTCATGAATTTATTCTTTTAAAATACCGCACCCATCCACAAGCTTGTTTTTTAAAGTTACAGGATTGTTGTACAGGATTGTTGCACAGGATTGTTGTACAGGATTGTTGCACAGGATTGTTGTATTTGGGTTAAGGCGGGCAACAAGACCCTAGCGTAAAAAAAAACAAAACAACCCAAGTGAAAACATTGCTTGGGAACCGCTTCTTAAAGTAAAACTTGACATTAATAGTTAGCATGTCAATTGTTGACTGAGTAGCTGAAGGACGAAAAGCGTTGGTGTACGTAGCTGTTCTCTATGGACTGATACACACAATTGTATCCTGTATCCCGTAGGCCAACAATTAGTGCCAAAAGGAATTGTTGGGCAATAGTCATGAGTGATATCCCCTCCAGTAATTGTGGCGCGATCTAATCTCCAATTGTAGGTCAGGATTTTATTGCCCCTTTAAAATGAAAGTCAGTTGATTGAACTGTGTGGCGGATCACGTGCAGAGGCGTCGTTTGATTTTATGTGGAACCCCCTCCTCTGCATCTCCCCCAACACACACAATCTCGCCACCTTCCACTCAGTGTTTTCGATGCTCAGCGGGATTGTAAATTTAGTCGATTCAATTTACTTTTAATTACGCTCGGCAGTTGCACACTCACCTCGACAACATTATTAATAGTTGAAAATTAATCTCTACTGATTCCTTTCTAATTCAGCAGTCGCCTCTAATACGCCATTTATAGTTGAGCACTAACTAACCTCTACTAACGCCATTTATAGTTGAGCTATCATTGAAAAGTCGAAGACAAAAATCTTTCATAACGCTGGCATTAAAATAAAATAAAACAAACCCGTAAAAACAAAGTTTTTGACTATAAATCCCTTATATATGAGACATAACTAACAGTATTGATTATTTTCAAACGCGACAAACATTTACAGACTGAATCTGTCTTAACTAAACTTTGCTTCATAACCCTGAGAGGGGAAAAGTCTGGTCACCGATCGCTGGTCCGAGCTCAGCATGACACGTAAAATGTAAACAAAAGCACGCCGGTACTTCGATGGGTCGACGTCAAAGCGTCAACTCAAACTCTCACGTGGGAAAAAAAAACGATAACAAACCGTGAATTTGAATTACATACGTTATATAAGGATAAACTAAAAATGCATTAATTTAATTACGGTACGTTCGATCGATCTGAAATTTTGATACAATGCATTGTTAGGTGAGACGGGTCCGTGTGCCAAATTTCAGCTCAATCGAATCACGGGAAGTGGGTCATTTTTGACTTTTGATTTTCCGCCCGCCCAAGACAGAGAGAGAGATGACGACAGACAGAGAGACAGAGACGGCCGTGAAGTTAATATAAGGGATTTAAAAAAGAAAGAAGTTAAAGCGGTGATGGGTTGTCAAAAAGATTTATAATCAGTTACAGTTAATGTTATTGACGTCACATTTCTGAGGTTATCTCAGGCCTTGGGGTTGTACGTTCTCCAATGTTCCTCCACGAGCATCAAGGGACGGTACCCTAGGGACTCCATAACAGAAGTTCACTGACGCCGCCTGTGCCAAGAAACTGGCGCACTTGGAAAAGGTCCCGTCGATAAAAGGAGGCTTACATTAAGACAATAGGGGAAAGTTTCTCAAACTTTTCTTTGGAAGACCCCTAAATGTTTGTTCTAAAATTATCCATGGCTGTGAAGCGGTAACTAAGATGAAGTTAAGGTTAGAAGGGGCCAGGGATCGTCACAAATTCGTTCGATGGTCCCCGTGCAATATTTCACAAAATTTACAGAGCGGTAATCCTAAACAGCCGCGCGGCGTCGGTCAGATATCTGCGTGGCCGAGCGGCCGCGCAGCTTAAAGGGAACATTCGAGAAGGCCTATAAATAACAAATGTATCAATTTTTGAGAAGCACTGTAATTTCGGGTAATGATGACCGAACGAGAACAATGAATCAATAGGACCCGGTCTCTAGCGTGACGTGCGCCAGTTTCTCCGCACGTATGCCGCCAATAGATGGACCTCGGGAGACGACGGACGTTTTCAAACTTCAGAGACTTGAAGACTTTACAGTAAGCAACATTGTCTGGGTCTGCAGTCAGATACATTGTCTGGGTCTGCAGTCAGCAACTTTGTCTGGGTCTGCAGTCAGATACATTGTCTGGGTCTGCAGCCAGCAACATTGTCTGGGTCTGTAGTCAGCAACATTGTCTCGGTCTGCAGTCAGCAACATTGTCTGGGTCTGCAGTCAGATACATTGTCTGGGTCTGCAGTCAGTAACATTGTCTGGGTCTGCAGTCAAAATTTACATTGTTGTTTCCCCCGCTCGATTTTGCTGGTGTTGGTGGCTGGATACGTTAAAGTAAATCTGCAGTTACACGTTGAAGTAACTCAGCAGTTAGACGTTTTAAAGTAACTCAGCAGTTACTCTTGGAGATCTCAAATTGTGTTTCATAACCTTCGTTTGACGTGGTCCTTAGGGGCCGTCCATAAAGCACGTCACGCTATTTTTGACCATTTAACCCCCTCCCCCCTTTTTCCCCCTTGTCAAAAACTGTCACAAATCTCGCCCCCCCCCTTCCCTAAAGTACGTCACACTTTCGAACAAAAATTTTGTTTTTTATTAACAAAATAATTAAAATTTAATATAAAACACAGTGACGTCACACATGACTGGGAACGCCCCTTGTCACAAACTGTCCCAGTTTCTTACACCCACCACGTGACGTAGTTTATGGACGGCCCCTCACCTGAAAGTTCGTCCGGTAGGGTAACACGACATGAGTGACTGATGTTGACTATGTGACAGTGATATTATGTACCTTACTTCTATCAGACTAGGACACAATATGTGTTTACGATATCATTAAAGAAAATAACTGGTTTATAATAATTTATAAAGATCGTGGTTCGTGTAGGATATTTACCAGATACTCCCACCTTAGACATTATGAAGTAGATCGAGCACCTTGTGTTCGTTGAAGCTTCTAGACATTTTCTCCTTGTAAAAAATAACAGCGACGCCCCTGCCACCCAGCCATCTACCGTCTGCCGTCGCCAATAAAAAATAAATCAACTTTCTTTTGTGTAATCTCTGCTAGTGTTCTTGACAAATCGACCCGTCACCACAGATGACACTTAATACAAAGTTCGACCTTTGCCATCGTCACGTAGGTGCCCATTTCCTAAGGCTGCGTTACATCTCGGTAATGAGAAGACTGCTATTTATAGAACTAAGTGGCTTTAAATCAGTCCTATACCACAAGGGTAACCCACTTTACTAGTCAGATTTATTCAAATTTCAACAATGGACTTTGTCCATGAAGCAGGGCTACTTGCACCACCACCACCACCACCCCATCCCCCTACAACAGAAACAAGACTAACAAGGACTAAGTTTTTATTTTAATTTGACCTAATTTTTACGGTCACTTTGAACTGAACTAAGTTGTTGCCAGGAAGAAATAGCTTGTCCTATTGTGCCATCTTCGGACTACAGGGGTTTCCGAAAGTAAATTTAGAAAACAAGTAATAAAAACTCGAATGAGTATTTAAACGTGATTCCCAACAAAGAATTTCCGATTTTTTTTATTCAAGTGAAATCATTCTAGATTACATTAAAAGTTATTTCGAATCAATAAATCTGAAACTAATCAAATACTAGCTTTCTACAAATTGCTGCTAAAATTACGAGAGTCGAACGAAAAGATATTTTTCAAAAATTCCTTCTCCAACATTGTTTTAAATATTATTAGCTATCATTTGGCGTTTGTTTGAACTCGATAGATGTTATGGTTTGCGAGAAATTGACAAAATACTGATATTTTTTCCTTTTATTTTTTGGATTTTCCAGGAAATCCAGTAAACCCTTTCGGTATTTTTTTTACCACGTGCACATCCTTGGGACCTCCTTAACATATTTGCAAAAGACCCGAACCCTCTATCTGGTATTGTTCATGAGGAGTTGCATGATCAAGCTCGAACAGATAAGACAGAAATATCAAATATAAAAACGCAATTTTTCCCATGGGAAATTGCGTTAAAAATGCCGTATTCTTTTTCTTTTTTTTTAAAAAATGTTATTTTTAATTTTTATTTTTTAAGCACCCTTTAGTTTTGTTCAAACACTCTTCTATTTCGAGTTTGGTGAATTGGTATAATTCAAATTGCTTATTGATTAACGAAGGTAAAAACACTAGAGAGAATTATCAAATTGTATAATTAATGCAATTAAGTCAAATAAGATCAGACAATGAATTAATCAGAAATTGTTTGCTCACGTTAGAATACTTGAAAAATGAACACATGATATAGATGGAACAGGTCCGGCCTAAGGGAACGTGAGGCCCCGGGCGAAGTGAATTTGGTGGCCCTAAATGTAACAGAAAAATAAATAAATAAATATGGAAAGGTTCTTGTGCGAGGCCCCCACTAATGATGAGACTAATCGGTGGCCCTAGGCGTTTGCCTAGTTCGCCTATGCCTAAAGCCGGCCCTGGTTGGAACGCCGGGAATTTTTTATGATTGTCTTTTTTTCTATTGCGCTTACACTATCCAAGATAACCAAAGTTGCGCTCTGATTTTCAAAAACTCTTACCAAATAATTAAATAAATAAATAAAAAATTTAAAAAATCATGAAATGTTCTTTCATTTGTTTTGGTTGTCACACTCTTTAAAATATTTTGGAAGACTGTTCCACAATTTAGGTGCCACTGATTCGCACGCCAAGGGACTTTCTCCTTTGTCCATCCACTCCGGAAACTTTCAGAAGGGACTGGGTAGCAGAAAGCAGCTCCTTTAGAGATACGTGTTCCGATTTTAATTCCGTCAAATACTGCGGCGCTGATTCGTCCACACAGCCATAAGATTTGGACATACATTTATTTTCTATTTACTCAGCCACAGGTAGCCAGTGTTGGTACACATTCACATTTTGGGTCGGTACCCACACATCACCCACACATCAGACCACACGACAACAACCACACATAATAAAAGTCTGTCTTCGAATGTTTTAACCAGCAACTCATCCCTCCCTATGTAGGACACCGAACAACATTAACCAATTCATCAGCATAGCCACAACCCCGCCTATCAGAAGTTTTGTGGAAGTGATAACGTGTAGGACATACCCACGAATTCATTTGAGTAGGTTTGAAATAATCATAGATGATGATGAGTAGGTTTGAAATAATCAGAGATGATGAGTAGGTTTGAAATAATCAGAGATGATGAGTAGGTTTGAAATAATCAGAGATGCTTTGTAGGTTTGAGATAATCAGAGGAAGACGAGTAGGTTTGAAATAATCAGAGATGATGAGTAGGTTTGAAATAATCAGAGATGCTAAGTAGGGTTGAGATAATCAGAGACGCTGAGTATTTTTGAAATAATCATAGATGCCGTTTAGAATAAAGAAGTCTAAATCGGTTCCACGCACCATATGAGCCCCACACTCACAACCCCCCTCGGCCCAGGAGCTAACGGATGTCCAAGAACTGTTGTATTATTTCCATGCGCATAGTTATAAATATAAACTCTCACACTTTATTTAGTAAATAACGCACTTACAGAAGAGTAATTTCCATTTGTAAGTGTACCCCCCCCCCGCTTAGTCTACAGCACTTAAAGTTTCTGTGACCAGCGAGCCTCAAACCTTACTAGACTTACTATACCTTCAAGAAATGTTGGAGTCGGGATAGAGGCGTATTTTAATTCAGAAATTTTACAACTGTGCTCCCAGCCACTTGGGATCGGTTTTATAAAGCATATTCCTAAACACATGTGTTCTGTTTCTTATCAATGTTACCATATTTTTTTGATCAATTTTTTTTTCTCCCAAAAATTATCTTGTCCCGGACAGTGTCTGAGAACACGAATGATCGCTGTGGGCTCTTCTTTAAAAGAATTAGTATTGCCCCTGGTTTAATGGAAATTTTAAATATTTTCTTTATCAAAGCTAATCATTTACTGCTTTATTATGTACTTATATTTTCTATTACAGACGTTCCTTCTGTACAGAAGATTATTGCGCCCTACGTTTATCCATGGTTTGTGTTTAGTCCTGCATTCTGATTAGATTTTTAAATGTTGATAAAGTGTCGGTTTTCATGGTTTCCTCAGGCAACCCATTTCACGCCCGAATTCCAGACGGGAAGAACGAATGTGTAGTGTTTGTTCTTGCATACGGAATGAGAAAAGTGTTTTTATCACTATGTATATCTGAAGGTTGGCTTAGATTATCTTTGTGTTGCATTTTAAGTTAGAATACTAAAGGCCCATCATCGATATTTTAAGAATCATTGGTACGAACACGAATTAGAATGTGTCCATAGAGACAACTTATTCTGTATGTAAATGTGCAGAAAAAAAACCCACCTAAAATAAAAACATATTCTCTATAAATAAACATTTTTGTTTCAAGTTTGTTATCCAAATATTAGAATTGTGTCAACTTGAGTGGCACCTGGCCTCCATCCTGTAGGACAGTGCTTCTCAAAGTGGTGGTCCGCGGACCGGTGCCGGTCGGTGGGCCATCCGATGCCGGTCCGCAGTAGTTACCAAGAAAGGAGATTTCACTACCTCGTCAGTACAGGGAAAATAGTTCACCGGTCCCTGGTGCAATGGAAAAAATTCCTGCCGGTCCGCAATACTAAAAAGTTTGAGAAGCACTGCTGTAGGATGCACGTAAATCAAATGAAATAAGTTCTCTGGTGTTATTATGAGCTGAATTAGATGGAAACGCAATCCACTTGACGGAGTGAAGTCGTCCTTGAACTTGAACGTTTAGTTCATTCAGAAGTCGATCAAAACAATCTTAAATATCGCAGACGCCCTTGCTATGCAGATAACTGCGTCTTATACCTATGCATTATATGGTGTTTGTTTGCTTTAAGGGAAAAGAAAAAGGTTGGGGCCACTTGGGGGGGGGGTAGACATGATTCAATGAAAAATGTAACATATTCCTCCACCCACAGTTCTTTTCGGGACACGCCTTACATCTTGAAGTGGCCACCCATGTAAATCAGCCTCAGCCTCCAATATGCTGACGATGACTCGATATCTTTTCGATTGTGATCATTGCTATGTTGGCTTGTTTCTGTTGAAGGTAGTGGAGTGGATGAAGGTTCATATCGTAAACTATTAAACCTTATATCCACACAGTCACGCTGTTCAGACCCACAATCAAAAGGAAAGTGTTTTTTTGGGGGTGTGGGGGTGGGGGTGGGGGGGGTGGGGCGTGCATGGTGGTGTAAGGACTGCGAATATTGGGTAGGTAATACACCACTTGAACTGCCCGGCGTGACTTGACGATGGAAGTCATATGACGGTTATAAAAATCTTATTTTGGGAAGTTGGTGAAATCTGAATTCAGAAATTAACCAGACCCTTTAAAAAAATTAATAATAATAATAAAAGCTTTAACCCCTTTTCTCAAGACCCGGTTTATGTTTTTAGAACCATTGACGCCACATACATCTGCGTGTTAAAATTATACGCTTATAATGAGTCAGCTCTGAGTCTTTCAACTTGGCCCGGCTCTTCAAGAGTAGAAAAGATTCGCATTCCCTAACCTGGAACTCCTTTCCTGCAGTCTATCTCATTTACTGCATAAAATATAAGCACACGATTTTAAGACGACACGACGTTATTTTATATTTGCCCTGTACATTGTTTCACCCTCTGGGTGCGTCACGCTCTTATGTGCCGAAAACACGTTGGCTCTTGTTATTTAAATTTCTACTCACCAAAAGCAGTTGGGTTATTACGGAAGCGTTTCAGAGAATTCAGTCAGTCAGCAATAAAGGTGATGTTATAAAAGATGACCAGTTGTTCTAATACGATCTTGCGAATTAAAGATTCATCCGGCTGCATGCCGTTCAGGTACTATACTACTATACTATAGAACTATAGTAAACATTTAAACTATTTCAGACACGGGTTGGTCAGACTCCAAGTCAGGGGCTGCCTAACCCCATGGGGTGCTCGGGATTCTTGAATGGGGAGCTAACCTATGGCCGCACCAAGTCATGAAATACAAAGTTAGAATCAAAATACATAAAACGATAGGTAACATGTTGGTTTCCTTGGTAATAGCTACTACAAACAAATTGCTCCACATACTCTTTTTCCGCCCTGGATGGCATAAGTCATTGCCCTCAGATACACATCAGCTTCACCAAGTGCACTACCAGTTCACCCAGTGCACAAAGAAAAGTAAAATAGGCCAATAGACCCATTAGTAAGATGTTTTTTGTGTGTACTGCGTACTGCTTCTCCTGCTTGCTGTCTCAGGTCACCTGACCCGCTCACATGTGCGTGTGAGTGTATGTGAAAGCCTGCGAGCTTCTATCAACACGCGTGTGTGTTTGCGTGGGAGAGAGCGCGTGATATTGATTTACCTGGCGAATACGTTGATATAAGAAAGACCGCAATGCGCAGACACTTTTTTTATTGGACTTTCTAAAATTATATGTGCGCCTCTACAAATCGCTTCCTAATGAGTCATGTCTTTATTAGGGGTCTGGTCTGGGTTTCTAATCACATCATTAACTTCTTTTAAAACGTATCTGTTTAACTCAATGCATTTTCTCTGACTTATGTGCCATATTTGACCCCCCTTTCCAGTCCTTTACGGACTATGGGGCAAGTGATGTAGCGTTCTCAAGTTTTTAGCCACCACTAACGAGCAGGGGAATGTGTGGCCAGCACAATGCCCCAAGGGCCTTGCAAGTACCCGGGCTCGAACTCGTGACTCGGGATCTGCCTCGGATCGATAGTCCAGTGCGCTACCACTTAGACCATCACGCCCCATAAACTTGTACACAAACTCGTTTATTTTAATTAGGAATATTTGGTCTCAAGGTAGAAAACAAAGAGAAGCTCCTCGCGGTTGCTCTAGAACATTGATGGCGAACCTATTGCCACGCGTGCCACAGACGGCACGCAGAGCCCCATCAGCTGGCACGCAACTAAAATATCATTTCTTTAATCAAACCACTTTGCTGGCACTTCGTGTTGGTGCTTTGCTAAGTAGGTTTTAATTGAATTTTCGGCACGCGGACCCAAAAAAGGTTCGCCATCACTGCTCTAGAAGTTAAAGCGCCCATCGCTTCTGGTGGATTTTTAGTCACTGTGATCCTTAACGATGTCCTTTCTGAAAGTTTCCAATTGTGATGGGAGCCCTTTGGCGTGAGCTCCTTTGAATCCACGGCACCAAAATTGTGGGAAGCTTTCAAAATTTGTGAAAGAATGTGGAAACACATAATTAAAGAAAAATTTGAAGAGATTTTTTAATTTTATTTGATAAGAGTCTTTAAACATCAAAGCGCAAAGAGCATCCTAGTCTAGCACGGATAGTGTTAGCGATATAAAGAAGAAAGCATACTACTTGGGGGACGTCTAACTCGGTACCTGTGTCCGGCCTTGTTCTCTCCAACAGTTTGCTACCGACACGTTCCTGTCTTCTTTAAACTCGTAGAGAACTCAACAAAGTCTTTGAACACATATACATGTTTATCAAAGCATGGGGTAATGGTGAGTTTATTAGACCGCTTAATAGAGTTCCCGATATTTGAGTTCTTTTAAATAACCGTACGTGCTTTTGATGATTAATATTTAGATAATCTTTTATATATTCATTAACCATATTTATTTTTTCATTTACTTTTCTTTTGCATTTTCTTCTTTCTTACCGATTAGCGTCTCGATTAAATAAATAGAGATGTAATAAATTTGTGGGGCAGCAAGGGTCAGGACAGAAAAATATTTATATATCTCAGGGGCGTGAAAAACATGAAAAAGCAGGTGTAAAGTTAGGGGGAGGGGGGTTTCCAATATGGATTCTTAAAAGTGCGTTATTTGAGTGCATGTTTTTTAAAGTTAAAGCTACGTGTTTAGATGATAATTTCACGCCATTGGTTGGAGTTCTGCAAATAGTTTCTAAATAAACATGTATGCAGGCCAAAGCTAAACAGATCGATAAGTTATGCTTGGCTGGTGGCGCTAACCTACACGGTCCACTGGTTCTCGGAGGTTGTGTCTGACCGCTCTATTGACCCTTCAAGGAAAAACGTTGATAATGAATATCAGGTGTGGGACTTTTTTGCCTAACAGTTTTAGAATAAGTCAAAGTTAGATAGTATATAAAAGCGTGAACACGTTTCCACTAGATGTCATTGGTTGCACCAGGGAAAAGCAGCGTCCGGGGCAAAAATTGCTTTTTGCGCTCACCATCAAAGTTTGGTATATAATTGGAAAGTAAGTAAAGAAGGTTTTACCAGACTTTCCTTTAGGCACTTGAGGCCTCCGTACGTTCGGAATGTGTATTAGTAATTAGTGATATATTTCAATATTTCCCAAGCGCAGACCTAATATTGACTTACTAATTAGTAATAAACACAATTAGGGTCAAAGGGCAAACAGAATATTGATTACTCTACGTGCATCATCAAGATAAGTAGGACTTATTGTTTTTTTTTAAATGTCATCTGGAAGGAAAATAAATCTGGTTTCCAAAAACATCACGTGCTCGCCCCACTTGAGACCAGATACCGTATGTAGGTGTGCATCAGACCTGGCCTTGAAAAGTTCTTACAAATATGTTGTTTACGTCGGAGCGTTCTGATTGGTTCCTACAAGTTAAATGTTTAACGGCGAAGCACCGCGTTACGTGAACCATGTTTTACAGCTCTGGCCAAACGGGTATTCCCGGTTAAAAAAAAATTCTGGTAAAATTAGCGTATACACTAGTTCTATAGCCCGTTCGTTCATAAGCTGACCCTTTTGGAAGAGAAAAGTATTAAATGCGTATAACCCGCTCGCAAGCCGACCCCCCTAAAACAATAGGACAGCTTAAACAAAATGGTACACATTTTTTTAAAAACTACATGCTAAATCGGTCATTATGATTGTTTACTTTATAATGCCTATCTCTGTCTTTGTGCTCTTTGTTAGGCAAGAGTTACCCGTATTTAAAAAAAAATTCGTTGGTAAACAGAGACGAAAGCGCGTACTTTAAAATTCGTTTTTGAAAACAAAATTTGTAAAACAATTTATTAAAACATTCACAAAAATAAATAAAATTATTAAATAAGGTAAGTGCAGATGTTTAATGATATATTATAACTTCTGGTAGAGCAGTCGAATCTTGTAGAATGTAGAAAAAGACCTTGATGATCTACAATAACAGCACCGATATTGAATATCCACGCAGAAATACGCTAATGACCCGCTCGTAAGCCGACCCCCCCAACTTTTCCCCCTGGATTTTTTCCAAAAAAAGGTCCGCTTGCGAACGAGGATATACGGTAAGTGCATGGGCTGCATCAGTTCAAGAATTAAAAAATGGCATGCAAGACGTTGCACGTTTAAAATAAAAAAATTAAAATAAAAAACAACAACCTATATGTGTGTGTGGCAACACTGCAAACGGGTGTTTCTAGTTTTATTGAGTCATATTTATTATTTAGTGTTTTTATTGACAGCAACATTAAATCCTTGATCCCTTGCGCTAACTTTACCATTGTGGCAGCTTCTTATTATCTCCCATAGTGACTCGCCGTCGTACACTTGATAAACCATTTTATGGATATCCACCATTTGCCGTTATATTGTCGTACAACTCGAAGTTTTTGTTTAATTAAATATGATGAATCCAATGCGAAACAGAGGCATGAAGAGCTATTCGTATTGCTTAGATGGTAATATATATATATATATATATATATATATATATATATATATATATATATTATATATATATATATATATATATATATATATATATATATATATTAAATTGACGTTGAAAGCTATAAGTCCATCAATTTAATTATTGATTAAAGCTTCTATGGGCAAAGCTGTTGGTTTGAACATATATTTTTTTTCTCCTTAAGAATATCCAGAGGTGTTGGCATACAGTGCAGCTCCGGATATCTCCAATTTCATCTGAGTACACAACCATGTAGAGTGTAGACTGTAATAGTTATAGCATTTGCTTGTTGATTTTTTTCCCTCCTCAGATCCAGCATTCTGTGGAAGAGTTAAACTTCTAAAGTAGCGTATCATTAAAAAATGTTTTGCCATTTCTAAGTACCTAAGGCCAGAAAATGATCACATCCTAAAACATAATGTTTTAGTAAAAAATGTTTAGTATAAATAAAGAAATACAGACGTAAGAATATATTATAAAAATGTGTTAAGCAATTAAGTGTGTTTGTTTGTTTGTTTCTTACTCAAGCCCACTATTGCTTTTCAACATAACTTAGAATTAATTTTTAAAAAATTTTTAAGAGATGCCGGAAATGAGTACCCGAATGTTCTATTAATAGATTTTCGCCAAAAAAAATTAAAAAGTCCTATACCTTAATTAATCTATGAAATTTATAGGCGCCTCCTGATGATGATTTATGATAAATTGTGAGAATTGGTGTACACCGTACAGTACGAGTACCTGGGAAAAGGCGTTGATGACTAACAAATATTTCTTTTACGATTGTTTATGTTTGCTCATTCCAACATGAAACACGGGGCAATCTCCTTGAAAATGAACTATTTACAAAAGATCGATTGCCCGAAGCCCAGTTTCATTTTAAGTCTGTTTTTGAATTGAACACCAAGGCCTGCAAGCATGCAGATGCCCCCCGTATGTTGCTCATGCGCACGGCTCTGTTGTAGGCGCACGCTTAGAAGGTACGTTGAAAGAACTCATTGATCGCTCAATTTCCATACCCTCCCGACCACCGCTCTATTACAAGTCTTTTGATCCACCCCCGAGACACCGGAGATTAGACAAATTATGCGGATTGAAATAGTAGCGCAGTGCCCTGCTCACGTTGACCTCTGAACGGTGTTGTGCGGACTGGGGACAGTAGGTCAAAGGTCATGTGCCTCGAACTTTTTCTGTTGAAACTTTGGCCTCGTAAAGTAGTCTGGGAAATGTGGGATATATTTGATTTCATCTAGTCTGGGAAATGTGGGATATATTTGATCTCATCTAGTCTGGGAAATGTGGGATATATTTGATCTCATCTAGTCTGGGAAATGTGGGATATATTTGATATCATCTAGTCTGGGAAATGTGAGATATATATGATCTCATCTAGTCTGGGAAATGTGGGATATTTTGATCTCATCTAGTCTGGGAAATGTGGGATATATTTGATCTCATCTAGTCTGGGAAATTTGGGATATATTTGATCTCATCTAGTCTGGGAAATGTGGGATATATTTGATCTCATCTAGTTTGGGAAATGTGGGATATATTTGATCTCATCTAGTCTGGGAAATGTGGGATATTTTGATCTCATCTAGTCTGGGAAATGTGGGATATATTTGATCTCATCTAGTCTGGGAAATGTGGGATATATTTGATCTCATCTAGTCTGGGAAATGTGGGATATATTTGATCTCATCTAGTTTGGGAAATGTGGGATATATTTGATCTCATCTAGTTTGGGAAATGTGGGATATATTTGATCTCATCTAGTTTGGGAAATGTGGGATATATTTGATCTCATCTAGTCTGGGAAATTTGGGATACACATTCTTGAAGAGGACCCATGGAAAAGGAACCTATTGGCAATGTGAGTAGCTAATTGCATAACATAAACTACTACCTCTGTTAAGTATTCTAGGTTGTTCGCTCAATTTGCCTTCACATCACGACTCACTGGCACCCACGTCCATGAACAGACACTGACATCGATTTGTTTACACATTTTACAGAAATAAACATCTTGGGAATCTTTTCCTGTTTTTATCCCATGAATATCTAACATTAAACTTAGCGATGTATTCTTAACATGACCGTGTCTGACTAGTGAAGGAAGGCATACACGTTTCGAAGCCTACAGGGTCGAATCTGAGGTACAGAAACTAATTAAGATTTTAACACCCCCCCCCCACACACACACACGTACACACAAATTAATTAATTTTTTAAAAAAAACGTAAATCTCACCGTTTCCACTTGACAATAGTTTTGGGCCTAAGGGGCGACTTCAGGAGACTCTTGTTCTCTGTACCCTGACCTAAATTTCTATAACTTAAATAACTTTGTGGCCCATACTTTATCTGATCCAACCGGTGAATGGCCTGCTGACACAATGATAACTTGTGTT
The DNA here is from genome assembly GCA_944989445.1 of Ampullaceana balthica. Taxonomy (NCBI): domain Eukaryota; kingdom Metazoa; phylum Mollusca; class Gastropoda; family Lymnaeidae; genus Ampullaceana; species Ampullaceana balthica. The sequence continues at coordinate 430,416 of CALYLW010000717.1, forward strand.
TACTTTGCTGGTTGTATATCTCACTCGGTGTCCGCAGCATTCAACACCCAGACCCACTTTGACCAGGGACCTGTTCAGACAAGATCTCGGCTGTTCCTTCTTGGTACAGCTACGCGAGATGTTTTTTTTAATTGCCTCCCTACTCGAGCCCGCGGCCGAGATATGTCTTGAACCGGACCATCCCACTTCACCTTTTAATTTACCGTTTTATTGTTACCTAACAACTTGTCTTTCGGGTGATAGCAGAATACAATGGAACTTCAAATATATATATATATATATGGACGTGTTTATCAACTCTGCAAATCTTATCTTTAGTATCATTTCACATGATCTTTGAATTATCTAGAACAGTGATGGCGAACCTTTTTGGGGCCGCGTGCCCAAAATTCAACCAAAACTTACTTAGTGCCAACACTCCAATGAAACCCGAAAATGAGGGTTTTGGCCTGGGCTGGTTTGATTAAGGAAGTAATATTTTATTCGCGTGCCTGCTGACGAGGCTCTGACTTCGTCTTCGTGACAGTAAGCAGCCGTCAAACGAAAACCTAGAATATGTGCCAAACAGTTATTTATTTTTTTTAAACCTAGGAAAAAAAAAGTTTTTTCTAAGTTCTAAAGCCAATAAGCAAGTACATTCTATAATCAAAAGAATCCTTCCGCAGTAAATGCTTTGACATTTGCATGTATCGCTTTCAGGATAAGAGAGGGGAAAAAAGAAGAAAAAACAAAAACAAAAACAAAACAAAAACTCAAATTATAAAACTCGCACAATTCAGGAAACGTTTTAAAGACGTCTTCATAATCAAGTCAAGGATTTTTTTGAAGGTGAAAGGAATGAAAACAGAAGCCAGACACTTAATTTCTGACAACGCCACGCTGAAAAATTACAGCGAGACCACTTTCTTGTATAATTTTTAAAACCATGATTAGTGTACATACTTTTAGAACAGTGTCTTGCACACACAATTTTTCTTAATCAATAATTTTTAATTTTGCTCCTTGTATATGTTTTAGAAGAAAACTATTTGTATTATTTACACACTCACACTTAAAATGACTTTAACTTCTGACTCCACCGTCCGCAACAGAAATAAGCAAATAAATGGTCAGATAATGAATTTAAAAAATATATTTTAAATTAGGAACTGCGGAAATATCCACAAAGTAATAAAAGTTTGCTGAGAGGTTATTTCGCATCTTAGAGGAAGTGTTGTCCTCATAACAAGCTTAGGAATCCCCGGTCACCTGCAGACCATCCTTCGCGTGGAAGAAGCGGAAAATGTATCTTCGTCCTTTCATAGAAAACAACTTTTTAAATTCCTTTATCTATATTAACTCGTGGTGTCTGCTTGCTTGCTTGAGGCTGGCGGTGCCGAAAAAACTTTGGATAGATTTTTTAACCAACTTCCTCATAAGCTAGCGAGCTGAAATTTTGCAGGCAGACTCGTGCCGATGATAAAAATGATGCATCAAAATTTCAGATAAATCGAATGTATCGTAATTAAATTAATGAATTTTTAGATTATCTTTATTTATCTCTATGTAACATGTTAACTTTTTTTGCTATAGTGTCGTGGTGCGTATTATATTGAACAACCTTTCCTGTCGCGCAATAAGGTGCGTATTTTATTGACAACACTTTTTATAAAAATATTTCTGATAGGTGCGCATTATATTAATCATATTTTACGACATAACTACAATTTTGTATTTTTGGATGGTCTTGCGCAGCGTATTATAATTATAATGACCATTTTTTTTGTCTCGTTCATAAAGGATCTATAGTAAAAAAAATATGTTTTGGTACCGGTTTTTATTTAGTTTTAAATTGTCGTAATTCAAAACTCGTGAAATATCTTAATGACCCAAAAACACCAAAAAAAAACAACAACCAAAAAACAACAACAGTTCAACGGCATTATCATCTGGTCTTTTATGAAAAAACTAACAGTTTAGAAGCATTATTAGCTCGAATGTCATGACAAAACAAACAGTTCAATGTCATTATTAGCTCGAATGTCATGACAAAACAAACAGTTCAATGTCATTATTAGCTCGAATGTCACGACAAAACAAACAGTTCAATGTCATTATTAGCTCGAATGTCACGACAAAACAAACAGTTCAATGTCATTATTAGCTCGAATGTCACGACAAAACAAACAGTTCAATGTCATTATTAGCTCGAATGTCACGACAAAACAAACAGTTCAATGTCATTATTAGCTCGAATTTCACGACAAAACAAACAGTTCAATGTCATTATTAGCTCGAATGTCACGACAAAACAAACAGTTCAATGTCATTATTAGCTCGAATGTCACGACAAAACAAACAGTTCAATGTCATTATTAGCTCGAATGTCACGACAAAACAAACAGTTCAATGTCATTATTAGCTGGACTATCATGACAAAAAAAAATTCCTCAATGGTATTTTAGTCAACGTTACAACCTTATTGAAGGTGAAATTAGTGCTATTATTTATTTTTGAATCTTTTGATAAATATTGTTCGGAAACCTGGAGGCTTAAAGTGGTGAATAAATTTCGCACATGACCGTTTCAACACAGCTTAGCAAACAAATATTATCAAAGTATCGTATGTGTATGTGCATGTCAGTGTAGGGAGCTGCGTGCATATGTGTTAGTCAAATTGCCAGTATGTTTGACGGCTCACTATTGCTAATCTCAATGACATCGAAATAAAGTATTGACAAGACGAATAGTGACAAGTGTTAGTCAAACACCTCGTACTGCGGCCACACGTATAAGTGACCAGCTTTATTGATATGTCCGAACCTTAAAGTCAAACCTGATGGTTGTTCTTGGTCCCAAGGCCGACAGGATTCAACGATTTTTACACACATGCTATTGAATGCAGAATGTAACGGGGCTGGAGGGATAGGTTGTAGTTGTAAATACAGGGTAATACGGTTTCAAGGATAACTCTGACTGACTGACTTGCCAAAAATACCTGTACGTTTTTATCATTTGAGACTTGTAGTTTATAGGCCAAGGATTCCTTTTATGTGTTCGATATGGCGTTTTCGTATGTCAACAAGTTGCCTTTCTAAAAAAATCAACATAGTGGCGAAAGTGGGAAACGTCGCTCTGAACAATAAGGTTCGACAACTTCTTTTCAGGGGACGGAACTCAACTGAATAATATAAAAGTTTACAAAATAATACATGAGCAACGCGGATTCCCCCTTTTAAAATTGTTGTCTTTTGACCATTGGACTCGCTCCGGCTGCTTAATGGTTTGCCCATTACTAAATAGTGTGCACAGTGCTAAAATCCGAGGGGCTGTTTCTGTTTGTAACTTACCACCATACCATATATACGGCTACTCACACAGCAAAGCGCTCTAAGTTCTAACTTTAATAATAATAATATATTAATTATTTATATAGCGCTGTATCCCAGTAAGGAACTGGGCTCACAGCGCTTTACATGAAAGAAATAACATACTTATAAGTATTAAATTAACTTTCATATCACAACAAACACACAAAATTACAATACATTATACATAAGCTACGTTAATCATTTACAAGAAATGTTGTTTCATCAATTTTAAAAATAAATTTTGAAAAGATGTGTCTTAAGTGCAGTCTTGAAGGACTTGGTTGTTTGAATACTACGTATGTGTAATGGTAGAGAATTCCATTGTTTGGCTGCACAAAAAGAGAACGACCTTTCACCAAACGTTTTGGTGCGTGTCGTAGGAACAGAGAGAACGCGTGTGTCTGCAGAAGATCTTAGCTTGCGAGTGGGTGAGTAGACCGACAAAAGTTCAGTAAGATACGATGGGCATGAGTCCGAAAAGAAATTGTGACAGAGAACGGCCAGTTTGTAATCAATACGGGCTTGTATAGGCAGCCAATGAAGTGAGCGAAGAAGTGGAGTAACATGGTCATGTTTTTTTGCCTTGAGCACCAGTCTGGCAGCTGAATTTTGAACTTTCTGTAGTTTTTCAATGCATTGTTTTGGCACACCTGACAGAAGAGAATTGCAGTAATCCATACGAGCCAGTACAAGAGCACAGACTAGTGTTTTTGTGGCACTAACTGTTAAGTAATGACGGATTGAGCTGATCTGACGAATGGCAGTGTAGGCAGAGCGACAGATGTGATTAATGAAGTTGTTAATAGACATGTTGTCAGAAATAATGTAGCCAAGATTCCTAGTCGATGTTGTGAACAGAATATCCGAACTGGCTACGTGAATTGACTTCGGAAGAGACAAAGTACTGCGTGATTTATTGTTGCAAAATAGAAGTGCTTCAGTCTTTACGTTGGTGGTATGGTTTTCTTATTCCCTTATTCACGCGGAACCAATGTCGAAAAGACGTTGTCAACTGACCTTCTAGCAATGTTGACCTGTACGAAAAGTAACGTGCTTTTTTAAAAATAAAAATTTGACCTCATTTTGATAGAGAGGGTGTTGAACTTTTGTAAAGATTGTAAAGACCCGTACATACGATTTACTTAATATACATTGTTGTATAAAATTGTATATTTTGTTGTCTTTTAAAGTCTTAACAACAACAAAAAATATAAATTGAAACAGAAATTTGGAAGAAATAATTTTCAAAAGAGAATAAAATTTCCTTTGTGTGATAGTCATTCAAACATAAGTGGGACGGGGTATGCTATATGGCTATGTCCTCTGTCATTGAACAAGTATTGAAGACCTCATCTTAAGAAACGTCTATGTGACATTGTTGAAGTTTTGAGATTTTGTTCAAAACTATACAGATTTATCATTAATCAACAAAATACATTTAAAAAAAAATAATTAAATGTCAAATGGTTTCTTCCCTTGAATTCTTCGTATGTCTTCAGGCCCTATGCCTTCTGCCTCTATATCTTCTGACCCTATGCCTTCTGGTCCTTGGACTTCTGACCCGATGCCTTCTGGCCCTTAGCCTTCTGGCCCCATGCCTTCTGGCCCTTAGCCTTCTGGTCATATGCATTCTGGTCATATACATTCTGGTCATATGCATTCTGCATCTATGTCTTTTGGTCCTTTGCCTCTGGCCCTATGCCTTCTAGCTTTTTGCTTTCTGGCGCTTTGCCTTCTGGCCCTATGCCTTCTGGTCCATGTTTTCGGTCCCTATGCTCTTTGACTTCTAGCATTGCATTTCCTGCTCCCTCACTTTAACTATTACACTTTATTAAATGACTCCCAAAACTCACAGACACTTTACTCCAACATACACCCCTCCCTTTCCTTCCAGCTTTGACCATCCATCAATGTAACCCCAAAACCACACGACCTGAACTGCCAACTTAATTCCCGCATCCGTCCAGATACCACGAACCCGGTGACCTCCTAACCTTTAACCTGCAGATTGTCGACAACTGAATAATTCATGTACTTTCCCCCCAATAGGTTAAAGGTCAGTCAGCTGATCTTCACAAGCAAGAGCGCGTTTATGTGGCTGTAGGCTGTAACCACATCTATAAGTACGTGTGAACGCTGGAGAGTGTTTGTGCTCGTGTGAGTGAGCGTGTGATTGGGGGGGGGAGGGGGCGGTGAGACGAAACGAACAAGTGTTACGGTACAGTGTGAGGCGACAGGAAGAGATGGTAACCGGCGTAATGTGATGGTAATAGGCGTAGAGTGATGGTAATAGGCGTAGAGTGATTGATGGTAAGAGATGTAGAGTGATGGTAATAGATGTACAGTAATGGTAATAGACGTAGCGTGATGGTAATAGGCGAAGAGTGTTGTAATAAGCGTAGAGTGATCGTAATAGGCGTGGAGTGATGGTAATATGCGTAGAGTGATAGTAACCGTCGTAGAGTGATTGTAATAGGCGTAGACCGATGGTAATAAGGGTAGAGTGATTTTATTAGGCGTAGAGTGATTGTAACCGGCGTAGAGTGATGGTAATAAGCGTAGCGAGATGGTAATAGGCGTAGACTGATGGTTGGAGTGGGAGTTAATTTCGTTTTCCGGTCTACTTCAAATTCTAAACTATTGTTTATTCATATATAATAAGAGGCTATGTTCCGTGCGGTCATCGATAGCGATTGGTCCCTCAACACATATGACCCCTACAGCCAATCATATTGAACACATTTACGCGGACGTTCAAAACGAGTTAGTTTTAGTGCAGTATTTCTTCCAAGACTTTATTTTGAGTTATGCGCGTTGGGATTTATAGTCAAAAGCTCTGTTTTTACGAGTTATTTATTTTAACTATAATGAATAGTATTTTTGACGTGATGCACATGTAATGCCGGTCGAGACGGCTGTTGGAAGGGAGTTACAACATGCCACCGAACGGTGGCGGAATGTCCTTGGACGGGCTTTGTTGCTCGTATATAGATAATGTTTTTCGAGTGAAGGCCAATGACACAGAAAACTTTGTGACCGAGATTTCAAATGGGCGCAGCAAGCAATCAATTGACCGTATCGTTGCAGTGTTCGGTAACATAGACTGTAAGGATTCATTGGAAAGTTAAACTACAGGTTTTAACAAGGTATGTCGTGTATTTAATTAATAGCGGTAATGGACTGAAGCCTCTACTAATAAGTGAACTCCGTTGATAATTTTATTTCAATTAAGTTAATATAAAGGACACATTGCCGACACTTCACTGTCTTCTAGACTTACGGTTAATTTTATTTTTAAATTGCAAATGTGATTGTTTAATGAGTTTTTAAAATGTTAATTTAGCCTTGCAAGGTTGATGTCATCCTTCATAATTCGTGACGTGATCCTTCATGAGTAGTGATGTCATCCTTCATTAGTAGTGACGGCATCCTTCATAAATACTGATGTCATCCTTCATAAATAGTAATGTCGTCCTTCATAGGTTGTGATGTCATTAACGGGTAAGGATTTTGCTGTTTTTTTGTTTATTGGTATGGAAAATTAGGCGTTATTGATCATGTGTAAAATTTAACGAATTTTCCGGAATATGTAACGGCTGGAACCACGTGGTTTCGACAGATAAACAATTGAAAAGGATTATTATTATTATTATTATTATTATTATTTTTTGGGGTAGGGGTGGGGGGAGATTTAATGAATGGCAAATTTTAGAAAGCAGCGCACCAAAAATACTGCACTAAAAATAACACTTTCCGAACGTTCCGCATAAAATTGTTCAATATGATAATAAATGAATAAAATAAAAATAAATAAAATAAATGAAAGTTCTGTATTACGTTATTTTTTAATCTGATGTATATTTATTTTGAAAACGTCCGTCATTTTTGACGGGTGATGCACTAAAATATATATAATTCACCGGAGCAAGCACAAGACGAGTGCAAATAAGCATGACGAATGATCCTCGCTAGGGTAGGCCAATCACGGTTTATGGTTGGCAAGCTAGGGTGATGCAGGGTTGGGGGGCAGGTAGTTAACCGCAGTGCGCATGTCTCGAGACCAACTATGAGTCGGCGTTTCCCACCGCCTCCCGCCCCCCCCCGAGTTCACTCGCGTTTTTCTTATTTCTTCGTGTTGCAGTTTGTGTCCGTTCCCCCCCCCTTTCTTTGCACTATTTATGAGCAAGTCTGCGGCGTATCCTACGCCGCGGGTCGTATCTAGTAGTAAATAATTGGTTTAGTGAGATATTTTGGTAATACGTTTAGGTGAGACCAGCGCTTCACCAATACACACCAGTGTTGTTGACCTTGCGCCATACCGGCCTAGTAATTACAACCCTTATGTAAACAAACAGCTCCGGCAGTTTGTAACGTCGTTAAGGTTTTTTTATATTTTATATCAGTTATGGAAGGGGGTCAGTCTCATTGTTGTTTGACTAGCAGGTACAGAAGTCACTAGTGCTGGAATGTGTCATACCTGTAGTTATCTGACCGTGACCATCTTGTGTTGGTACATTTTTTAATATAAATTGTCGTGGGTGGATGCAAGGGTTACCGTGGGGTGGATGTATAGAGTACCGTGGGGGGGGGGCTAGGTCGGTGGGAGGGCCGTAGAACCACGAGAAAGATGGGTTGATGGATTCCATGACTTAACACTGCAGCTAACTTTTGTGTTATTGTCTTACATCTGTTTTATTATTTTTTTGACGAGGGCCTTTTTTCCGTCACGTTCTTTGCTTTGTGTCATCTTTGTCCGGCTCATGCATACCCCTCTTGATATACCGTAATATGTTTTTCTACCCAGCCTGATAGCACCCCACCCCAACTTATAACCAATTAATTCATTAACAATGCCGGGTCGACACGCCGCCGGCCGTTGGTCAGCAGTATAGAAAAATGTGGCGTAGAGGGGGTATTATGAAAAAAATGCATTATATACAGAGCGGCATTTTCGACAACTTCAAGGTTTTTTTTTCGTTAAAGGAGTAACATTAATTTTATCTTCCCTGCTGCTGTTGGCATCAACATTTTGCTTTGACACTGCACAACTTTTGCTTGAAAATGGTTATCAAAAATAGAAATGATACTTGAAAGCAATGGCTGATCTATTTGTGAGATTTCGCTTACTATAAGCACCCCATTAGGACACGCCCTTGCCCGAGGAGAGAACTGCCTAACAGCTGATAGACGTGAAGAGACCGACCAGTGTCACATTTTCGACACAGTTAACACAAGGCAAAATTCGATGTGGACAAGTAGATACCGAAATGGTTATCAGCCTCACTACAGCCCCCACCTTTTGCTGAGATCAAACCACGGCAAGTAGCTAACGGCGATATCTGAAATGGATGTGGCGGTAGCAGTGGACCGACCGTGTTAGGCGACGCCATCATTGAAAAAAATTTCAAGTAGAAATTTTCGCAAAATCGCTCAGGTCGTTTTCCAAGAAGTTAGAGATAGAAGAACGAGATTGCAACTGATTAGGTCACTGACAGATGTGGCTGTCACCAAGACCCATTAGGTGTCACATGCAGTTGCGTAGCTTGGGTGCCAATGGATGGAGACGGGGTAATTTGGAAGAGCGGCGGTCCGCCACTGATGGGCCGTTGTTTCCTTTGTACATTACCGGGTGGCGGGAATGTCGGGCAACGGTTACGACACATACACTTTGTTCAGAAGAGGGGCGGATGGCAAGAAAACCCAATCCTTGACGGAAGAAACCTTTGCTTCTATAGCACAGGTCTGTGTCACTACTTGTTTATTTATTTAGTACATGGTAGTCATTACAGCTGTGACTGAGATTTTCAAAGGACTCCTATGTAGCAATTAAATTTATAGAGGGCAACAACATCTGTGATGGCTTATTTTTTAAATCCGAAAATTGTTATTTTCAATTTTGACGCTTGGGCGTCACTGTAATTTTATGGACTGCTGTTAGAATGTGCCGCGCAATGGCTGGTGTGCCGCGCAATGGCTGGTGTGCCGCGCAATGGCTGGTGTGCCGCGCAATGGCTGGTGTGCCGCGCAATGGCTGGTGTGCCGCGCAATGGCTGGTGTGCCACGCAATGGCTGGTGTGCCGCGCAATGGCTGGTGTGCCGCGCAATGGCTGGTGTGCCGCGCAATGGCTGGTGTGCCGCGCAATGGCTGGTGTGCCGCGCAATTGCTGGTGTGCCGCGCAATGGCTGGTGTGCCGCGCAATGGCTGGATCTGTCATGTTTCTTATCCATCAGTTTCCATCTAAGCTGTTCAAAGCTCTGCGCTACATTTTATGACAACTGATTTGGATTTATAAATTAAAGCCTGGTTTGTACAACCTTATATAACCTGACTTGGTAAGGGTCATTTACGTAGGCAGTCGACTGATCCCTATGCTAGATGGGTACTATCCACACTGGTATGATAAAGTTTATACAAGACGGACGAATAGCTCGAATAGCTCAGTCTTTGTCAATGGAATTCACAGACCAGTTGAGCCAAACAATTCTAAACGCCGAACAGTGGACAAGCGTAGGACTTACGCCTCGCTCGTCGCACCCACCGCTTACCTTCGCCTTGTTTGACACTGTCGCCGACGATGCGATGAGAGGTGATAAAGCACGGCTGACTACTTGGGGCCGCGATGTTGGGACCTACGACTTTATACCCACCACAAACCGCTGGCTGGCTGCGTGACTTACATATTTATGATACTGTGAATCCATGACATGCCATGATCGCCGCCGGTTTGATGACTTGGCGCACAGCCCCTGGAGTCACGGCTTCGTTGTTGTCTGTGTTGGAAGTAAGCCGATCTTTTCATACTTTATAGTTCTATAGTTGGATATACTTACAACGCCTGGCCCTGGGCCACTGGTTGCGTTTAGTTACTGGTATAATTAATTGAAAATAGTGAATTAATAACTAGTGCTTTTCCCTTCGTTTTCTGGATATAATTTTGTGTGGATATATTAATATTAAATAATTATAAAATAATATAACTATAGGTGTAAAATTAGAACTTTGTTTTGAGATTAAGTTTTCAGTTACCATAGTTTTGGGGGTACAAAAAATTAAAAACAAAAAGAGTTTTTAATGTTTAATCGGTTAAAATGTATTTGGTTGGTATTTCGAGATTGATCAACTTTGTAAGTTTATTTATTTATTTTTTTATTTTAAAAATATTTTTAGTCAGATCTATGATGTGATTCTATGGGGCCGGTGACCGCGCATAATGAAACGGGGGCGGTCATTTAATGGAAGACAATGGCTTTTCTAAGAAGGTGAACAGTAGCCTTTATCAGATGGTGGACAGTGGCCTTCGTGAGGTGGGGGAAAGTGGTCTTCATGAGATGGTGGACAGTGGCCTTCATGAGCTGGGTACAGTGGCTTTCATGGGGGCATTGGGCCCTCATGTGATGGGACTCAGTCCGTTGTATGATGCGCCCCCCCCTCGCTACCAAAGGGAGGTTATCGCGGGTGTCATGATACATTGAGCCAAGAATGAGGATCAGAAGCGTCATAAGGTTGAGACCGTCTCTGACGATGAGATGTCGCCCCGACACAACCCCTCCGACGGAAAGCTACGTTGATGGTTCCACTAAAACGAGCCGCCTCTGTGCGAACACCCCACCCTTCAAATCCGTTCGTCCCATCTTTAGCTGGACATTCGGGGATGGCTAGCGATGTTCTGGAAACGAAGCTTGGACCGTTGCACTCGCCTGTATAACGGGAGGTATATATTTATAGGTCACAGTATATTTTAGTTCTCCCTTGTGACATTTATTTTCTAGCGCACGTTAATCCTTGTATGCCCGGTTGGCTTCTTGTGTTGGATGTGGTCGCAGCACGCGTGACATCGCTTGATTCAGGTCAGGGCGGTCTCATCTAGTTGAATGACCTGTAGACCCATAATGTGTCGGGGCTGAGAGTGTGATGCTGTCTTGTCTTAAGTGCCGTAAGCACACTCATTCCACATGGATGTACTATGAACTCCGTGACGCTAGCTGTTTAAGTACACCGGAAGTATATTATACGACTCTCAGAGTTAGATTTCTATCTCGTTTAGATTCTTTCGTTTTCATTTCTTTAAAATCTAAACTGTAATCTCTGTTCGTGTACATTCGGTCGTCCACTCCCTCCCCCCACCCCACATACACACACACACACACACAGTATGCCAATTTTCTGATGTGTGGTTGCAGTAAATATTTAAAAAAAAATCAAGATTGCAACCTTCTTTTCCGTAATAGCCCCAGGCTCTGGCAGGCGCGAGTTTTGTAATGCAGTGGTGTACTTGTTCGTGCCCTTCCCTATTAATCGTGATTACTTCAAGGCAGGGGCGGACCTAGCGTTAGCCACCCCGGGCGAGACGATTCTAGAATGGACTGCTCACTCCGTCAATTTCCGTCTGACGCCACTGCTTAAAGGTCACGTGATCCAAGGATTCCGACTCTGGTAACGTGATGAAATATCCACATCCATAACCTCGCGCTGTTAGTGACCTTTCCTCTCCCCAAGAGTCATGTCCCTTTTCACGCCACCCTAATGTCCATCTCCTGCAGGCGCTGTGACCTGTCCGCGTTTTCTCATTGGTCACTTTTAATGGTCGTATCTTGATATGGGGTCACGGAGACCTCGTCGTCGGTCATCTGATACTGACCGCGATGTAAGACCGCTGTTGTCCCACCTCCCTGTTTCTTTAAAAGTTATTATTTTATGCTTACATGATTGATACCCTGACAAAATTATCCTTCAAGGCCCTGTAGAAAGGGGCCGGCGAAGAGGTCGACAACAGAAAAGCTGGCTGGACAACAGAAAGGAATGGACGGGAATGAAATTGCATGAATTATTGGCCGCGCTCAAGATAGGCATATGTTGAGATCGTTAGCTGTTGATGTGTTCATGGGCTCCCCCCAACGACCGCAACGGCCACGAGACTGATGATGATGATTGTAACGCAGAATATATGAGTGTCTAATTTTTATCTGTACTTTCATTCTCCTCTGGAATGCATGTTGTTGTTTTTTTTTGTTTGTTTCGTTTTTTTCCTTCTCCCTTCTGAATGTTTGTTGCGTAATTTTGTGTTGACATTGGTGACTGTGTTGCTGAGTTGATTATGATTGTGTGTCTCGTCAAGTGGTCGTTGACTTAAAGTTTTTGATCAACTTTTGAGTTGTGTCAACATTGCGTCTGCTGCATCCAGCTTCGTAGCGTGAGTAAGGGCGATCCATCGAGAGGTGTAGGGTTTATGGGGGCATTAAAAAATGGTTGGATTATTTTTGATCCATCGTAAAGAGAATTATACCAAAACGTTTGAGGGAAAAACGCTGCACATTTTTTAAAAAACTTTGCGAAATAACTTATCGTAATAACCCGTATGCTGCCACTTTCGTGTGCTTTCCTACTTCAGTGTTAATTAACCCTGGCAATCACTATCAAAAGTCCGCGTTGTAAAAACACACTCAATTTATTCATTATTATTTTTTTACATAATTTTTTTTTAAAGTTGACCGAATTGAATTTTATCAATGGTAGAATTATTGGCAATCATGTTAGTGCTTGCATTAAAAAACGAATTCGCCAACAGTCAACAGATACACACCCATCTCTTTAAATGAGCACAACACCAGATCTTTCAGAACGATAGCCTAGATTTGACGATTTCCACTGATATATGATCAGCTGTTTTTACAAAGATAATAAAAAAAACTTCTCCGTTGAGATAACAACCGCCGCAGTGCGGTTTGACGGGGGACGTGATCTGGTGGTGAAAGCAGTGGGTTTGGTAACGCACCGTCACTGCTGACATCACTAGCTAAGGACGGTTGGCTCGTACCGACGGTCTCAAACCGGAGAGTTTTCGGGGCCCTTTTGTAATAGGCTTTGTCCCGAGCCGATGCGGGAACACTTCGAGTGTTGGCGACCTGCTGGAAACATTGGGCTGGCCACCACTGGAAACACTGTTGTGACCACCAGTGGAAACACCGGGCTGACCACTGGGAAAAAAGGCGACAATTGAAAAGTATATCAATGATATTCAAAATAAATAATGGTCTCGACCACTGCTCTAGCAACAAAAAAAAAGCCAAAAAGCCCGCCCTCTTAGCCTAGAAAAAGACGAGGCTAATACTAATAAATTCAATATCGCAATACAGCAGCGGCTAAATTTCTGCCTATGACTATTAGTTTATTAGTCACTGGTACAAGCTGCCAAAAGTGTTTATTGCCTCTAGTTTTCCAACCTTCAGTCGCCGATAACCTCGTTGTGCAGCTCTGTAGAGTATCATCTTCACTGGTGCATTGGCAGATCCCCAACATTCGTAGAAGCCATAGTGGTCAGAGCATTGATCGCGGGCCCTAAAGAAATAAAGGAAGAAGAAGTCTTTACCGTACGGCCATGGAAACAATTGTGGATTCGTGGCGTCTTCATTAGTTTTGTTCATTTGGTTATGTAAGTTGATTACGCTAACGTATAAGTCAAATATCACCTTGATTACTTCCGCCTGTCTCCACGGTCCTCATAACCAAACTACCCGAATCTGATGCTGCACAAATAACTGTTTATTTTTACACATGAGAATACGTCTCTTGGGTGAGTTCAACTATTGAAAATATTCTTATAATTTAAACAATACAAGTATAAATATAACGACGCAGAATACCAAACATGTCTTTGTGTCTTCTAACCTGAAGTATGGTTAAGGCGGATTTTAATTTTTTTAAATGAAATCAGGGAATTTTCTGAGTAGATCAAAGAGCAGACATGCGTATCGACTTTCTAATGCTTTGAACTGTAAATGGAGCGTGACTGAATCTCTAGGCCGGCAGATTGCACTCATGGATTAGTTTCATAGCTGTAGATGCAACACACTAGGTAGAATCGAATATTTGCGATGAGCATTATGTCTCTATTTATCCCTTCCTTACTCTACGTTAATTTATCTGTATTTCAACCATTATTAAAAAACAACAACACCAAACACATTAACACCTAGAGTCACGAGTAACATAAAAGTGATATTTGAAGTACATGTCCTCGTATAAAGAAATCGAGTTTCAATATCGTAACAGGGCCCACCATCCGGGCATTAAAGTGCTCGTTGACATTCTCGAGTGGTTGAGTTGGTTTGCTGTGGGTTAATGTGTGCTGTTGATGTGTATTTTTCCGGAGAGCCTGCTAACGCTAAACCCTTTCCACATCGTCATGAGCTGTTAGTATTATTGTCGTTGCTATGAGACGTTCTTTTGTATTGTGATATGCCAGTATTTGATGTACGAACGAGTTGTACCACCCGTATTACAATGCCGCCCCCACCCACACGCTCTAAACGGATAGTAAAGTAAGTCCCATGACCGATGGTCGCAGGGAATCCCTAATGTTTCCATTTGAGCTTACTAGGGGCTTGGTATGCCTTGTGGGTGCCCCAATTCCCTTCCAGGTCAGCGGAGGACTTTCTTAGCGTTAGTCATTTTTAAATCCCTTATATTAACTTCGCGGCCGTCTCATCATCTCTCTCATCATCTCATCATCTCATGGGCGGGCGGAAAAACAAAAGTCGAAAATGACCCACTTTCCGTGATCCGATCAAGCTGAAATTTGGCACACTGACCCGTCTGACCTAACAATGCATCGTATCAAAATTTCAATTCGATCGAACGTACCGTAATTAAATTAATGCATTTTTAGTTTATCCTTATATGAGGTATGTAATTCAAATTCACGGTTTGTTATTGTTTTTTTCCCACGTGAAATTTTGAGCAGACGCATTGAGGCGACCCAATGAAGCGACGGGGCGCTTTTGTTTACATTTTACGTGTCACTCTGAGCTCGGTCAAGCGAATCGGTGACCAGACTTTTCCCCTCTCCCCCTCCCACCCACCCCTACCCCCTAGGGTTATGAAGCAAATTTGAGTTAAGACAGATTCAGTCTGTAAATGTTTGAAAATAATCAATACTGTTAGTTATGTCTCATATATAAGGGATTTATAGTCAAAAACTTTGTTTTTACGGGTTTGTTTTTTAAATCCCTTATATTAACTTCGCGGCCGTCTCATCATCTCATCATCTCTCTCATCATCTCATGGGCTGGGCGGGCGGAAAAAGAAAAGACGAAAATGACCCACTTCCAGTAATCCGATCGAGCTGAAATTTGGCTCACGGACCCGACTCACCTAACAATGCATCGTATCAAAATTTCAGATCGATCGATCGTACCGTAATTAAATTAATGCATTTTAAGTTTATCCTTATATGAGGTATGTAATTCAAATTCGCTGTTTGTTATTGTGTTTTTTTCCACGTGAAAAATTGAGTAGACGCGTTGAGGCGGCCCATCGAAGCACCGCGGCGCTTTTGTTTACATTTTACGTGTCACGCTGAGCTCGGTCAAGCGAATCGGTGACCAGACTTTTCCCCTCTCACCCTCCCCCCCCCCGGGTTATGAAGCAAACTTGAGTTAAGACAGATACAGTCTGTAAATGTTTGAAAATAATCAATACTGTTAGTTATGTCTCATATATAAGGGATTTATAGTCAAAAACTTTGTTTTTACGGGTTTGTTTTATTCATTCTTACTGTGGCTTTGCGTGGGCTCGATCCCACGCCCCTCATATTGTGAGACTTCGCTATCCAGCCGCCCCTAAACGGATATCTTCAGTGAAAACCTTTGACGTAGACACTTTTCGGGATCTCTGTCTACTCCACGCATCAAACCAGCTGACTAAATGATTTTTTAAATATACTGACGACCTTGACCTTTGGCGTAAGATAGTTGGTGGGACGTTGAATTTATCAACTTATCACGGAGATAGCATTCGTTAATTTGGTCATGGTGTTGCAGTGGCGCTGAAAACATTGATAATGGGCAGGTGGACTCGTTGTGGCAAGAGTACAGCGAGAGTGGCACGTGAAGGTGGCTGTAGTCCAGGGGTGCGCAACCTTTGGGCTGTTGACGGCCGCATAAAAAACAACTACTTTTGCTACGGCCGCCAAAAATTTCTCACTGAAAAACGAAACGGTCACTATAAAAAAATTTACCTCTCGTAATAGTCAACGCGAGATATTAATGACAAAATCATAAATCATAATGTATTGTACACAGTGCTTAATTACAAACAAAAACAATTCCATCGATATTCTCTTATATTTCTACATTATTGATCATGGTCATGTAAACCTAACATTATGTCAAACACGTACAGCATGAGTATATTGTTAGGTGGCATTGGTACACTGAGAACACAATAATTGAATAATTGATAAGCTTCGGGCTCGATATTTGTTCTTGGGATATTTCATTCGTGAAAATGATGCTTCGCACATGTAAGTGCTTCCAAACAGCACTACAGTGTTTCTTGCTATTTCCTGATACTCCACAGCTATTTTCCATGTCTCCAGTAGATCGTTTTTGTCCTCGAATTTCTTTATAAGCTGCGCGTTATTTTTTAGTTCGATCAGTTGGACATCCAACGGCGCGCTAACCAAATGTGGAGAAGCAACGAGTCTCATATTTTCTGAGCTCTTGTCGAAATCCTGAAAACGTTCTGCGAATTCCGACAACAGCACTTCGAGGACGCCTGAAAAGGATGTAGCCGGATTTCATCTTTTCTTATTTCATGGCTCTCGATTAGAGCGGTGAGTTGCGGGAAATGATAGAGATAGAGATTGAGCTGTTGGATATGACTTTGTAGTAGAAGACATTTTATCACAGAAATCCTTACTCTTCTGTGCATGAGGCCAAACTGTTGTTCCTTTGCTTTGTCTACTAGCTCTATAACCATGATAAAATGAATCGTTTTCATTAAACGCGTTTATACTGTTATATTTATTCACTGCTATCTCGAGAATATGTCTGGATTTCTGGTGCAGCTGCCAGCTAAGAGTGATACTTGAACACAGGCCTCTGGGTATTTGCGTGTACTGTAGCAGCTACTGAAGTTGACCGAAGGGTTACACGGTTACACAGCGCAAGCACAATACCGCGAATGAGCACATCACAGGTTTCAGCGTGCTTCAATATCAGGCTGATTCAGGCTGCTACACTTCTCTGCCTGCCCTCATTAGCTAAAGCTGCAGCCTAACACCAGAGCGGCAAGAGCCACTTCAATGTCAATGAGCGCTAAACACTGCAGCTAACGCTACAGCTGCGGGGTCGTAATTTGTTTCGCAATAACTATTGCTTAAGGGTGTAAATGAATATTCAATATTGCATTTACAACTTTACATAATATATTGCCCAATTGCAAATATTTGACGGCCGCAGGTTATTATAATTTAAACAGATTGCCACGGCCGCACATTTTCGTGCCCACGGCCGCAGTTTGCGCACCCTGCTGTAGTCGAACACGGTGGATACAAACAGGAGACAGCAGACAGTTTTGGTAGCGATATAATCGAAAAGAGGGTGGAGGGGGGAGTGGGGCTTGGGCTTCATTCACTTTTCTACACGAGTGTGAATGATATTTCATGTCAATTTCAATTTGGCTTGCTATGACAATCCTGGGCTACACGTTTCCTTTTTAAGCATTAAATAATCTCTACAATAGATTAAAAACATATTATTTAAGTTAGGTCACGTTCGAAGAACCCCCCGTTACAAGCAAAACCTCGAGCTACGCCACTGACTTTACGGTGTTGTTATAATCTTGTTTTTTGTATCTCGCTGTTTCAGATAAGCGGCTGGTGGTTCAATATGACCGTGGAATCGAAGAATTCTCACTGAGATCCATCTCCGAACCCTATGTCAGGTGAGTCGTGTAAACGTTAGTTTTGTGTGTGTGCGCCTCTGTGTGAGTTGTGACTGATTAAATACTTTTTGTTGTTATTCGCTGCGTAAATTCTCTGATCAGCCGTCTCATATTTCTGACTCTCCGATGACTTTCTTTGTGTTTAGTATTCTTCAATTGTTTTGTTCCTGTATACTGTTGATTAATAAACAATAATTAAAGTGTATCTTTTTTGTTTCTCTCCCTAATCAGAAACATCACCAAGATCTCTACCTATTAATCCCTTGATGGCGGTTCGCCTCGCGAAAACCGAATCATCTCGCTCGAACCCTACGGAGGTTGTACGAGCCCCCAATAATATAAAAGATATATCGTTTGTTATGTCGGAATTAAACTCAGAAATAGTTCCGCCCTGCACTCATTGCTCGCCTTGTGTTTCCGACACATGAGAGGACTTGTGGCTGTTGAATTTTTCAGTCGGACACCTTGACTGAGTTTGCATTTTTTAAAATAGATTCAGGGCATTGATACTAAGGCCGTTGAGATTCAGGGCATACCATCGAGACTTCCATGGTTATAGTGCCCATAATTCTCGAGTAAACCAGAGAGATCGCGAGACATCTATGGTGGCACTAGATCGCCATCGTAATTTACGCGGCGGAGGATTGTTGATCGAAATTTTCAGTTTATCCAGTGGATTGTTGAAGAAAGCCAGTCATGGGTGGCGGGAAGTACGCCCCGGTGGACAAGAAGCGGGAAGACAGTCGACTGCTGTCGGGAAAGGAGGGCGACACGGGGGCCACCTCAAAGAGCGCCGAGGCGGATGACTACATCACGCCCCCTGACGGGGGGTGGGGGTGGATGGTTGTCTTCTCCTCCTTCCTCATCCACGTCATCGCCGATGGGGTCGTGTACTCGTTCGGAGTTTTCCTCATGGAGTTCGTGGACTACTTCCAAGCGGGGCGTGGAGCCACGTCATGGGTCGGCTCCCTGCAGCCTGCCGTGACCTTCACCGTTGGTATGTAAGCCTTGTGTTGTTTGCTTGCTTGCGTGGTAAATTAAATACATCCCGCAAGAGTTACTAAGCCGCAACGTTATTTTACATGTAATATTCATAATAACGGTCACATAACGTTTTAACATTACAGGTGTGCAATGATGACTGCATGTTTCCATGATTTTAGACAAAGTTTAGGTCTTTGCGCAGAAAAATGATGTGACTGAGACACTTAGTTAATGAATGTCCACTTTTACTCACTACAGTTTATTATGGCAGATTCGAGTTATTTTATGATTCTTGCCTCACCAATTTAGTTTGCAGTCCCTTTAAATTTTCAAAACAGTATTAATATGATGAAAACTCGTGATGGATTTTCAGTTCTCTAGGCGGCATAACCTAACACACACTCCATAAAGGAAAGAAATTCCCTGTCAATAAATTACCCAAGTTGGACCATCGCCCTTTAATACAATTTCCCAGAGTCTGAAAATGTTGATGCTGTGGCTCAAATTCCCGAATGGCCTGCGTTATCCAACCAATGGGTCAATGGCTGTTGTCTCCCTTTGTATTATTGATGTATTCATGACTTTGGGTGACCTGCCAAATTGGTTCATTTGAACAATTTTCTGATGGGATCAATTGCCAGCTTAAGTCACTTGCCAGTTGGCATGTTTAATCTGTAGTTGTATTTGGTCTGCAGCTGGAGAAGATGATAATTTATAATTGTTCTGTTTGTAAAATTATAACACATGCTTTAGTGCTTGCGGGATTTTCCAAAAAGAAAAAAACCATGATCAATATCAATGAATAATTGTTATCGGACTATGAACATCTTTTTTTTCCAGGTCCATTATCAAGTGCCTTGACCAATCGATATGGCTGCCGGCCCGTGACCATAGCTGGAGCCATAATTGCTGCCGCTGGTTTCATCCTGAGCATGTGGGCGCCCAACCTGTACTACCTGTACTTCACCTCCGGCATAATGGCAGGTTCCTACAGCCGTTTAGTTTTAATTAATGATTGTTTTGGTCTGTAGGGCACTATTAAAAAGGAATTAAATAATTTGATAATCTATTTGACTGATAATTTTTGTTAATTATTGATCATTAAAGCTCCCATATGGATCATGCCTCTATCCACCATCCACTCTTCTTTTCACATCCACATCCAGGTGTTGGGTTCGGATTGATCTACCTTCCGGCCATTGTATGCGTTGCTCAGTACTTTGAGAAGAGGCGATCCTTCGCGACGGGTCTCGCTGTATGCGGCTCAGGATTCGGCACCTTCATACTGGCCCCTATCACAGAGCTGCTGGTGCATGAGTACCAATGGCAGGGAGCTATGCTCATACTGGGTGGGGTCATACTCAACGTGGTGGCCTGTGGCATCATCTTTCGCCCTCTGGAGCGGCCGTTTCCTAGGTCGGAGAAGGACACTTCTGAGATGGAAAGTGAGAACCTGGTGCCCGACTTTACAGACAGCTTTAGTGAGGCGCCCAAGAGCAGTGTGGCTGTTGAAGAGATTGAGCTATTTTTGGATAAGAGCTTTGTTCAAACCAGCCAGGTGGGTGCTGGGAACGCTGGTGGTGGGGGTGTCTTGTCCCAGGCTGAAGGTTTGGAGATAATAGCCAGCCTGCAGCAGCAGCACGCACTCCCCGAGGGCACGCCCCACCTGATCCACCAGAACGTCGCCCCCCTCAGCCCAGGCTTTCAGAAGCACAACTCCTTGCCCAGCAGTCCATCTGTGCTGCAGGAGGACGGAAACAAGAGTGAAAGCAATAACCTTCAGGTCACGACAACACAACCCGCAAGTCCTGCCACTCTTTCCCTTCCCGCAGACACTGTCTTTTTCAACAAGTACGGGGAGACCAATGGTGTTTCTGGTGATTCTAAAAATAACAAGGTGGCTCACTTGAGTGTTAGCCAGTGCATCTCAGTTCCCGAGGGGCAGAGGCTGAGCGTCAACCAGGTCGCCCTTGCGCGCTCTGACGGGGCCCTGAACCGACACAGCGACAGACCAAAGAACCACCTCACTCAGGGCAGCGGGACTATTCTAAAACAGAGGCACCACAGGAACAGTGAATCCTCTACCCCTGCCACCCTCGCCCCACTGAGCAGGAAAGACATTTTTTACAGCGGGAGCCTCCTTAACATCCCCATGTACAGGTCCCACCCTGATGTGTACAAAGCAACGGTCACCTCAGTCTCAGACAGGCCGATAAGTGTCTCTGAGACAGAGAGCTTCCCAAAGAAAGGGGGCTTCCAAGGCATAATGAATGAGTTCCGAACGACTATGAAAGACATGCTCTCATTGACTTTACTCAAAAACCCTGTGTTTCTGATGTTTGGTATTTCCAACTTTTTTACCAGCATAGGATTCAATATGCCTTTTATATTTTTACCTGACAGGTAAGAGTTGTTTAAAATTTACTAAAATATTTGCATCTCATAATATCAATAAATTTTTTTTTATAATAGCTCAATAGATTGAAATAAAGGCAGAGAATGTGTGTGTGTGTTTTTTTGTTTTGTTTTTTTGTGGGATGGGGGGAATCGCTACAAACTGTATTGCTTTGGCAAGGCATTTTATCATTCATATTATATTATGAATTTTTTTTTCAAGTTCAGTTTATATTATTCAAGCCAAGCTAAAGAGTATCAGAAAAAGGTGGCCATTGTTAACTACATTTTGTCACTGTAGTACAAAAAACCAATAAACTTCATTAAGAAGAGTTAACTTTTTAAACATTTAATTATTTACTTTTTATGTGTAATATATATTTTTATAACAAAATGTTCAAACCCATTTTCAAGGACTTCATTTTGAGAACACCTGTAGCTAGACTTAAAAAGAAAGAAAAACACAAAAGAAAGATAACAATAGATTATCACTACACCTTCAATTAATTTGGCCTATCACTTTCATCAGAGTTTTCACAAAAAAATTTTAATGGGTCTTTATCTTTTTGTGAAAGGACCTTTAAATACCGATTATGTAAACAGTGCAATAGACTAGAGTCAGAGATAAACCCTATGTAAAAGAAGAAAAAAACAAGAAAGTCGTAGGTTTTGTATAGATTCAATTACATTTAAGAGCAAAGTTATATGACCTGTTAATTAATTTGCTATGGCAGACGACAATAATTCCTTGCTTATTCCTGGTGCATTTGCAACTGATAAAATGTCCACTACTGACATTGGGAAAGGTTTTCCAGCCAAAGTTGCTTTTAATTAAACACTTCAATAAATTATATTTTCGTGACAATGACCAATACAAAGAATTAAATGAACGGTTATTGCAACTTATGAACTGTGAACACTGTTATGAGCTCACTAGCTTGTCTAATTTATAAATCCTTAATTTTCTAAATTTTAAATAGACGTAACATTATTTGAATAATATGAGACTTGAGACGCTACAGAATATACCTTTTTTAAAGTAGTTTTTAAGCATAAGCTCTAATGGTAAAATAAAAAATTAATCAAATGTAACGTTCCTAACTATTTTCTTCAGCTCCACAATCTCATTTCATTATTTTAGCTTAAATTTAAATATAACATATTAATTATATTACATGTATCTAAATTAGTAGGGGTAAAAAATATAATATATAAATATAAAGCATTTTTAGAGGAATAAAAATATTTTAAAAACAAGGAGCAGCTTCCAAATACCAAAGTTAAATCTTTGTGCTTTCCTAAAAAATAGAAAAAAATATGTCTTTAATAAAGCAAAAATCTTTGCAATAAAACTTGAGATTATTTTTTTGGGGGTTTGTTAATCAAGTCTTAAAATATAACTAAAATCACATTTTATTAAAGTTTGAAAAATCAGGAACAAACATTTTTTTATTTTATTTATTAAAAATCTTCTATGCAGTCACTCACTGAACATATAAACATGAGGTTTTACCCTTTTGTTTCATCAGAGCCAAACTGGCAGGAATTGATGGGGACAAAGCTGCCTTATTGCTGTCTGTGATTGGCATCGCTAACACTGCAGGGAGAGTGATCTTTGGTTTCCTTTCTGACAGATCCTGGGTTAATCGTCTCATGTTGTATAATACAGCTCTTACAATTTGTGGCATTGCCACAGCCTTTAGCCCAATTGTTGGTGGGGATTATGGCCTTCTCGTGGCATATGCTGCTATTTTCGGAGTCTTCATTGGTACGTTTTTTGTGTGGTTTTGTTTGTCTGTGTTTAATTATGATGTAATAATTCTTTTTAAATAGTTAATAGGTCATTTATAGAAAACAGATTCTGATAAGTATAGTCATTAAAAATTTACAAAAATAATAACTTGAAAATAATTTAAACTAGTTTTGTAAATGTATTTCTTTTTAAAGTAAAGACATTTTCAAAAACTAACAATAAATGGCAAGGCTTTTTTTTTGAATTTTGAAAAATCAGTGTTAAATTAATTGCACTTTAGAGAGCATTTAATTTCTCATAATTGTAATAATTCTTAAAACTTGTATCACAGATGTTGAAGCTCAAAACTATTAAACAATATAATTTGCAATGTCTGTCCGTGACGCTACTAATTTTAGGAAGCAGGGAAAACCAAATTACTGCACCAATGCAGCAAAAGGTGTGCAAATTAAAGATGCGCTGTAAAAAAATAATATATGACATCATTGTTTTCGCTCAATCATGTATTTTAATTTTGGAAAAGGGATCAATGTAAAAAGAGGATTTGATGATGATTAATTATAAAATAAAAAAACAAAGGGCCCGCCGTAGGCGCCCTACAACCCCTATTATAAAATACTTTGTGTACATTTCAGAAAGTTTAATATTTCATATTTATCAAACAAGGACAAGTTAGTTGGGCTTTTGAAAAGGTCGGCACCGTAGGCGCCCTAAAAAAAGTGCATTTTTTTATAAAATAAATAGATTTCATGTGAAAACTTCTGTAATTTTTGACAGGTGATGCGCTAGTTTTTAAAATAAACTGTTTGGTTGCATTATTTATTCTATATTTGAATTCTCCTGCAGGTGTGTATGTTTCTTTAACTTCTGTTGTACTTGTTGACCTTTTGGGTCTAGAGTACTTAACAAATTCATTTGGCCTTCTGTTGTTATTCCAAGGGGCAGCAACATTTGTTGGACCACCCATTGCAGGTAAAAGATTATTTTATTATTTTGTCAGAAAACCTAGTTACCTGTGTACATAACAAAATCCAAGAAACCCATCAATTTAAAAAAAAACAAGTATTTAACGTTTTGTTTGTAATAATTAATTTTAAAAAAAAATTATTTAAAAACAGTAGAGATTAAGAGATTCTTATGCATACTGGCATTTTGAACTAAAATAAATAAGTACACCTATACTCTCATTGTTTCAAAATATTTAAACAGAACAATGTAAGGTTAAATTTTAATTTTTTTTTCTTTAAAATTTCAGGCTGGATGTGTGATTGGACTGGTAGTTATGACATTTCATTTATTGTTATGGGAATTTTGATAGCTTTGAGTGGCTGCATGCTCTTCTTTCTTCCTTGTGTGCAACGCTATGCTGAAAGGCGGGCACCAAAGATCAATCGTATTAGGGACATTGAGCTTGGAAAGCATCCTATTTCAGATGATGATGAAAACACTTTAAGCTTAGAACAGTTTACAACTTCACAAGGCTAAACATTCAACTGTTTTTCTATTATTTTTATTGTCCATTTTTAGAATTTAATGCCAATTTAGTCATTTTCTGTCTTATTTGCAAAACTTAGTATAGTTAACTTTATATAGACCTGTTTTTTCAAAAATGGTGTGCCTCAATCATTTAAGAAATTATGAAGAAAAAAAAGACGATAAAGAAATAAATTTACAATGTATTCATCAGGCTACAATCAAACGATCCTGAGAAATAATAATTTGATTAAATAATACTCCATAGGTAGTAAACACTCTTCTGGATAAAGAAACTTTATTATACAAAATAAAGTTAGCCTGGCAACATGAGTTGTTCCAGATAAAATTACTTAGCATTTGCAATAACAATTTCCGACTCCTGATTAATGTTTCATGCAATTCAAATATGTAAGACATTTGGTATTATAAACTGTGCATTTAATGTGAATCTATTGATTAAAACATAAGTCATACCTTTTATTAGTTCATTTCTATGCCATTTATACTTTTTAAAATCTATAATTTAAAAAATTAAAATAATTTTTTTCAAGACACCTAAAATATCCTGCAATTTATAATCATAAAATAGTCAAACAATTAAACTAAGTCCTAACCTTGTGTGCCTCAGACTTTATTAAACAGGACATTCAAATCATTTTTACTTGATGTGTCTTATAATATATTGGAAGATTTTTTTATAATGTGTTTTTTATACACAATTTTATATTATTGAATGATTTCTTTATAAATAAAATTTTATCACTATTGTCAAGACATATATTATTATTGACAAAGGTCACAACTGTTCATTTCTTTCCATTTTGAAAATCTTTACATGATGATCAACTTAATGTATTCATTTTTTTCCTCATAAAAATGCATAAATCATTTTTCACTTTATGAGTCTTCATTCAAATGGAGTGGCTTTGCTTTTAAATTAATTTTTATATCTCTACGTGGCTACTTTCCTCTGTTATTCATTTAATGATAAAAAAATTATATTCTATTAAATTTAAAAAAAAACTTAAATGCACAGATTTTAAGAGTACTATTGACATTTTAAGTTTCTTAGATATAAGAGATCAATACTGCTGTGATGTATGAGTGCAAAAATTTTTAATGTGTTTATTTCATTAATCACAAAAGAAAAGATTGCAATATTATCATTTTTTCTTTTAACTGCTAAAGTACTACACAAGAAATCTTTTTTTTTCACTTAAATTTCATAAGCTTTTGTTGTTTTATCATATAATTCATAGTTAAATATCTATGTTTTAATATTTGTTTTGATAATTAGATATACAATGTATATCAGTTATAAATAACATTTCATTGATGTAACAAATTCTCAGAAAATACCAAAATGTATTTCCTTCATTCATTCCAATAGTCTTATTTGTCTATGAACAGAGTCCGGATTTTAAATTACATGCCACAAAAACTATATTTTCTCTTAACTTTTACAATCTCATATACAATTTTGCAGATGATAAACACATTTTAAAAGCTAGATCATTGAATGTGTCTCTCGATACAAGAAAATTAATAAGCCAATTGAATATAAATAGTAAATTATTGTATGACATTTAAAAAAATTAATATTAAAATATTTTGTCCTTTTTTTTTATAAATAGTTGTTTTTTTTTCTTTTGACAGAGTGTGCTTAGATAAATTCTTATGAACAATACTTGAAACTTGTTATATAACTTTAAATGAATAAACACAAAAAGCAACAAAAAAACAATGCTTATCATTTACATTTGCCAGCTATTAGGCATACAAATAAATACACCTTTTGGCATGAGACTATTGTACTGAAAATATTTGAACATTGAATTGGCTTTGTGTTAAATTTAAATAAAGCTTGAGTTTGTTTTCTCATTTTTAGTCTGTGTTCATTCAAAAGTTTTCACGTATTATTTTTTTACATTTACAGAAATGTTAAGTAAAAATTATTGAAAAATTATTTTTTTTAAAAATTATGTAAGTATGAGAAGGTCCACATTAAAAAAAAGAGTATTTCAACTTAACACTTTCATCCTAATGATTATAAAAGACAACAAATCAAAAGGTTTTATGCAATCTGCTCAAAATGAATATTTTCTTTTGGTTTTATATGCCATAAATGTGAATCATTTAATTTATCTCTCTAACTATTTTTTCATAAAATTAAAAAAACTCTTTAAGGAAAAAGTTACTTTTGTTTTATTTCTCAGAACTAACATTTATTATAATTTTAAATGCAGAGCTATATATTTTATATATTTGTTAAAATCTGCTTTTATCCTTAAAAAAATAGATCATCATTTCAGGAGAACTTAAAAAAACTTTTAGATGCCTCACATTGGAGGTTACATAATAATTTGGATTTGCTTATTATCTTATTCTTTTTAATCATATTATTGTATACAATGGCATAGCTATTAAATGTCACCTTCATCAAAAATGCCACTCACCCATTCTAAAACAACAGTTTTTCCCATTGTAAACCTACACCTTCTAGAACCTCTTTCTACTCAATTGAATGTACCTCTATTTCAACATATTTTTACTTTATAGGCATGCTTTAAACTAAAAGAACTGAAATTATCAGAGGTGCCACTTTGTCATTCATTAAAATCATACTTGTATATGTGTGAATGAAGAGGAGAAAGCGGCTATTCTGAAAGTATAATTATTATATTGTTTTGTTCTCTCTAAAATACCCTTTTTTAAAAGAACATTTTATGATTGAAATAGAATTGTTGTTATATGTTTAATGCATAAAATTCACTCTCAAATAAATGAACTTCTCCAAATTAAAGAACAAAAATGTTTTAACATTTTGTTTTAAACTACATGTATTTAATATTAGTGCTTGCTTTTAATTAACTTGAAAATGTGATAGGGTGTTACTGGGATAATACAAGTGAACATTCTTCTTCTTTCAAAATGGTATTGCAAAGTCTATAAATCTGAACATTCATTTTTATTTATGTAACTGAATCAGGTTTTGATGTATATCATCAATGTTTTATAAATTAAGACAATATTTTACATCTTTAAAATATTATAAATTTTGCGGAAATAGAACAACAGATTGTTGTAATTTTAAAAGAAGTATATCCATGTTAATAGTTTTAACAAAATTAAATTTTTTTTTAAAAATCTATTATTTTCAGGCCTACATAAAACTTTTTCAAAACACTGAACTGAAAATAATTTTTGTTCTGAAATATTTTCTTAAAGAGTTTTTTCAATAATTACATACGTGAATTTGAGGAAAGATGAGGCAACTTAAATGGACGTGAACAATTCTATTTTAAGATGTTAAATAGTTCTTTATATAAAAATAATTCATAGTCCTTAAAATATTTGTTAATTTTGATGACTACAGCATAATTATTTTTATAATATTAAAAAATGAGACAAGCAACCTTCTCATAAAAGAAAAACAAACATTGTGCCAAATTTATAAAAGACTGAAGGGATTAACAAATAGAAAAATCATAGAAAATTCACATTTTTAAGTGATGATGGGTTAAACAAGATAGGATGATGTCATCTTTTTCCAAAATTATAAATGGCCATTATAAAATGACTTAATTTGTTTATTTTTTTTTACTAAAAAGATGAAAATTTTACCTTCAAAGTTTAAAAAGAAGTAATTTCATAGATATTTTTACTAACATTTTTTGATGAAATTGATAGGATGGGAAGGGATAATATTTCATGAAAAATAGTTGACATAATACACAGATAACCCTATAGTAGGTAATCAAAGTATTATTAAGAAAACTATATATGATTTTTATACTATGTACCGTAATATTACTGGATATTAAAATATTGTATTCACCACTTTATCACAAAATACACTGTTAAACAGTTATTTTCCTGATTCTCCTGGTTAATAGCCAAAATAGATTTGTGTTTCCTTAAACATATGATGTTTATCTCATAAAAAGTTATTCTTGGGCATATGAAGCATATTTTAGGAAAATAAAAATATAACTATCTCTTTTATTCTTAAGGGAAAAAAAATTCTAAAAGAAAATGTTTTAGAAATTGTTGTTTATTAGAAATTAAACCAATTTTAAGATATAAGCTGACAGAGTAATTTGTAATACACAACAAAGGAAATGAAAGACAAAAAAATGACCATGATTGCCATCATTAATAAAGCTATTGGTTGTTATTAGCTACTGGTTTGGTCAACCTACCAGCTCTAAAATTATTTCACTACTTTGTATCTCTAAACACGAAGAAAAAATTATGACGCATGTATTTGCGTATGACTATTGAAGTGGAGATGGACATTCACGCATGAAGTCAGAATAATACATCCGCACAATCTATCTATCAATATATAATTCATCAGAACAAGCACAAGACGAGTGCAAATAAGCATGACGAATGACCCTTGCTAGGGTCGGCCAATCACAGTTTATGGTTGGCAAGCTAGGGGGTGCAGGGTGGGGGGCAGGTAGCTAACCGCAGTGGGCATGTCTCGAGACGTTCACTCGCGTTCATTTCTTCGTGCTGTAGTTTGTGTCCGTTCTCCCCTCCTCCCTTTCTTTGCACTATCCATGAGAAAGTCTGCGGCGTATGCTACGCCGTGGGTCGTATCTGGTAATGTATATTAAGCATAGTGTACTCCAAAACACTGCTCCACCGCATTTATTTGTGTTTGTGACTGCCACTCTCGAGGATTGGTCTCATCAGCCACACCAAGTGCTGCTATCTATCATCTTGGTCTCATCAGCCACACCAAAAAGTGCTGCAATCTATCATCTTTCGTAGAGCGAAAGATGCCACACATACATATGCATACTCCAAAGGGGCCGTCCATAAATGACGTCACGCGCCTAGGGGGGAGGGGGTCGAGCATTTGTGACGAGGGGAGAGGGGGGTTTAAGAAATGTGACGTCACATCAAAACCCGCTACTTTGAATGAAATTTCCACTTAAATATTTGATTGCTTTCAATTTATTTAATGACGTTTTTAATGGCTTCACGCGTGTTACCACATTAGAGTGCAGTCTTACACTAAATGCATAGTTAAATGACAAAAAGTTACTTTGCAACATGCTAATTTTCAATTAGAAAATACGGCTTTAAAGGGGGGAGGGTCAAAGCTTTGTGACGCAATATTGGAGGGGGGTCTAAGTTTTTGTGACGATGTGTGACGAGGGGGGAAGGGGGGGGGAATCGGCTAAAATTGCGTGACGTCATTTATGGACGGCTCTAAAATGTATAATTAGGAATATTGCAGATTCGGGTACTCATCCACAATAAAGTAAAGAAACGTGAAGATAAATATCATTATCAAAATATGTATAGTAGACCGGCTCAATTCATGTTGCGAGGATTCAAATCGGGAATATAGTGTGGTCGCACGGTTCGACCCTGCCGAATCGACCACAGGACGTTAAGACCCCATGACGTTTCGGCCCCAGGACGCTTTGACCCCGGACCGTTCGACCCATGGATGTTTCTATCTATAATGTTAAGCATGTGGTCATTCATGAACGTTTCATCTGAATAATAAATAAGTCACTGGCTCACTGGATGGATGTGTAACGCTATGACGTCATTGTTTGACCTTATATTTTAAAATACAAGGTGTGCATCGGAAGGCGCTCAAAAAGGTGTGCAAATAATTATAAATTAAAGACGCTCTGTAAAAAAAAATGACGTCATTGTTTTAGCTTATATTTTGATTTTGGAAAAAGGAACGATGTAAAAATAGGATTTGAGGATTTATAATTATAAAATACTTTTGTACATTTCGGTAATTTTAATATTTCGTATTTATTAAACAAGGATAAGTTACTTGGTCTTTTGACAAAACAAAGTGGGCACCTTAAGCGCCCTACAAGCCGCAGTGAGCTCCGTAGGCGCCCTACAACCCCTATTATAAAATACTCTGTGTACATTTCAGGAAGTTTAATATTAAGTATTTATCAAGCAATGATAAGTTAGTTGGGCTTTTGAAAAAAGTGGGTGGCGTAGGCGCCCTAAAAAAAGTGGGCGCCGTACGTGCCACGGCGCCCCAGCGCAACCTAGTTTTATATAATCACTACCTTTTCATTCATGGTACCTTGGGGGAAAGAAGTGAACTTGGTATACATACGGTTACATTCATTTAGGATATTTCATGATAAAGCTAATATGTTTTAAGGATGTATTTTAAAAAAAATATATATTTCTAAGAGATATTAAGTGAAGAACGATCCTTTGAAAACGTTAGTTGTTTGTTGTTGTTGGTTTTTTTGTTTGTTTGGGGGGGATGGGTGGTTAGGGATGAGGGGGGATCCATGTCACGTTTATAACTAAACACTAATTTGTAAAATATAAAAGAAAGGAAGCTTTTGGGCGTCAAGAGAGAGAGAGAGAGAGAGAGAGAGAGAGAGAGAGAGAGAGAGAGAGAGAGAGAGAGAGAGAGAGAGAGAGAGAGAGAGAGATAGAGAGAGAAGAAGAAAAAGGAGAGAGAAAAGAGAGAGAGAGAAATTGAGGGTGGGGGCGGCCTTAAGTGACTTTTAAAGATTCAATTTCATATGCACAAAATAATACGTTTTTTTCGAAAGTGCTTTTCCAATTTTTCTTTTCTTTCACAATTTTATTTAGTTTAACGCAATCAAAACTACACGCTCATATATGGTATAATTAGAACTAATTAACGTTTTCTTGATGGGAATTTTCATTAAAAATCTGTTGTGGTTATATTGAATTTAATTTTAATTTCACTATCTTCTCCTTAACATGGTATTTGGAAAAATGGATATTCATGTGTCTCGATTTCCTTAGTTAACAAAACAAAATCGTATCCACCATTTTCCCATTTCTAACAT
Organism: Ampullaceana balthica; assembly: GCA_944989445.1. Taxonomy (NCBI): domain Eukaryota; kingdom Metazoa; phylum Mollusca; class Gastropoda; family Lymnaeidae; genus Ampullaceana; species Ampullaceana balthica. The sequence goes on from CALYLW010000717.1 coordinate 461,931, forward strand.
CTACGAGTTTTGATTTAGAGTAATTATGAAAGTTTGCCCAAAAAGTGTCTGCACCCTGGCCCTGAGCACCTATTTATAAATTTTAATAGGCACAAACGAAATGTATTTATTTGAATATTAACCTTATTTTATCCCAATAAAAGTATGTTTCAAATAGTACACGTGAAATCTTCCCTCAATGGAGCACATTTATTTCTTTTTGTTCACCAGCACACCACGGATTGTAACATTAACATTTTTTTAAATTCAAAGAACTGTTAAATCTAATTTAGTGAAAACTACCTGAATTATGTCATTCTCAGTGGAAGTACGAGTTTTCTACTCTTATGTCCCGGCTTACAATGACTGCACTGAGCCCCAACATAAGGGCATCGCCATCCAGTGCCCAGGTATTCGTTAGCAGCTCTATTGCTGCCTGACCTGTCCGTATCCCCAATCGCTGCAGAGCAATCGGTCAGCAGATGTGCCACTGTCTCCTCAGCCAAGCCCCAAACTCGGCAGCCGGGGTTCTTATTTGGGTTCACCCTGTGCAAGAATATGTTTGTCGGACATTGTCAAGTCCGCATTTGCGTTATTAGGAACTGTCAGCTACGAGGCAGTTCCCACCACGGGTCCCTCTTGCTCGGCCGCTGCACATCGCGGTAAAGCTCCCTCGCCGTGGTACTCTCAGCCTAGCCTTTATTAAGTCCGTCTATCCATGAAACGGACTTTTAGCCACAATTTCAATCCCACCCGGGTCATTGGGGCGCCAGCAGGTTTGCTCTTTCCTGCTGCGGTACGTTCGCGTGACCTGTATTATACCATCTGAATAAGACGTTTGATAACTCTATGAGCTTGTGAAGTTCATAAGCTTACTACAGCCTAAGCCTTTGTTTCGTTTATTTGATTGGAAAACACCCACAAACAAAATAATTATACATGTCTATGTTAATAAAAAAAAACGGTAAAAACCAAGTTTTTGACTATAAATCCTTTATGTACGAGAAGTAACTAAAAGAATGTTCATTATAATACGCAGCGCCAGACCATCCAGAAATACAAAATTGCAGTTGTGTCGTAAAGCATGTTTAATATAATGCGCACCGATCAGGAATATGTTTATAAAAAGAGTTGTCAATAAAATGCGCACCTTATTGCGCGACAGAAAGGTTGTTCAATATAATACGCACCGCGACGCTCTATCTCAAAAAATAGCATGATACATAGGAATAAATAAAATAATCTAAAAATTCAATAATTTAATTACGGTACATGCGATCGATCTGAAATTATGATACATAGTTTTTATCATCGCCACGAAACTGCCAGCTAAATTTCAGCTCGCTAGCTTACGAGAAAGTGGGTTAAAAATCGATCAAAAGTTTTGGCGACAAGGGCGGGTGCAGACACCACGAGTTAATATAAAGGATTTAATAAAAACAACCCGTAAAAAACCAAATTTTTCACTATAAATCCTTTATGTACGAGACGTAACTAAAAGAATGTTCATTATAATACGCAGCGCCAGACCATCCAGAAATACAAAATTGCAGTTGTGTCGTAAAGCATGTTTAATATAATGCGCACCGATCAGGAATATGTATATAAAAAGTGCTGTCAATAAAATACGCACCTTATTGCGCGACAGAAAGGTTGTTCAATATAATACGCACCGCGACGCTCTATCTCAAAAAATAGCATGATACATAGGAATAAATAAAATAATCTAAAAAAGCAATAATTTAATTACGGTACATGCGATCGATATGAAATTTTGATACATTGTTTTTATTATTGGTACGAAACTGCCTGCAAAATTTCAACTCGCTGGCTTACGAGCAAGTGGGTTAAAAATCGATCAAAAGTTTTGGCGACAAGGGCTGGCGGGCGGTCGGGTGGGCGGCCGCAGACACCACGAGTTAATATAAAGGATTTAAAAAAAGATAAATATCTGAAAATGAATACACAGAGAATCTTTAATTGTAATTGTCTTTAACAGAACTTCTGAAAATGGCTAGTTCCACCATTGGATTTGGAAGGGTAAAAATCCTCACTGCTCAGGACTCAGGAGATTCTGGGGATGCTGTGCATTAAGTCAAAACACGGGGGCGGAAATTTTGTTTCTGGATTATACAAGATATGTATTTTATTTAGGGCTGTTAACGATTAATTCAAATTTAATCGTTAACTTTTGGAAAAAATTACGATTAATTAATCATTAATTTCGATTAAAGCCAAAATTTAAAATTTGCACAAGTATTACTTATTAAACTTTCTTGTTAAAAATATAAATAACACTGGAATGTCTCCTTTATATTTCATCTTTTAACCAACTATGCAAAAAAGACAAGTGTGTTGACAGTGTTCATAGTGCCCCTTCCCCGCAGGAATAAAAAAATAAATATACTTATCTTATCTATACAGACGCTCCTTCTATGCAGAAGATAATTGCGTCCACAGACCATGACAGATGATCTGTTGGCAAGTGATTCAGCGTTCACAGGCCACGGCTTTGTGGGTTCCACGCATTACCCAGCCAACTAGTGTTAGGTACCCATTCGGAGCTGGGTGACTCAGGGATGCCCTAGGCCCCGGGAACAAATACTTGCCTTGACATGGATTCGAACCCATGACCATTGGTACGCCAGTCGAGCGCGCTGCCACTCGACCACCGCGTCCGATATTCATAATATATATAAACATATTCCCATGGGGCCCCTAATGCTCGTGGGCCCCTGGGCAAATGTCTAACGGGCCTTTGCGTTAAGACGGCCCTGTGTGTTGACATTATTTGGTTTAAGTGATCAGCGGGTCTATTTGACAATATAACCAGCCGAGCTGAACAATCATTCACATGGAACTGAGTTAACTGGTATGCACAAAACGGTCTTGGCAAGGAATGACATTATCGGATATCGGTGTTCATTATGTTTCCACCATTGCAGCGGATTAATGGATTCAGGAACTTTCATCTCCATTTTGTAATGCAGTAATTCACCAAAAGAGCTGTCGTCATTTTCGGTCTATGAGTCATATTCCATTACTGCTTAGTATGTTTTTCATTTGGTTTGATAAGATGGCTAAGTGTTAGAACCATTGTAGGCAAACTTTATCAACAATTTGAACATTCCCGTCAGTCAATAGTTTAAAACCAAAATGTTCGTGTAATCGTCAGGAAATTTATTATGTATCGGCTGCTACCTTTTATTATTATTTTTTTAAAAACTTTTTGACTTCCAATAATTTTTAAGTTATGGGGCGATTAATCTTTAAAAAATTATTTAATCGTTAAATTTTTTTAAAGCTTAATCGAGAAATTAATCGTTAATTTCCGCAGCCCTAATTAATCGTATTGTAATATAAACTTGGATATAAAATAGATAAGTTTATAGGATTATTTATTGTTCGCTTACGATAGTTTGCACAGGGCCTAGGTATTCAAATGTGTGAAAAATTATATTTACTATCTTCGAATCCGGCAGTATTTAAAATAAATAAATAAATCGCTGAACGCCAAATACATATTTATTTTAAAAAAAATAAAATAAAACTTCTTTTCATTGATTATTTGAACTTGCTTTATTAATAGTACCAGCAGTGTACTTTTCATCAAGACAAATTAATATCAATTTAATAAAGTCTAAGGTTTTTTTGTTTTTTTAAAAAAGTACTTCATTGACATTAATAGTCTCTCTCTGTACGATTATTGGATTAATTTTGCTATAATGTTAACAAATTGTGTTCTTTTTCTTTTATTCTCTCTTTTTATTTCTTTTTGAGGTGCACATTTCTGTTCTTGGATCATGATTTGGTGTTACTATTTACCAAAACCAAATTACTAACGACTCTTAAAAATGTGAGCATGTCTGCGGCGTATGCTACGCCGCAGGTCGTATCTCGTAGTGTTTAAATAGACAATTCACATTGACTTGTCATGTGCTTTTGTTTACATTCTTTATAAATAGCTAAGGTCAAGTAATATTTTTAACTTTTTAACCACTTCCGGTCCTCCTGGATTTGACAAGCAAAAATACCGATTCCGAGTGAACGTAAGAACGAATTTTCATGTAACATTTAATTTTTTTGTACAATTAGAAAATCCAGCTTGTAAATAGTGGCCTACATAGACATGAATTGGCCTAACTGTATGAACACGTTTTATTTACCATCCATTGCTTTGTTTGATATTTATATTGACATTGAAGTCATTTTTGATTACTAGACTTGACTTAACTAGACTATCTATGTCTATACTATTCTATACTAATTACTATACAGACTATTATGGTAATGTACCACATCAGCGTTGGCCTAGCAAATTTGCGAACTTCCAGTTTCACGATCCTATTGACACACTTTTTTGGCTATTTTCACTATTTTTATATTATCTATTGCTACGATAAAATTCGTATTGTCTGTATTATTATTATTGTAATTCTAGCATTTATTCAGCTCACATACAAAAAGAACAATGTAAAAAATTAGCAATCGATAAATAGTAAACAATCTTAAGTGCCAACTTTGTAAATTAAAAAAAATAATTTGTCGTTCATAAGCCAAACTAAATGAAGAAAAGTGACAAAAACACCAAGGAGTCTAATTCTAATGTAAAAATGAGTTCAGTGTTATCTTTGTTGTTAATTTCAATATATTAATAATTAAAAGTAAATTATTTTTTTAAATGGCCATTGTATTTGTATAGGCCTAAGCTCTATATTTGTTACCACAAAACCCGTGACCCATTAAAAAAAATACTCTCTATTTTTTTACCACCAGTGACAACTTTTTTATTTTTAATAAAATAAATTTCTTATACTTTTAGTTTTAGATAATTGCACCAGATTTTCAGGAGCCCTTTACTTTATAATTTAATACTATTAATATTAATTTAATGTAATTCTATTACATTCATTACATTTTACTGTTACTGAAAGTAATATACAAATCAATTAACAAAAAATGTAAAAATAAAATAAATACTTTTATTTTTGTAGATTTTTATGAAAGTATTTATATTTATAGTTTGAAAAAATGACAACATAGGTCAGGTACATGAAAATGCAAATAGAATTAAATGCATGCATATTGCATTTTAATTGAAATATATGATGCATTTAAATTTTAAAAATATAAATTATAAATATTAGTTAGACTTTTAAGGTGAGTATTAGTCTTTTATGAAGATCATAAAACTAAAATCAAGTGACTATAAGTAGTATAACTGTAAATTATTAAAAGAATACTCTTACCCCCCGACTAATTACTAAGTACATATAAAACAAAATTCAATTAGAATATCATTTAACTAATTAAAGATTATAAGAATCTTATGCCTGACATTTCTCTCTATAGGATAGTTCATAGTTTTATGTATAATTAAGCCATAAGCTCTGTCTTCACCGACTATATGATGGTAATTGAACTTAAACCAATTTTGAGGTTAAACCAATTTTGAGGTCTCATTTGTGTGCCTCATTTCTTATTTAGATTTAATTTAAGAATCTAAAATTTTGTCATCCTCATATAAATACAAAGAACAATTAAATTAAAATGCCATATTAATATTATTTTTAATCAGGAACTCGCTGGAATTATATTATAATTAAAAATCAATTATTCATAGACATAAATAAGTATTAGTCAAATAGTAGGCATATGCTTAATTACATAATTAAAAATTCACTCACCTATTAAAGCACATTAAATCCACATGGAAAAATAGGCTAAGGAAAAATGTACGTACTAGATTTATTCTTAACAAACAGACCAGTACTAGTGATAGATTGTGAAATAATACCTGGACTGTCTGAACTTGATATTTTTAGGGTTACCAGAACAAAATCAAAAAGGCTAATACATGTATATGTAAAACAAACTTAGAAGATAAATTTATCTCTGGAATAAATGCAATACAATTATTAAATTAATAAAATTACACCAAACAGTGCAACAGCGGTTTATTTCCAAGAAAATTTCATCAGCAAATACAACACAAATTTAGCCCATTTAAAGAAATTTGGAAATACAATGTATATAAATACAAAAATACAAAATAAATACAAAACAAAAATTTGCTCAAAATGTTATAACAAAACTAACAGCAGATAAAATAAACAAAGTCTGGTTCTATACTACATTAAAGAAACTTTGCAAACAAAATGAAGGTTTATTAAAAAAATTAAGGCCAACAGGCCACCAATTTAAAAATGATACATGAAAGAAAAATTATACACTTGACACAAAAACTTAGTCAAAACCTCCAAAATGAGTACATAAACAATGTAATTTCTAAAGATAACAGCTAAAGATTTTGTCCTTTATTAAATCTTTAAAAAATGGAACCCACAGAAAAAGGCCCAAATAATAAAACCCATAATGATAGTGAGACCAACGCGAACATCCTCAACACATATTTTACATCATCATTTTTAGCCTCAAGTGATATGGAAGTCTTAATAAAATTAAATACAATAGAAATAGAAGAAAGGGGTAACACAACTGTCTTGAGATGGGTATAAATACATTTTTTAAAAACTTTAAAATAAACAAAGCTACTGGTCCAGATGAATAGCCTGCAAGGCTATTAATGGAGCTTAACAATGAACTGTCCCCTATTCTTGTAGTAAATTTTGTAAGCCTCTCTAAACCCGGCTTAAGTGTCCCAAGATTTGAAATTAGTTAACGTAACTCACTTCTTTAGAAAAGGTACAGAGATTTTTGTATTAATTAATGATTAATGGATCTAAATCAGCGCCAACAGTTAACTCAGGAGTTCCACAAGAAGCTTTGTTAGGTCCCCTACTCTTTTTAATTTATATAAATGATTTACCCTACAGCATCTCATCAGGAACAAAATATAAGTTTTTTGCTTATGAACAATTAAATCAGAAAAAAGTAGCAAAATCTTACAAAAAGACCTGGATGAATGATTAAAATGGGAAACTAACTGGAGTATGTCATTCCACCCAGAAAAGTGTCACTTGTAAAGAGTAACAAAGAAAAAGATACAAATAAATTCAAAATATTTCATCATGGAAAACAACTAATCCAAACTACAGATGCAAATACTCAGGAATAATAATAAATGAGAAATTATCATGGAATCCCCATCTCTGAAGTAATTAAAAAATGAAACAAAACCTGAGGCTTTATAAAGAGAGAGGATAGAAGAGCAAAGAAGTAATAATACATATGGCAATTAATTCTAACTTAACAATACAACACACAGATAATCTTAAACAACCTTCATATAGACATAGGCATAAAATACTTTTCTTATTCCCAATATGAAGATGTTATATGACAGCAAGGGATAGGCCAGATAAATTACATTTGTGAAAGATGTAATGAATTATGTGCCACAACAGATCTGGTCCCTGGTGGGAGTATTTTCCAGCACAAGAGAATACATAAAGTTACATGGGTCTCACCGGACATGCAAACGCTGAACCATGTATGTAATGGAAACAAAGTTATGCGATCTCTCCAAGATGTATGTGTTATGAGGGGGCCTGATGTTGCCTCAGATCACCATCTACTTGTTGGCAGGCTGAAATTAAAGCTAAAAAGGACATTACACTGAGCAATCAGCTTATAGGTTTCGCTACAACACATGTTAGACAGACAATTTGGAATGGATGCTGATGTCAGAATAAGTATTGGGAAGGCAAGGACAGCCTTCAAACAACTCAAGAATGTTTGGGGCTCCCGAAACCTAAGAAGCGATTTAAAAAGAATCTTCAACGCCATGGTGAAGCCTGTGCTGCTATATGGATCCGAGACATAGAGAACAACAGCCATAAACTTGATCAGAATTCAGTCCTTTATTAACAATTGTTTAAGAAGGAATCTCAGGACACAATCAGGAACCTGGAACTCTACAGCAGACAAGGCCAAAACCGATAGAGGAAGAGATTCTCCGATATTGGAGTAGATCATGGGTGCGCAACCTTTGGGCTATTGCCGGCCGCATTAAAAAAAATACTTCTGCAACGGCCGCAAAATTTTTTAAACTGCAAAACAAAACGTTCACTATCAAAAATTTACCTCTCGTAATAGTCAACACGAGATAATATTGACCAGTGGCGTAGCAACGGGTTGGCATCGGGGCAGTTGCCAAGGGCGCCAGCTCAAAAGGGCGCCACTATATCTCTAATTTTTAAATGTGTATTTAAATAAATACAGTCGAGCCTCTCTAAGTCGAACTCAAAAGGACACGGAAAAAAAAAGCGACTTACAGAGTTTTTGAGTTAAGGGAAATGGCGTAATAGGCGCCAATTAAGCATGGACAATGTAGATATTGAGGGGTGGGGGGAACAGCCATACCGGCTAGGGGCCGTCCATAAAGTACGTCACGCTCCGAGGGGGGTCTAAGAAAGTGTGACAGGGGGAGGGGGGTCAAAAATAGCGTGAGATACTTTATGGACGGCCCCCTACTAGGCTTGACGGGAGAGGGAGGCGGTGTCAATGTTTCATATGAAAGGAACCCAACTTGCTTTAACATGCCATCGAGAAGAGACACCTTCCCTCCCCTCCCCCCCCACTTTACTCCCTCCACAGTGGGATGGGGAGTAAGATTTTTCTTTTTAAAAAGATTCACGGCATGCAGCAAATAAGGGACGCGAAGTAGTTACCACTTACCACTCCTTTTTCTTGTCTTTGTCATTTTTTGTACTTGCAAGCGTCGCTTAATCCCTGGTGGAATGCACTAAGATAAGATTTTGCGTCCATTCAGGTGGCTCTACGGAACACGTTTTCTGAAATTTCCCTCCAGAATAATAATAACCCTAACGCCTTGGAAAATTCGACAAAACGATGTTTAAAGCCAAAAATCTTGGAGTTAAGGAGCTCTAAAATATATTAGTCTTATGAAATTTGGCAGGGACCTAACAATTAATTCGATATAGGGAGGTTTTCGACTTAGGGACGTTCGACTTAGCGAGGTCCAACTGTATTTCACTTTTATCCTTGGTAAAAAAAAAGTGAATAATTAATTATATTTAAATGTATTTCATTTAAGCCATTATAATATTTTTATTATGTTTTTGGCCTTTGCGGGGCTTCTTATCTTATCTTATCTGTTTACAGACGCTCCTTCTATACAGAAGATTATTGCGTCCTACGCTTATCTATGGTTTGTGTTTAGTCCTGCATTTTTATTAGAGATTTAAATGTTGATAAAGTGTTGGTTTTCCTGGATTCTTCAGGCAACCCATTCCACGCCCGAATTCCGGACGGGAAGAAGGAAAACTTGTATGTGTTTGTTCTTGCATACGGAATAAGAAAGGTGTTTTTATCCTTATGTCTATCTGAGGGTTGTATTAAGTTATCTTTGTGTTGTATTTCTAAATTAGAATTAATTGCTTTATGTATGATTACTACTTTGCTCTTGGTTCTTCTATCCTCTAGTGTTTCAAGCTTTAATGATTTAACTAATGGTGTTATTCTTGTCAGTTTCGAATATTCTCCAGTAATGAATCTGGCAGCTCTTTTTTGAATTTGTTCTAGTTTATCAATGTTTTCTTTGGTGGATGGGTCCCATACAGAAGATGCATATTCTAGTACAGGTCTCACCAGAGTGAGGTAGCATTTTAGTTTTATATCTCTATTACATTTGTTAAAGTTCCTTTTTATAAAGCCTAAGGTTTTGTTTGATTTTTTAATAACTTCATTGACATGGGGATTCCATGATAGTTTCTCATTTATTAAGACTCCTAAGTATTTTGCATCTTTAGTTTAGGTCAGTTCTTTTCCATGAATGTAATATTTTGAATTTATTTGTTTCTTTTTCTTTGTTACTCTTAACAGTTGACACTTTTCTGGGTGGAAAGACATACTCCAGTTAGTTTCCCATTTTATCAATTCATCTAAGTCTTTTTGTAAAATTTTGCTATCTTGTTCTGATTTAATTGTTCTATAGATTATACAATCATCAGCAAATAACCTAACTTATCATACAAATGTCAATATGATTTTACAGTCTTTCTTTTAAAAAGAAAAATTTTACTATCCCCATCCCACTGTCGAGCGAGTATAGTTGGGGAGGGGAGGGAAGGTGTCTCCTCTCACAAGCTTGTGTCGTTATGTCAAAGCAAGTTGGCTCCTTTCATATGAATCAGTGCACCTCTTTCCTGTCAAGCCTACTAGCCGCTATGGCTGTCCCCCCCCTTCTCAATATCAACATTGTCCTTGATTAATCTGAGCCTATTATGCCAGTTTCCTAAATCGAAAACTCTGTAAGCCAATTTCCCCCCCCCCTTGAGTTGGACTTAGAGAGGTCCGACTGTATTAGCAATAAGCCAGCTAACTAAAGTGCTGAGCTGCAGTCGGTGGAGTGTTACTTAAATTTACTTTTAATTGTGAGTTTCTATCGTTATGCATGAGATAGTGGGTATGACACATTGACACTATTGTTTTCATTTATAATATATGTTACTTCAAGTTCAAGTTTTGCTGTATTCTTTATTCACGCAACAATATCCTGTTTTGTCCACCAATTTATTTGCTATTATTTAGGAAATAATACACTGCATTTAGTATTGTTCTTGTCTTATGCATTTTTAGTAATACGTTGTATGACTGTCACTGTCAGACCATGTACGGTAATTAATGTCATAAATAAAATAAGAGAAATACAATCATTTTTTCTAACAAATGAAAAATCCTAAAGCGGAAACTTTGTCAACTTATAAAGGCGCCAATAAAAAATAAGCCAAGGGCGCCAAAAACCTAGTTACGCCTCTGATAATGACATAATCATAATGTATTTTAGGCAAACACAGTGCATAATTATTTAAAACGTTCTGCGAATTCCAACAGCAGCGCTTCGAGGACGCCTGAAAAGACCGTAGCCGGAATTTCATCTTTTCTTATTACAATTACATGGCTCTCGATTAGAGCGGTGAGTTGCGGGAAACGATAGAGCTAGAGATTGAGGTGTTGGATATGACTTTGTAGCAGACGACATTTGTCACAGAAATCCTGTACTCTTCTGTGCATGAGGCAAACTGTTGTTCCTTTGCCTTGCAGAGACTCATTGAGGCAGTTAATATAAATTAACAAATCTACAAGGAAGGCTAGAGATGTTAAGAAGGCCTGGTTCTGCAGTGGGCAGTCCTTGTTTTTCATGGCACAAAATTCTAGTATTTCTTTTCGTAGCAGCAGAAGACGGCGAGATGTTTCTCCCTGAGACAACCAACGAACGCTGGTGTGGTGCAGAATATCTTCTGCCGGCGAATCATTAGCGTAAATGAATTTAATTTGTATGACTTGGCGGGGGGTGAAGAACATTCGCCCGAATGAAAAGGATAATGCGATTCACATCCTTCAGAATGTTATCCAAATCAACAGATTTAGAACACATCGCCTCCTGTTGAATAATGCAGTGCAGATTTATGAGCTGGTCAATACCGTGATCCTTCATCACATAATCGGAATATCTACCCACGAAGCCATTTTTCTTACCAACCATGGCAGGCGCGCCGTCTGTACAGATGCCTCGCAGGTTCTTCAGATCAACGTGCGAGTCGATGCAAGCTTTTTAAACTGCCAAAATATATCTTCTGCTTCTCCTCGAGTTTGAGTAATTATTTTCTACATGGAGAGCAGATCCTCGCACAATTCAAATGTTGGGGATAGGGAGCAAATGAATATGAGTAGCTGCGCTGAATCTGAAATGTCCGTAGATTCATCAACAGCCAGTGCAAACAGGATGTCCTCCTTGTTAATCTTTGCCTGCATGGAGAGCCTCAGCTGCTCTGCAATATTACTTTGACGGCGTTGCACGGTATCGCACGACAGAGGAATCAAAGAATAATTAGTTTCCTTACCCGGATGAATGCACTTAACAACATCCATGATACAACTTTTCACGAGTTCCCTATCGGAATAAGGCTTTCCAGTGCCACGAATAAGATAGGCTTCACTGCGCTTATTCGTAGTCTTAACAAAAGCAGACATGACCGAAGTCTGGTATCGAACATTCCTCTTAAGATTTTCCACACAGATCTTCCTTGAATCACCTTGTACTGTGCATAGTTGTGTGATGCGTGTCGGCAAAAATGTTGCTTGGCATTGTCCCCTTTGACTGTTTTCACAACATCGCCGCAGATTAGACACTGCACGAATTGGTTATCTTTGCCATAAAGAAATCTAACTCCCATTTTACATTAAAGCTCCGCTTCTCTTCTTCCAATGTTCTTTTCCTTTTTATCGACATGATGAGTACTAGGGCGGCACGGATAATATTATACGGTAACTAAGCATACAAGCTGTATAGCTATGATACAATTAATCGTTTTCATTAAACGCTTTTTCACTGTTATGTTTATTTACTGCTATTGCTATGTCGAGAATCTGTCTCGATTTCTGGTGCAGCTGCCAGCTAAGAGTGATACTTGTACACAGGCCTCTGGGTATTTGCGTGTACTGTAGCAGCGACTGAAGTTGATCGACGGGTTACACGGTTACACAGAGCAAGCACGATACAGCGAATGTGCGCATCACACGCTTTCGGCGCGCTTCTATATTAGGCTTCTAAACTTCATGGCCTGCCCTCATTTTTCAGTTCTGCGGTGATGTGTTTTTTGTGTAGTTTTCTAATAAAAGCGTCATCTGTGACTAATACCACTTAGTTTTCCAAACAAATGGATACGTTTTTTGAGCGATTAAAATTTTTTGAACAGTTTGACGTTAGTTATAATATCCACTATATAATCAAACAAATGTTGTGCGAATCCGTTAATTAAGACTCGAAATTACAAATATGTTTGTTTCACCTTGGTTTTCCTCCTTCAAAAGAAAAGGGGCGGTTGTCGGAAATAATTATACTTTTCAAATACCCACAAATGCCGCCCCCAAATGAGTGCCGCCCGGGCGAACCGCCCCACCGCCCCCCCCCCTAGCTACGCCACTGAAGTTAGGTTCTGGGTGATGAATCTGGTCCATGGAATGGTGTGGTCTAAAATGTAATATTATTAAGAACAACAATAACTTTGAGATAACACAACAACTGTTATACCATGTTTAATCCAAAGCGATAAATAATATGCAATTCAGACGTCTAGATACTCGTGAGAGTTGAGGATGTTTCGGTCGGTCGGCATCGCAAGACGATAGTGCATCATTGTTGGGTTGGGTTGGGTTGCAGTTCCTCGAGTGGCTGTGCAGTCCTCTCTTTGAGTGACAGTCTTTACCACAGCTTTTGCACACGAGTTATGTGCTTCCCAATGTTTTGGCTTTTCTCCTAGCTCTTTTGTCTGTAGCCTCCTCCATCCTTCGTTCATCGGCTACTATACTAATCTTTGTAAAAAAAATTACATTCCTCAAACACAGATTTTATCCTTAACAAATTTGGCTGCGCTGTGAAGGTTAGATATCTACGCGGCCACGCAGCTTAAAAGTAGCATTGCTTGCAAGACACGTTAGAATTGCTAACACTGTCATTGACGGAAATTAAGTCGATAAAGACTATTTGAAAATATTTTTTTTTACAAAAAGCTTCTAATGAAATATATTTGTGTTTATGTAGATCAATTTTAAATGTACTTATCTCCCTAAAACGCAAAAGCCGTTTATGGATTGACTAAAAAAATCATCCATATTTGACGTCACGCAAATTTGGCCTATTTTTCATCCCCTCCCCCCCTCGTCACCCTAAAAAATTTAGCCCCCCCCGGCCCCTTCAAATATGACGTCACAAAGCTTTGCGTGGCCCCTCCCCCACCTTAAAGCCTTATTTTCTATTTGAAAATGAGCATGTTTCAATTCACTTTTTTTGTCATTTAATTGAGTAGTGTAAGTGTGCATTCTAATATCGTAACACGCGTGAAGCCATGTACAACGTCATTAAATAAATTGTAAGCAATCAAATATTTCAGGGAAACTTTTATTTAAAATTGATGTGACGACACGGTTCCAAGACGTCATGGTTCCGAAAAGCATTGTCCTCTGCCTCTACGCACGGCTCGAACCACGAGAAGGGTCGCGCTACTGGCTGCGACCTGAAACGAACAACCCTGGCGGGAAACGCCGAATACCATTTAGGTGCTAGTTAGTCATGCATATATGATTACAGTCTCTGTACGGATCTTAGACAGAGCATCAGATGCAATGTCGATGATGAAACGATATTACCCGTTGAGGGTCGGGATATCCGAAGTGACCTGTGAGAGGTAGGCCTACTGTTTACTGTTTAGGGACAGGAGTGCAAGTATGGATTATCAAAAGGTACCGCGAAAAACTTAGCGGACGTCAGCTCTGTGGTAACCTTCCGACAGGGTGACACCCTTAGGTTGATCACTTTGATGATCCCCCGTCTAGCGTCACTCCTTGGATAATAGACTCGTTTGCTGAACCGGGGTGGCGCCGAGGTTGTAGCGAGTCGAAGTAGCGAAAATCCACCCTTCTTTGTGAGGTCAACTTTCGTAGAAGGCATTTTTCGGTGTTCTTAGATGTCTCGGTGGCCCCACTCAGAGGAGACCATTCCGTCCCTAGCATTAGTTCCCTTGTGGAGGGGGGCATAGTTGCTTGGAGAGTTTTCCGTGAAGACCTGTGAAGATCATTAAGCTCAGGGGTGCTGATTTCCTTCCACATGTAGAATGTGACGTCACAGTTCTTAAACACCCCCTCTTCACAAATGTGTGACACCCTCCTCCCCCAGGCACGTGACCAATGTTCCCATAGAACCTTCGAGGGAACATTGCATATGACATCATTTATGGATGGACCCTTAGATTTGGGAAGGTTACAGAAAAGCATTTTGAAATGAATTATCAACATTAACTTCCGGGTCAGCGTGGCAATCCCGGGAAATGAGTAACACAATGAGAAATGAAAAAAAAATATTTTGAACATTGATAACCCTTATTTATTTAGGACTTGTCAAAGAAACCTACCTATTAAATTCAGTTTAAAACTACCTATAGTTTAGAATAATAAAGATTTTTATACTTAACCTATCAAGTTTTCCCCTTACAAACAAGACAAAGAATCAGATCATGAAAACACGATAATAACGGCAGTCTTGCTCAAATATACGAGAGTGGTGACTGAATATTCTGTTCATTTGAAACAAGATTTACCATGTGGCCTACTGATAATATGGACCGGGACGATCAGAAAAATTACATTTCCCAATCTCAAAATTTGATTAGCACACTCACCTCGTTAAAGTACCTTTTCATGATGGGAGTAGATTTTTAATTATTTTTTAAATATTGTTCTTTTTCGCTCGCTACTGAAATAGTTGAAGGGGCCGTCCATAAATGATGTCACGCACCGGGGGGAGGGGGCGCACACATTTGTGACGAGGGGAGGACGTGTTTAAGAAATGTGACGCAGCATAAAAAAAAGCGCAACTTTAAATAAAAGTTCAACCTAAATATTTGATTGCTTCCAATTTATTTAATGACGTTTTAAATGGCTTCACACTTGTTACGGTGCTAGAGTGCAGGCTTTACACTAAATAATGCTCATTTTCAAATAGGGGGGGGGCGCAAAGCTTTATGACGTCATATTTGAGGGGGGGCTAACTTTTTATTACCACGTGTGGGGGATATCTGCCAAAATCACGTGACATCATTTGTTTACGGTCTCTAAATCGCAAAAAGTAGTTATTCTAACTGCCAATGAACGTCTCTATTACAATACGTGATTAAAATGTTAACACTCATTGAATTAAAGTAAAGAAAATTAAACTTAATCAAACTACACTGAATACAAATGTAATTTGGTTAAAAATTAACAACATGCAATAGGTTGAAACTAAAGTACTTCTACTTCTAAAAACTGTAGAACGAAAGCTAAAAAAATGAGAATATTATATTTACCGGTAATTATACTTATGCTCAAGTTCTATAATAATAGACAAGTGCAAATTTTTTTAAAGGGTTTTTCGTCACAAATTTTAGTATACTTATCATATTATTGCTTATGCTTATTAAAACTTATCATAAAATAGGGCAAACAAAAATTAAACACTAAAAAACGCAATATTTTCCCACTACTACTAATTATAAATTCTGCAATTTTCGTTGAACTAAGTTAATTTAAGTAAAACAATTTTTTTTTAAAAATTTCGTTAGTCACACCTTCTACCACTACTAAATATAAAAATATAAATTCTGTATTGCTAGCCAACAAATATAACGCATTTTTTGGTTTTTTTTCTGTTGTTTTTTTTTAAATAAATTTTTTGTTATTGCTTTTTTAAAAAAAATAAGTTTATTTAAATTAAATAAAACATTTTTTTGTTGAAAATCAGTTAAATTGTGGTAGTCACACCTACTACCACTACTAAATATATTTTAAAAAATTTGTTGAACTAAGTTTATTTAAATAAAACAATTAAAAAAAAATTCTGATAAGTTCTGGTAGTTAGTTATCTCAAGGGGTTTAATCAGTAGTAAAAATAGTGAGAATAGTAGAGAAAAGTGTGTCAATAGCCCATCTAACTGGAATTTCGCAAATTTACAAGGCCGACGCTGATGTGGTACATTACCGACTATTATTAATACTATACTATACTATATAAACTATATTTAATAATATTTATAATAATTTATCTATAATGATAATCACTAGGCTTCGCTAGGCTATAAATTATAATGTAATTACTATAATCTAGTACTAGTAGCACTATTTCGTTAAGCCACGACTGTCACCTTCACTAACTTTATCTTCGACTTGTCTTAGTCTTAGTGTTAGAGCCATTATTGCTCTAAATGGCAATGGTAACTAGGAAGGAATGTCGGAATGTCATAGTCATAGTATTGAATTGTATTTTATAAAGATTTTGTGTGATAACTTTAATAACTTAATCTTTTGTCTACTCTCTGACAATCGACTAACAGTTACTAACACTAACGGATTAGCCTCAAACTTATTCAATGACTCACTTCCTTCGAAGTCAATGAATACTAATACTAGGCTATAATTTAATACTAGTTATTATCAATTTTATTTTGCAAACATCTCAAAAACGCTTTCTGAACCATTGTTAGAATAATAATATTTAAAATTTATTAGAGTGAGTCAGAGTAAAACTAATACTAATAGCCAAATATTGATAGTCATTCAGTGTGAAAAGCCAAATAGCGAGAATCACTTATGAATTTCCCAAGGTTTTCTATGCCGCATACAAATTTACCATGCTCAGCTAATACAAAATGGATAAGCCAGCCTACATGATTACTCTCAATGGAAAACTTTGTTAGAAAAGTGGAGAAATGGAAACAAGTTAATTGATATTTGAGATAATTTTTAATTTAGGCTTATACTTATATAATATAATTTGTATTTCTGAACAATGGCTTCCTGGCTAAAGTGTCTAGCCCAAGTCCAAGCCTGTCCATTCTTTTCATGATATACTAGAATCAAATACAGGGACAATTGTTAGAGTTAGTTTTGTTTTTGCTTTAATGAGTTCTAACTGAAGTTATTATTTTATTTGCAAGCCTTAAACAAAAATCATTTTTGTCTTATTTGAAGTATGCAAGTCTTTAAAGAAAACATATTTATTTATTATAAATAAAATGAATAACTTTAATGGACATGTATAGCAATAAAATTTTAATTGATATTTTTTTTCATGTATCAGATTAATAATAAAATAAAAAATAATTAAATTTTACCACAACTGTTATATTCTTGACTTAATTTTTTTTTCAAAAAAGGAAAATTGAAATGCCCAAGACCTCAGATAACTCATATGAGTCTGGTAGTTCATCTACCAGCTCAAGTGAAGATGATGCCAAACCAATGAAAAATGGCTACAAAAAGTACACCAAAATAAATGAAGATGACTCCCCCAAAAATAATTATTCACGGTCAAGGAACCATCACAACAAATCTTCTTCAAGATCTCCCTCACCCAACATAAAAAAATCTCTGTCTCCATCTTTGGATCGGAAGAGAAGACATAAACGATACTCTTCATCAGGGTCATCTCAGTCAAAGTCACCTGTTAAAAAGGGACGGTCTACCCCATCTAAGTCTCCAATCAGAAAAAGACGCTCCTCTCGCTCGAATTCTCCAATCAGAAAAAGACGCTCCTCTCGCTCGAATTCTCCAATCAGAAAAAGACGATCCTCTCGATCGAATTCTCCAATCAGAAAAAGACGATCCTCTCGATCGAATTCTCCAGTAAAAAAACGACGTACCTCTCGATCGAATTCTCCCATTAGAAAACGACGTTCCTCTCGATCGAATTCTCCGATAAGAAAAAGTTCTCCATTGAGAAAAAGAAGGACTTCTAGATCAAATTCTCCAACAGTTAAAAGATATAAATCAAGATCTCCAGAAAATAGTTACAGACGATCTCCAAAATTTCTTAGAAAGGATAGGTCCTCGTCCCCTGCAAATTACAAAGCCAAATATCCTCATAGATCTAGATCACCTTTCGATGACTCTGCCAATGATCAGCCTCATTTACAAGCTAATAAAAGTGATGTTTCAATCAGACACAACAAAAACAATGGGATGAAGTAATAATTTTTTTATTTTCTTTTTATCAAAATTTTAATTAGCTGGTAATTGATATTTTATTCTGACTATATCATTCAAGTTATTGTCTTATTTCTTTTTTATTATTTATTTTTTTGCAAAAATATGCTTTTAAAATAATTTATAAATAAATGTTGATATCATTTAAATATAAATTATTTCCAGCACTTAAAAAATTATTGTATTTAATTTTTAGATATGCAGCTAATCACAGAGACAATGCCCGTCCGGTGTGGCATGGTGGGGATAATATAGAAGATGGCTCCCATTTTAAAAGGCCAATGGCTAGAGGGGGTGACAGACAGCAGCTAGAGGACACTGCCATAATGGACAGGTAAAGATGTTTAACTAAACAAAAAGGATCTTGATGCAGTTAGGGCTCTAGGCTATAAATAATATATGATTGTGTTTAAAGCGTATCTATGCATAGATTTCTCGTCTATTAACTTTTTAAAAATTTATTTTTAAAAAAATTAAGTTTAGTTCTTCTTAAAATTTTCTGAATTGATGTCCTGTTATAATTACTTTATATTATGCTACAATTTTTCTATATAATCCTCTATTAAAATATAATTTGTTATTGACCAGACATATTAAGTACTGAATGTATTTATTTGGAATTTACATAAAGCTTTTGTTTAATGCGCTATGAAACCATTTATTGTTAAATAATTAAAGTTTGTAGAAATTTTATTGTTTCTCTTAGTAAGTTGGTGTTCAAGTGCTAAAACTGATTGTGACCAATTTTGATTCTTGGTGTTTTAATGAAAAGTTATGTGATAAATAATAAATTTTAAATTTATAAAATGCCATTTCTAATTTTTTCCCTCTTTGCCTTTCCAAACATGCTATGGTTGACTCTAGGGGCAGAAGCATGTTAATAAATTTTTTTAACAAAGAAAAGAACCCTAGTCATTGAACTAATTTATACGGTTTAGCATATTTGTATTTTCTGTAATTGTTTCAAAATATTTTTTTGCAGACGCAGGGAAGAGCGAGAAAGAATAGGTGCTTGTGGATTGCTTGAGCTGTGGGCAAGATCACCTTCCCAAGAAGAAAGGCAAGCTGATTATTTTTAGTATTTTAGTTCTAGGTGTATTTTTTAGAGATAAAAATGTCAATAGAAATTCTCTTTAAAACTTGAGAATTTGCCCAAGTATATCAATTGACTAGATGTATGTTTTGTAGATGTTACTTACATTCCAGAATATTTATCAGTACTTGTAACCAATGTTCCCTCTAAGGTTCGTTGGTCCATGTGCAAATTAAAAAAAAACTTGTGTGCAAAGTTGCACAGCATCAATTTTTGTGTGCAATATTTTACTAAATTTGCTGCGCGGCAATTCGAAACTGCTGCGCGGCGTCTGTCAAATATCTGCGCAGCCGTGCAGCTTAAAGGGAACATTGCTTGTAACTTTTTTTCTGAACAATGCGTCTGGCTTATTTTTAAATATTATACATTCAACAAATAATTATTTTAAAGTTAAAAAATAAATTTTTAAAGTTAGAGTGTTCTTATTAATGCAACATTTTTATTTTCTAGAGTTTTTATTTTTTTAGTTGTTCTTAATGAATTTGTACATTTCTTTATTATGATTTGAAAAATTCAACAGATCAGAGTCAGAAGAAGATGAAGGTGGGAAGAAAAAGAAAAAAGGAAAGAAGAAAAAGAAGAAAGATGCTGGGTCTAGCAAAGAAGATAGTGAGGACAGTGACAAAGGTTGCAATTCATTTTTTTTTGGTGCTTTGATAAAGGAATGAGGCATTTTTTAGGATGCTACCAAGTTCAGTGTATTATAATTGGTTTATAGTTCCAGTGTTAAGCGCTAACCTGTTGCAATATATTGTGTAAAAACTTTAAACATATTGCACTTTAATTAAATAATTATGTTTATTTTTAGAGCAAGAATAATGGAATATAGAATTTTAAGATATAAACAAAATGTTGAAATTTTCTTCCAATCATTAATGCAATTTGTTTTTTTTAATTGTTTTTAAAAAATAAATATTGCAGTTAAAAGTAAAAAGAAGAGCAAGAAAAAGAAATCCAAGAAAGAAAAGAGAAGGAAGTTAGTACTCCTGGTTGTTTAAACATTTTAAATACAGATTGCATTTATTTATTTTAAAATTTTATCACCATGTTGGACAAAAGGGAACACCATTTTCATTCTTTTCATCTAGTGAATTCTAGTGTAACAATATCTTTTTTCTTATCAAAACCACTTCTTTTAAAATATATCTGGGCCTAATATTGCAAAATCACAAGTGATTGCTTTTTGAACTCAGCATTATCTTGTGACTGGGAGTTCCAGGGTTCATTTTTATTTTTAAATGAACAGTGTTACTAACAATATAGTGAAATGCTAGTTGAAGATAGAAGTTCTTTTATTGATGTAATCCTACAGGTTCAAAATATTTAGTAATAATATTAGTGACTATTATCAATGCAAGATATAAAAAATCTATAACACTAAATAAGCATAGCAACTCATTATTTCAAATGCTTTTTTTTTAAAAAAAGAGAAATTTTCAACTACCTAAATTACTACATGTCTCTCAGTTTCCCCAGAATTTTTTTCATTGACGTTTTATAGGCCTAACCAACCAAACAAGAACTACTCACAAACTCTGATAAATAACCTTTCCATGCACAAACCTTGTGACGCTTCCAAGACATTTTATAACAAGTCTTGTACTACTATTAAAAAAAAATTTCTCTCGCCTTCTAAAGAAAGTCATCGTTGCATTTCTCATGAATAGAAAAGGAGCCTTAACTTGATCAAAACTAATTAGTTAGATTCAGGCCTGCCAACCCTCCTGATTTTATCGGAATTATACAGATTTTTTACCCATGCTTACGAAATTCTGATAAGACCCTTAATCTTCCGATTTTTAGAAAAAAAATAATTCACCCTTCAAAAATCCGAATGCGAAAAAATTATAAAAAGAAAAAGCTAATACTAATAATGGCGGTGATGTTTTTCAAAAATAAAAATGCCACTTCCTAGGTTTTTTCCTGTACTTCCGTTATTCAAGCGAACTGCCATACTCTAACTATTTCTTCGCTGGCCATCCGATCGTACATTATTCCTTTTACCGGCCTAATAAAAAAAAATAATTCAGCTCTTATCTTATCTTATCTGTTTACAGACGCTCCTTCTATACAGAAGATTATTGCGTCCTACGCTTATCTATGGTTTGTGTTTAGTCCTGCATTTTTATTAGAGATTTAAATGTTGATAAAGTGTTGGTTTTCCTGGATTCTTCAGGCAACCCATTCCACGCCCGAATTCCGGACGGGAAGAAGGAAAACTTGTATGTGTTTGTTCTTGCATACGGAATAAGAAAGGTGTTTTTATCCTTATGTCTATCTGAGGGTTGTATTAAGTTATCTTTGTGTTGTATTTCTAAATTAGAATTAATTGCTTTATGTATGATTACTACTTTGCTCTTGGTTCTTCTATCCTCTAGTGTTTCAAGGTTTAATGATTTAACTAATGGTGTTATTCTTGTCAGTTTCGAATATTCTCCAGTAATGAATCTGGCAGCTCTTTTTTGAATTTGTTCTGGTTTATCAATGTTTTCTTTGGTGGATGGGTCCCATACAGAAGATGCATATTCTAGTACAGGTCTCACCAAAGTGAGGTAGCATTTTAGTTTTATATCTCTATTACATTTGTTAAAGTTCCTTTTTTATAAAGCCTAAGGTTTTGTTTGATTTTTTAATAACTTCATTGACATGGGGATTCCATGATAGTTTCTCATTTATTAAGACTCCTAAGTATTTTGCATCTTTAGTTTGGGTCAGTTCTTTTCCATGAATGTAATATTTTGAATTTATTTGTTTCTTTTTCTTTGTTACTCTTAACAGTTGACACTTTTCTGGGTGGAAAGACATACTCCAGTTAGTTTCCCATTTTATCAATTCATCTAAGTCTTTTTGTAAAATTTTGCTATCTTGTTCTGATTTCATTGTTCTATAGATTATACAATCATCAGCAAATAACCTAACTTTTGTACCTGTTGAGATGTTGTTGGGTAAATCATTTATATAAATTAAAAAGAGTAAGGGACCTAGCACAGTTCCTTGTGGAACGCCTGAGTTAAAACCTTTATTGGTGCAGATTTAGATCCATTAATTATTACAGTTTGCTCCCTGCCCAAAAGGAAGTCTTGGATCCAGTGATGTAAGGAACCTGAGATTCCAAAGTAGTTAAGTTTTTTAAGTAAACTAAGGTGGTGAACTTTGTCAAATGCTTTTGAGAAGTCTAGTAATATTGTGTCTATTTGATCATTTTTGTCTAAGCCTTTTGATAGTTCATCTATTAAACCTATTAATTGTGTTTCACATGATCTGTTTTTTCTAAAACCGTGTTGATGTGGGCATAGGGCATTATATTTGTCAAGGTGGTTAACTATTCTACTATATATTATGTGTTCTGTGACTTTAAAATAAAAATGGATACATTTTTAAGGAAAGCTGCTAAAAATCGTTTTTTCAGTGATTGAGCTTCAGAGTGTTAGTACTAGTACTAAGACTAGTCTAACTAAACAAATAAAGAAAAGACGTCATTCGGACATTCGTTTTTGAAACAGTATCAGTATTTGGAAAAACACTGCCTGTGGCCGTGGCGAAACATTTGCAATCTGTTCCAGACCTAATTATCTTTTGAAAGTGGTGGGTTCAATAAAAATAGTTTAATGCAAAAATTACAACTGCTGATTAGTAAAGTAAAAGTAGTGAATCTACATCTGAGTCATCTGTTAACAATTACTTTGTTATTGTTGAAGCGACAGTTTTATTTACCACCCTACTTTTTGGAAGAAATAAAGATTTTTCTAATACCTATCTTTTTAATGCCAGAGTCAAAGAAATGTTTCCAGAAAAATTACAATGAAACAAGGGCAATCATTAATTCGGTTAATTCAGATGAATGATACTCTTTCTGCAGTTTCTAACTAAAAACTAATATTTATCTAAAAGCAAAGCTAACTTCAATCGACGAAAGAACTGTTCAAGTTCAAAAAGGCCACTAGGGAAATGCTGGAAAGCTGAACTCTATGCAGCCTCTGTTCATATGTGAAAAACATGGTTATTCTCTCGTGTATCTGAATGCAATGTAAACATTTCCAGTATTCTGTGGTGTTCTGTAGACACTTCAATTAAAAGATAATGGATTTAACTTATTACTTTATATTTATTTAGTATGTAGTCCTTAAACCAGCGCAGTGGGGTGCCGCGACGCCGAGCGTGGACCCCTCTACAGATTTTTTTTCTTGGCAGGTTGGCAGGTCTGTAGATTCATGATAGTTATTCATCTTTAAACTCATTTATTTCCAATTTATTTTCCACAAGACACTGAACATCAGCCTTCATGAACTGAACCATCAGATTATTTAAAATAACTTAAGGTTTAGATGTGGACAAGGAAATATTTCAGAACCAAGTTCAACTAAGTTATGACAGACAGCTTTGGCTGTGATAACAAAAAATACACCAGTTTACACCAGAATTAATTAATTTGAAACTAACTCTCCATAACTCTTGAGTCTTTACATGAATAGAATAAGCAGCTCATGTAGTCTCCCAGCTTGTTAACACTAAAAATCACGTAACAATAAAAAACAAGTAAAATGAAATTATGTATCCAAAGTTATAAGTTGATTCTTGAAGAAACTTGTCTGAGAAATAATATCAATATTTTAGGAAGTCCAAGAAGTCACGCAAGAAGAAGAAAAAGGTCAGTGACACAGAGGAATCATCATCATCAGAGGAGGAATCTGACCAGGAAGATGTCTGGTTAGAGAAAACAAAGGGTGACTTATTTTTCATAAGAAAATATTAACATTTTAAAATTTAATTTTAAAACAAAATTATGATTCATGATCCAGTTCTTTATATGTCATCTGAAGCCATCCAAATATCAACTACAGTCGAACCCACTTAACTCGAGCTCGGTTAACTCGACCACCCTACTAACTCGACGTTTTTTATTGGAACCGCCAAATTCTCTATTTGTCTTAGCATTTTCTCATCGTATAATTCGATTTTTTAAAGTTGCCGAAACCTAATACCTCGAGCACAAAAGAGGGCCAAATTTGCAACTTAACGTCGGTTAGCTCGATCCCTGTCTGTTCACCTAGCAATGCACTTTGCCATTTTTAGTTCAAAACAGTGTTGACATCTCGCTTTCTTCGAGACTTCCGGCTATTGTGCGATTCTACGAGATTTCAATAAAAATTACCAGATGTTTTGCGTGTGTGAATTATTAGTTCGACGTGTATCCATGGAGTATTTATTCACCCAAGGTACTGGAAAATCGCGTTAGAGGTCGGTAATCGTCATTAATTCGCAGTGCATGTTATATTATTATTAAACTTAATTCATTTTCTGATGCATTAATCATTTTATTTTTTAAGATAAACGAATATCTTTAGAAATGAAAATAAAGGTTTGTATCGAGAATCGACGGTGGTTTTTATTTAATTAAATTAATTAAATAAAAAAATTATTATTCTTTTAAAAGTTTGTTGTTGCTTTGTTACCAGTAATATACGTGACTGTGACTAACACGCGCGTGACGATGAAATCAAATCATTTTCTTAATATTCCAGTACATGTATATATATATTATATATATATATATATATATATATATATATATATATATATTTATATATATATAATATACACGTCATCACTTTTGTAATTTGTTGGTCGAATTCTAAAAAGGAATGATTTTTTAAAAAATTCGCTTAGACTTAGTTGCCGCCTGAGGTCTAACACACAGCCCACAGCGTGCTGTGATCAACGGTCAAGGCCACAATAGTTTTATTTATATTGCAAGTTTGATTGACTCAGGAAATTTGAGAGCGTTCTGATAGTAACAGATATCCTGCACGTCAAAAGCATTGAACTTAAAATTACCATATTGATATGTTTATTTATTTTTTTTAATTTGCTGATTCGACGGCAAACGCGAGCGGCTGTGACATGCCATGCCACATGCGGCATGAGGCGAGGCGAAAAATTTGACCTTTTAACACATGCGCAGACAATTATAACTTTTTTAAATTAAAAAATGGAATCGAAACATGACCACAGAGGCGTAATCAAAGTCCTTTACTTCGGCTTAAATATACATATATATATAAATTCCCGATTAGTCATAACTTTTCCAAACTTTCCAGGCCGAGAAATTTTTTAAAAGAATTCCCGACTTTTTCCCGTTTTCCTAAGTGGGAACCATGGTTATATTTAAACGGTCCTTAAAAACAAACGGTCATTACAAACTTAGGAAAGAGTGAAGAAATATTACGGTTCCGATTAATCGTCCCATCACTAATTAACGCACATCATGTACATAAAGAAATTTCAAGCACATGTTAATATTTTGCCGCCATATTGGTTTTCGTTTTAACTCGATCATCGGTTATCTCGACGCAATTTTTCATACCCCAATGCCAACGACTTAACCGGTTTCGACTGTATATAAAGAGTCAGCATGGCGACGAAGAGAGCCATAGAGTTTCAGAGCATTGTAAAGTTATAGGAGTGGATAATTAATGTCTAATAGTTTATTGTTGAGTAATTTGAGACGAGTAATTGTCAATTAAAATTCTATATTTTACTTTTTAATATTCATTTAGATAGGATTACAAAATGATCTATTACAGATTTCTATTCTACTTTTTAAATTCATCAAGATGGAACAAATTATTTGGTCCTTACTTTTTCATAGAACAAGTTGATTGCTCCATGCCATTTGCACTCTCATATCATTTGCGGTTGACATGGTTTGAGTTATAAAACATGTTTGGATGACAATGCTGTGAATTGAGTTGACATGGTTTGTCTTATAAAACATGTTAGGATGACAATGCTGTGAATTGAGCTGTACAGAGTGGAAGGATGCATTTTATTTAAAAAAAAATAATTATTAAATAGTCTGTTAGTTGTGTTAAAATTATCACTAATTTAACTTATTGGAATTGTGTTTAGATACAGCACACATAATTTTGGAACCAAGTTAACTTGGTAAAATTATGGGCAAGGTACTTAAAATTTAAACAAAATTGAGGCATCCTTAAGTATAGGTTAAATCAGTTTCAATGAATGACAGCTTGAAGCTGTATATTGTTTCCATGAAAATGAAAGTATATTTTATATTCCTTGTTTCTTTAAAATTTAATGCAGCATTTCAAAAAAAAGAAACATATTTTTTAAAGCTTATGACCATTGTTGAACGAACATTTTTAAAATTGAGATTATCCAGAAAACCCAATGATCTTGCATTCCACCCCCCACCCCAAAAAAAACACCATGACATTATTTTGTATATTTCTATTATAACCATTTCTTGGGATTATCTCAATAATTGATTAGACTCCCTTCCTTTTCTTTTTTTGTGTGTAAAACTGAGTTAACTGAGATGGTATGATAACTTAAGCTTAAATGAACAGTAAAAATATTTTAATGACACATCATACCGTCTCATAACTACAATGCTAGCTTTAGCTTGCAAAAATTATTTAAATACTTATAAATGTTCTTTTTTGTGTGTTATATTTCAGCTCCCAATAAAGTAACCGGTAAAGATGATGAAAATGTCATTGGACCGGCACCATTTGTTGAGACCAACACTCTTACAGAAAGAGAGTGAGTTAAAAAAAACAACAACATAACTTATACCTGACTCCTAATTGTGTTGATTTGTTGCTAAAATTATAAATCGGAAGAAAGTGGTTTCAAATTGAAACGATTGTGTGAATTGAGATTGTTGTGAAGTTGTTCTTTAAAATTCTTTGAGATAGCATTCCTTTTACTGGTTTACTACAGGCTCTTGATAAATTCCTCAGAGTTTCTGTCTGCATTTGGATTAATAGAAAGATCAATATTCCACACACAAAAAATAAACAAATGACTAGAAAACTAATAACGAGAGTTGAATTTTTTTTATTAAACCCTTCTGATACCAGACATGTCTTTTTGCAGTGACCTACATTTTTCTCTGCGGCCCAAGTGCATCTATTTACCACATAGATGGCTATCTAATATAAACACATAAACGAGGGTATTATCTTTCACCGCAGTTTCGGGCAGAATGTTAAAACTGTTTGGGATTAGTCAAATTTCATTTTGACTTTTAATTATGAAAATCAACCAATAACTGACTTTTTTGTGCAGATCTCTATTTGTTGTGACCAGCGATGTTTTTAATGGCGATTTTTGTGCACTCATTGAAACCTTTAATATTTTTTTTTCATTTAACATTTATAATTATTACATAATAAATGCTAAAATTAATTATACATTTTATATTATTGTCTTTTGTCAACGTCTTTATCTTCATAAATAACAGATTCATGTTTTTTCTCATACATTAATCTCTATTTACAATGTTTTCTATCCTTGTTAAATTGTAGTGTTAATAGTGTATGAAAATGTGTGAACAAAAAAATAACAGTTTTATTAACACCCTCATCCATTTCTGCACAGATAATCATCTTCAAGTTATTATCAATTCTTTAAAACAAAAAAAGTTATAAAATAATTAGCAAAACTATCAAATTTTCTGTGAGACGATTTCTGAGCACTGAGTTTATATGTGGCACTGCTGTGAGTCATTTAAAAACTCTATTTAGAATAAAAAAGAAATCAATTTTAAATTCTTTTACTTCCATGTCAGCTTTGGCCGAGCTTTGCTTCCTGGTGAAGGTGCTGCCATGGCAGCTTATATTGCAGAGGGCAAGAGAATTCCCCGTCGTGGTGAGATTGGTTTGACCTGTGATGAAATTGATTCATTTGAGCAAGTTGGTTACGTCATGAGTGGTAGTAGGTAAGCTACACATTTCTAAATTGATAAAATTCTATGCATTACTTGGTTAAGAAGACCTTTCCATTATTATTTATATGATAAAATTTTCCTAGGCTCACAATTTTACTTTTCCATATACAAAATTGAGTTAATATCAAGCGCCCCCTCCAAAACAGCCACACAAAGAAAAATCTTGTTAAAAGTTGCACATTTCACTGGACTGTTTTTTAAAAATTAACTTGAATGATTATCTTAAACATGCATATCATACTTGTTATAAAGGATATAAGTTAGGTTGGACTTAAATCATAAATCAGACTGGGTAAAAAAATGGTTATAGAAAAAGGTATATGAGCCTGACAAGACGCCACAAAATAACGGACGTATCAGCAAAAAGCCTTTATCAACAAACAAAAATAAACTACCGTATATACTCATTCTATAGCCCGTAGGTTCATAAGCCGACCCTCACTCTTTTGGAAGAGAAAAATATTAAAAGTGTGTAAACCCCTCCTTAGCCGACCCCCCCCAAAAATAATAGGACAGCGTAAACAAAATGTGACAGATTATTTCTAAACTACAAGCAAAATCAGTCATTATGATTGTTTACTTTGTACTGCCTATCTTTGTCTTTGTGCTCTTTGTTAGGCAAGAGTTACCGGTATTTTTTTCTGCTTTGGTAAATAGTGGCGAAAGCGCATATAAGGCGTATATTAAAATTCGTAGTTAAAACAAAATTTGTAAAACAATTTATTAAAACATTCACAAAAATAAATAAAATGGTTAAATAAGGTAAGTGCAGATGTTTAATAATATTTTATAGCTTCTGGTAGAGCAGTCGTATCTTGTAGAATGGAGAAAAGGACCTTGATGATCTTCAAAAACAACACCCATATTCAATGTACATGCAGAAATCACTTATGACCCGCTCGTAAGCCGACCCCCAACTTTTCCCCCTAGATTTTGTCAAAAAAAGGTCGGCTTTAGAACGAAATAAAGTACAAAAATAAAACAAAATTTAGCTGCACTCTTTAGTCCAACAAGAAATCAATCAGAAACAGTTGATTTACAACAATCCAGTCTTTCAGTTTTATAATGAACTTTTGAATATATGATCGTTCACTATTCATCAGCATTTCTACCAGCACCTTAGTTGTTGAGGATAGATACCAAAAAAAATAATTATGACCCCAATTTAAAAAAAAATTTTTTAACCAATGAGAAACTCTTTTCCACAGGCATCGTCGCATGGAGGCAGTTCGTCTCAGGAAAGAAAACCAGATTTACAGCGCCGACGAGAAACGAGCCTTAGCCACATTCAACCACGAAGAGAGGAGCAAGAGGGAAGCCAAGATTCTCTCACAGTTTAGGTCCATGGTCCATGAGAAGTTGAAGCACTGAATGAAATTTTTGTGTGTCTACTACTGACATTAGAATACCACAATCAGCAATATTGTCGTAATATTGCTAAAGGTGATCTAATTACGGATAACACAAACTTAAATTGTCTCTCTAGAAAGACTAATGATTGGCTAAAACTATAAGACGTATATTTTAAAGATTTTTGTTTATGTCTGCATAAATAATGTGTCTTATGTCACCTTAATTTTTTTTTGTCTTGTTGGTGTCCTGAAAATCCTATATTATAATTATTATGAATGAATTAATGAAAGGCTAAACCCATAATTAAAATATGTTTTAAAAGTTCCTGCACTTGTTTTTTGTTTCCTTTATCGTTGTCGTTAAAATTTTCTTATCTTCCTTTTTTGTTTTTAAAATTCTTATCTGATAATTTAATTGGTATTAGTGTTGGCAGTAAAAAGTTGTTACACTTTGAATGTAAATTGATATAGTATTTTAAAATGGCTAAGCATACAGATGACATTGGAAAATGAGGCAAAGCAACGAATCATCAAATTACATCTCTAACTCAATCTATGTACGGTACACTCACATTTGAAATTTTAATACACTTAAAGCAGAGTATTTTAGATTAATTGAAAAACAAATGAATATCAAAGCAAAAATAAACATTTGGCTACATAAACAACTAAACTAATAAGTTTATAATTTGTGTTAAGTCTTTAACTAAATTACAATTTCTATGTAAAAAATTATATCCTTTTATTGTTTTTATACACAAATATATAAACCGTGGTTGCAACCACAATAAAGTGGCAGTTTTGATATATTGATTACATTAAGAGCCTTTTTCTGTCAGGTTATTTTTTTAAAGCAATATTGTGATGCCCGTTTAGAAAAAGTATATTTCTTTTAGTTACATTATTTTTATTAATTAAAACAATTTAAAAAAAATACTAGTTCAAGGTCTACTTGGGCCATGGAATTCAACACCGCATTTTAATAATGTTTGGGAAAAGTTACCTACTTTTCTTTTTTGACTATATTTAATCTATATAGTAAAATAAAAAATTCTTATTTTCTGCTCCACTGAGTTCAGGTGTTTTTTTAAAAATATTTTTAATATTTTTTATTCCAGGATTTAATTTCATTATAATCATGCTATATATCTAGTTGTTTAAACAACAATAAATGAAAAATCCAACATTCTTCAAGTTTTTGTGATAAACAGATATTTTATTCCTAAGCAATAAATATTTACATGTGATAGTGCTGCATCGAATTTAAACATACATTAAAATAATTTATATAAACATTTAAACTTTAAACAAATGTAATTTAGTGTGTAATTTTCTTTCCATAAATGAAACACCATTGGTTTTACATAGAGCTTATAGGAGTACTTTTTTTTTAATCTACAGATTCTAAACCTCCTTAGAATGTTCGCTATTGGTTTGTTGTGTTGGGTTGTGATTGGTTTGTTGTGATTGGTTTGTTGTGTTGGGTTGTGATTGGTTTGTTGTGTTGTGTTGTGATTGGTTTGTTGTGTTGGGTGGTGATTAGTTTGTTGTGTTGGATGGTGATTGGTTTGTTGTGATTGGTTTGTTGTGTTGGGTGGTGATTAGTTTGTTGTGTTGGATGGTGATTGGTTTGTTGTGATTGGTTTGTTGTGTTGGGTGGTGATTAGTTTGTTGTGTTGGATGGTGATTGGTTTGTTGTGATTGGTTTGTTGTGTTGGATGGTGATTGGTTTGTTGTGATTGGTTTGTTGTGTTGGGTGGTGATTAGTTTGTTGTGTTGGATGGTGATTGGTTTGTTGTGATTGGTTTGTTGTGTTGGGTGGTGATTAGTTTGTTGTGTTGGATGGTGATTGGTTTGTTGTGATTGGTTTGTTGTGTTGGGTGGTGATTGGTTTGTTGTGTTGGGTGGTGATTGGTTTGTTGTGTTGGGTGGTGATTAGTTTGTTGTGTTGGATGGTGATTGGTTTGTTGTGATTGGTTTGTTGTGTTGTGTTGTGATTGGTTTGTTGTGTTGGGTGGTGATTAGTTTGTTGTGATTGGTTTGTTGTGTTGGGTGGTGATTGGTTTGTTGTGATTGGTTTGTTGTGTTGGATGGTGATTGGTTTGTTGTGATTGGTTTGTTGTGTTGGGTGGTGATTAGTTTGTTGTGTTGGATGGTGATTGGTTTGTTGTGATTGGTTTGTTGTGTTGTGTTGTGATTGGTTTGTTGTGTTGGGTGGTGATTAGTTTGTTGTGTTGGATGGTGATTGGTTTGTTGTGATTGGTTTGTTGTGTTGGGTGGTGATTAGTTTGTTGTGTTGGATGGTGATTGGTTTGTTGTGATTGGTTTGTTGTGTTGGGTGGTGATTGGTTTGTTGTGTTGGGTTGTGATTGGTTTGATGTGATTGGTTTGTTGTGTTGCGTTGTGATTGGTTTGTTGTGTTGGGTGGTGATTGGTTTTTTGTGTTGTGATTGGTTTGTTGTGTTGGGTTGTGATTGGTTTGTTGTGTTGGGAGGTGATTGGTTTGTTGTGTTGTGTGGTGATTGGTTTGTTGTGTTGGGTGGTGATTGGTTTGTTGTGTTGTGATTGGTTTGTTGTGTTGTGTTGTGATTGGTTTGTTGTGTTCGGCGGTGATTGGTTTGTTGTGATTGGTTTGTTGTGTTCGGCGGTGATTGGTTTGTTGTGTTGGATGGTGATTGGTTTGTTGTGATTGGTTTGTTGTGTTCGGCGGTGATTGGTTTGTTGTGTTGGATGGTGATTGGTTTGTTGTGTTGTGATTGGTTTGTTGTGTTGGGCTGTATTTGGTTTGTTATGTTTGGTTTGTTGTGTTTGGCGGTGATTGGTTTGTTGTGTTTGGCGGTGATTGGTTTGTTGTGTTGTGATTGGTTTGTTGTGTTGGGCTGTATTTGGTTTGTTATGTTTGGTTTGTTGTGTTTGGCGGTGATTGGTTTGTTGTGTTTGGCGGTGATTGGTTTGTTGTGTTTGGTTGTGATTGGTTTGTTGTGCTCGGCGGTGATTGGTTTGCTCGTGTTTTGTTGTACACAGTGCTTCCCAAGGACGTTCAAGTCCGAGTTCGGCAGCCAGCAGGACTTCACGTTAAGTGTGTTTTGCTGGATCCGATTTCCATCTTTACCACCAACACAAACACACAATCTATACCCACCCAAAATGATATTTATCCACCTGCTTCTCCGGATTCGCCGCCAGAGCATATCTACCAATTCCCCCACAAATACGAGCCACACATATCGCAATTTGTAAATTCACATTTTCATATTTATGAAAACATAACCCTTTTTTTGTGTCGGACATTATATTGATTATCATTTTAAAAAATTACGACGAAATAACGAAAAGTCTTATATAATAAATTATAAGGATAATTTCCTCTCGGTAATTCCCAGTAGGTAGATTCGAAAAGACTAAGGGGCCGTCCATAAATGACGACACGCACCTAGGGAGGGTAGTGGGGTCGACCATTTGTGACGCAGTGTGACGAGTGGGGAGGGTAAGAAATGTGACGTCACGTAAAAAAAGCGCAACTTTAAATAAAGTTCCACTTAAATATTCGATTGTTTACAATTAATTTAAATTTAATAAATTTTCAAATGATTTCAGGCGTGTTACGGTATTAGAGTGTAGCCTAATAGTAAATAGACCTGCATACTTAAATGACAAAAAAATGATTTGAAACATGCTCATTTTTTAAATATAAAAATGGATTTTATGGGGGAAGGGGGGTAAAGCTTTGTGACGTCTTATTGGAGTGGTCGAACTTTTTGTTACGACGTGTGACAAGGAGGTGAGGAGGTGAAAAATAGACCAAAATCGCGTGACGTCAGTTATGGTCGGCCCCATAGAGCTACTATTACCTTGTAAAATCCTGATATTAAATTGTTATACACATGACTCAAAATGTGTATAACTTGTTGCCATTTTGTAAAAATCTATCACCTGGAGAACTTTAAGGGAAACGAAAGTTTCCCCA
This sequence comes from Ampullaceana balthica, assembly GCA_944989445.1. Taxonomy (NCBI): domain Eukaryota; kingdom Metazoa; phylum Mollusca; class Gastropoda; family Lymnaeidae; genus Ampullaceana; species Ampullaceana balthica. The sequence goes on from CALYLW010000717.1 coordinate 495,578, forward strand.
GAAATTTTCCGCCCAGATAAGGTAATTTTTAAAACATAGTCCTCTTCGCAATAAGTAGGCAACCACAAATACACAATTCAAAGATCAAAGATGAGTATTGAATATAATATAAAACCTTAATATAACGTTAGACTCGAAAATTACATTTGTCTTTAGTTGATGTCTTTATGAAAAAAATGGATATTTAAAAATCAAAATTTCCAAGTAGATTTAATACTTGGGAGTCTCGTCGCTGCTGTTGCTAGGGGCGGGTGCAACTCGGTTCGCCAACCGATGTAGAACGTGTGTCGTCACCATCGTGCCGAACTGGAACCGCGTCGTGACCAGATCCTCGGGCGGCAGATACACAGCGGCGTAGATCTTGGGGGCGTACAGGAAGATGACGGCCACCGTGTGGTTGAGCAGCAGCGCCATGGACAGGACAAGGACCCGGACAAAGTCCCGGCTGGCCGTGAAGTAAGTCGTGACGAAGGCCAGCCAGATGATGAGCGTGGTGGACACGCACATGGAGATGAACCGCGACTCGTTAAAGTTGTCGGGCAGCTTGCGCGTCTTGAAGGCGAACACCGAGCAGAGGCAGACGAGGACGAGGTTGTAGGTGAGGAACGAGGCCAGGCCGGGGACGGTCATGTCGCACGAGAGCTCAACGAACTTTTCGGTCGGCACCGGCTGCGTCTTCGTGGCTGTGGGTCTGTACACGGCATAAACGTACACACAGATGACAAGCTGGATGAAATAGAATGATATCATTTCAAATTAGTAAAAGAGCGTCGCTACAGTCAGATAAAGTTAACAACAGAATTGTTGAGAAAATGATGGGGGAAAAATATTTAATGTAATAAAAATGTAAGCCTAAGGTTTCGAGCCCAGAAGCCGTTAAAGTTATTATTTTATCGGGAAGCCTTCACATTTACGGAATATTAAGAAAACAAAAACGTTTAGTGTATCCAATAGGGGCTCATAATCAATAGAGGGGACGCGGTGGTCGAGTGGCAGTGCACTGGACTGTCGTACCGATGGTCACGGGTTCGAATCCGTGTGAAGGCAAGGGTTTGTTCCCGGGGCCTAGGGCGTCCCTGAGTCACCCCGCTCCGAATGGAATGGGTACCTAACACTACATGTAGTTAGGCGGCTGGGTAATGCGTGGAACCCACAAAGCCGTGGCCTGTGAATGCTGCATCACTTGCCAACAGATCATCTGTCATGGTCTGTGGACGCAACTATCTTCTGCATAGAAGGAGCGTCTGTATAGATAAGATAAGATAAGAAGAAGCAACACTAATGTCATGCATGTATAATCGGAATCTCAAATCATTGACAATGAATGAAAATACGTTTATCCTAACGTTAATACGATTATACTTTCTATACTAAATGTTTGTTATAGCGCTATCTTAAAATATATCTTCAGTGTCAGGGGCGTAATATTTTTTACAAATAATATAACACCTCGAAATGCCATCAAATTGAGTAATTTGAAAAAAATTGTACTCTAGTAACCACCATATATTTATATGAATCCTACATTAGATTTATCCGGCACCTTCGTACGCCACCGCTAATTTTTTTCCCCCATGTCCATGAACTTATATCAAAAAGGTAGGCTGCGTCCAAAAACTAAAATTTAAAAATCCACTACAATAATATTAATTTTTTAAACACCCAATTTTCTTTAACACAAAAGAAATCATAACGCACCAAAGGAACACGGTTTTTTAAAAATAAACTGATGTATATATCGGGAACTTAATCCCTTTTTGTGATTACGGCATTAGATTGACATAATTACCACACAACCAAGGGGGGCAACACACGATCATCTTTGACGTGTTCAGTCTTTCCAAGAACTTATGCCGCCTTGAAGAAAATTCCAAAAATCTCTATCCTGAGCCAGTCTCTTCATCATCCCCTGTGCAAATATTGACGAGTTTCTTTATGTCCTCTTCCGGATCTCGGGGGGCAAGCAGTGCTCGGCCGGCCTCATTTTCGTTTTCACTGAGTATTCCAGTTCAGGGCTCGTCTTGTTGTGCTGGAAGCAGGTTCTCAAAATGTGGTGACCTATACCATCGCCATCACATCTGAAGGATCTCTTGTTCAATGGGCTTTTAAATACCAACAATTTCTTCATAACTAAAATTAATTATTTTCAATGTTTTTTAGTCTTACTTCGGGGCGTTGATGTAATGATGCGGGAGAATCGGGTAGAGAAAAATACATCAATACTTTGCACTATACCATTGCACTAGAGAAACGCACACATTTTATTTTAAAGAGTCGGTTTTAAAACAATACGTTGAAGACAAAGGTTGAGCGCTTTCCAATAGAAACTTACGGAGACAGAGTAAAATTTTCAAGAACATTTACCTATGATCTATTCGTAGTATATATGGATCATTCCATCATGGACTATTCCATCATGGACTATTCCATCATGGACTATTCCATCATGGACTATTCCATCACAAGGCAGTGTTCAAAGAAACTGGAGACACATCCACCGAAATGAGATTTAAAAAGTTGTACGATGCACATCACTGGAGAGTGACTCGTCACGTCTGACGAAACACCGCCAATTTTACAGGAGGATGTTTTCAAGTTGTCCATAACCACGACACACAAAAATCAAATACTACAATGCTATGAAACTAATGTTGCATGCAATCGTATGTTTATTTGGGGACATTTCCACTGGGAAATTGGAGGAAGCTGTTACACCCAATTTGAGATTGTGGAGAATTATCTAATATGGGGAAATAAGACTTTTAAAAAACTGGAATAATCAAAGAATGAAACAATAATTCAATCATTCAAACATTGCCCCCCTTGCGGAGGAAAGATATAAACAAATAACTCAAACCCATAACAGAAAAGAAACCCAAAGAAATCATTTTTTAAATTTTTTTTAAAAAAGAACACTTGATTTAAATGGTATATTTCAACGATAAAATCTAGTTAAAAAAATTGCGGCAAACGAAAATTGTTAGTGCAGCCCATACTTTTTGTGCGTCTATCCCATTAAGAATGTAGACTTTTATAATTTTTTGCAACATTCACGATAGTCAGCTACATGTCAATGTCAAACGCCTTTTTTTAATGGTGGCCTGTACTGGATATAATGGAAATCGACACAACTTTTCAAAAATAAAGGCGTGCATTAAGTATTTGATTAGTTCTAGTTATGTATCAAACTGGAATAAATTGTATGAAAGAAAAACAAACAACTGCAGAACTGAACGTGGTCCCTGCTGAAAAAAACAGAAAAAGGAAAAAAAACAGTTGGAGCTCAGACTATGAAGGGCAGCGTCCCTTGGGATGATAACTGTTTGAAACGCCAGAGACTATGATGTTAACATTTTTATCTCGTCAATCATTCTCTAAAATATTCTCCACGCCGAAGCTATGATGTTCATATCATTCATGGCAAGAACATAATTTACTATTAAAAAGTAAAGACACAATAAAATTATCATTTAAAAGTGGAGAAACACAATGATTTGTTTTTGAACGAAAAAAAAATGAAGATATTTAATGTTCCTGGAATTTTTACCGTGTCACGGAAAATTACAATTGTTCTGGGCTATTAACTATAATTTACTTGGCATGATCTTGTACTCTCAGGCGTAATGTTTGAGAAAATTTTATTTGTACAACGTGACAGAGGCGTCACTAGGGTTGGTGTCACCCGGGGCGGTTGCTCATGGTGTCGACCCCATCAAGACTTACCCCATAGAACTCCTACTAGTATTACAGTGCCAAATAACGGGAATTTACAGAATTTTAACTTTTTGGTATCACCTTTGTGATGGTGTCACCCGCGGCGGCCCGCCCCCACCGCATCCCCCTAGTGACGCCACAGCAACGTGATTATTTTGTTTGTTTCAAAATCATGCAGCCGACTTTTGCCGACTGTCAATAAACGGTCGATTCTTGCGGAAACGTAACCTTAATGTTGACAATTTCCACACAAGCGCGGGGGATGGATGCGAGTTTCCCAAAATGTGCATTGTTAAAAAAGGGGGAGGAGGTATGAAAATATGCCTTTTATTGCGTACGTATTTATGGATGAAGGGGCGCGGTGGTTTAGTGGTAGCGCGCTGGACTGCCGAACCGAGGCAAGAGAGGGTCACTAGTTCGAGCCTCGGTACTGGCAAGGCCCCCGGGGCATTGTGCTAGCCACACAATCCCCTGCTCGTTAGTGGTGGCTCAACTCAATGAAACTTGTGAACGCTACTTCGCTTGACCCGTCATGGTCTGAAAGGGGTTATTTATTTATTTATTTATGGATGGCCCCTCTTAAACTTCTTATACATGCTGGCTGTAGCTGATAAAAACATGTAGCAAACAACAATCGGACCTCTCTCAGTCGAACTCAAAGGGAACCGAAAAAAATAATTCAACTCGAGTTGCGTAGAGAAAATTGCGTAATAGGCCAATGTTGAAATTGAGAGTGGGGTGGGGGGAACATCCATAGCGGCTAGGCGGCTTGAAAGGAAAGAGGGACAGTTATGTTTTATATGAAAGGAAACCAACTTGCTTTGACGTACCGACACAAGCCCGAGAGAGGAGACACCTTTCCTCACCTCCCCCACTTTACTCCCTCCACAGTGGGATGGGGGAAGTAAGATTTTTATTTTTAAAAAGAGCCACAGTATGCACCAAAGGGACGCGAATTAGTTACCACTCCTTTTTCTTGTCTTGGTCATTTTTTGTTACTTGCAAAGGTCGCTTAATCCCTAGCGGAATGCATTAAGATAAGAGTTAGTTTGCGTCCGTTTACGTCGCTCTACAGAACACGTGTTCTGAAATGTCACCCCAGAATAATAACCCAAACGCCTTGGAAATTCGACTGAGGGAGGTTGGAACTAAAAAATCTTCCAGTTAAGGAGATCTAAAATACATTAGTCTTAAAGAATTTGGACGGGACCTAAAAATTAATTCGATAAAGGGAGTTTTTTCCACCTATGGAAGTTCGACTTAGCAAGGTCGGACTTTAATTTTAAAAAAAAATCAATTTGAAATTAGACTTTGTTAGAAATTCAATTAGAGTCAAATGTAGATCTAATATCGGCTGCCCGTTTAGTGCAAGTGAAACAGAGACCCCAATGAGGCTGCCTTGCGAATGAAGTGTTATTACAAAATATTTATATAAACGATGAGTAATAAAGCCAACCATTGTCCTATGACTCCCATGCTCCCTTTAGGCTTCGCGGCTACGCAGCCGAGCATATATTTGAACGAAGCCGCGCAGCAGTTTACAATTAGATCGCAGCAAATTTTTTAAATATTAAAAAGAAAAATTTAAATGGATGCTGTACAACTTTGCACACGAGTTTTTTTATTTTATTATTTTTTTATAATTAGCACACGGACCAATGAACATTACAGGTAAAATTGCCTATGATATGTAATTTCTATTTAAGATCTCAACCAACCTGTATGGCAATGAGAATGGCGGTCAGGATGAGCTGTGATTGCGGACTGACGAACCTCGGGCGCCGGTTGTTCTTCGACCCGCTTTGAAAGATGCGGTAGATCCTGATGACTTTGACTAGAAGGGGCGCGTACAGCCAGGCAAAGCTGAGGCAGAACGAGAAGTAGAGCACCCCGCACGTGCCGGGGGTGGGCGTGGTCTGGAAGAGGATGACCGTCAGGTAGCCGACGAAGATGGCCACCATCTGGAGGATGCTCAGCTCTCTGCTGGCGGCCTTGATGACACGCGCGTCCCGGAAGTGCACGTAGCAGAAGACGACCAGCAGACCGCAGATGAGGGCAACTACGCCCAAGCAGGTCTGAATAAGCGGTAGTGTGTCGAAGATGGCGTGGTAGGTCAGCGGGATCTCGATGCAGGTCACGTAGTTGGTCGATGGGTCAGGCCACGTGTACCTCTCGCACGGCTGACAGCCCGTGTTGTTGTTGATGAGCCGCTCGTTGTCACGGCACTCGCGGCACTCCCAGCAGCACTCGGGCTCCTTCTGGATCTTGTACTCGCCCACAAGGCAGGGGCGGCTGCACACGGACTCGGGGGCCACCCGGGGAGGTGCACCTTTTTGGAAGTTGAATGACGGTCTCCGCTGTCCTCAGATGGCTCCACGATATTGGGCCGTTCATGTATGTAAGGACGCGCCGTTCAATGTCGTAAATACCTCTGATTCTCGACTCGGGTCCTATAGATGATGTCCTATTAACGAAAGAAATGTTTGTGTAGTCAAGAACAATCTGATGAATCCTGTAGAATCCTCGAACGTCGCCAACAGAGTCAAATTTTATCGGGCCGTTATTGCCAATGAATGAAACTTCTTTCAAATACTTTATGAACGATCCTTTTTTCAAACACGCATTCGCCTCTTCCCCAACGGCACCGGGGCACTCCCGCATCAGCATGTCGTGAGCCGCGTGGGCGAAGGTCATGGCCGCATCGATGTAATTCGAAGTAGTTTCGTAGAATCCAAAATTCGTAGTCTGCAGGATGTCCACATCATCGCCACACGTGTGGTTGTCCACAGAACACCCGGTTAAACTCTCCCAAGTCGGCCTCAGCCAAGGGTTGCTGGAGCTGGAGGCGTTGAGGTTTCGGAGGTAGTTGTAGAAGTCCGGCACAAGCGTGGCGTAGTAGACGAAGGAAAACATCCCTACGACGTCGTGCTCATAGCCTGGAAATGACGCCCTGTAGCTGGAGCCAAGACCGTCGCTCCCCAGCCAGATGAAGTGCCCGCTGGCGTTGAAGCCTCTGACGCCACTGAAGAGCAGTTTCGCTTGCGCCGCGTACAGAAACAAAATCACGACTCGGGCGCGAGAGTATCGGAGCAGGTTTCTGACGACGTCATCGTATTTCGTGTTCTCGTCAATGCGGTGCGCCGCAGCTATGCAGACTCCGTAGCCATTCGCGTTGGATTTTATGGTGTCAAAGGCCTTTCTCCCCGTAGGAGCCGACAACGTAGAGAACTGACACGTACGACCAGTCATTGTCTTCGATGAATTTCAAGATGGCGGCCACCTGGTACTTGTCTGCTGGGTACGACCCTCAGAAAGTTCGGGTGGACCCACTTATCGCTGAGTCCATCGCTGGTCGCGAGGCTTCCCACAACTGGGATTCCCACCGTGTTCAGCAGCTGGGACATCACGACTGTAGGCTGGCTGTAGGGCGGGCTGATCACGCCGATTACGTCATAATATGGCATGACATCGGCGTCACCGCCGTACAAGAGCGATTCGTTGCAGGCTGAGTCGTCTGCCTGTCTCGGCGCCTCCCGTGGGCAGAAAAGAGAGCGTCTTCGACAACACGATGTTGGCGTTGTTGCAGTCGTTCAGGGTGATGAACCCTAACGTCACGTTCGGAAGTAGGCGGGGATCGTCGTTCACCATCTTTACGGCGTACGCCACGGCTTCCGAGAACTCCAGGGTCGTAGACCCAGCCCGTGGCCTGTTCGAGCAATGCGGACCGATGTAATCGGATAGCGTCATGAAATGTCCAATATTGATATCGCCATGTTTGATGTACGCCTTGGGGTCTACGTATGGCACTCGCTTCAGCGGGCCGTATCGATTCGGTGGCAGTGTTCCTGACGGCGTCATCCAAAGTGAAATAAGAGCGATGCATACGGGTATGTTGAGAAGTATACATGGAATGTAGCCAACAGTTTTCATCCTATGGTGTAAAGATGACTGAGATTCTCATCAACTGTCGTTGATTTATAAGTCATGGGCGAACTCATCCATCACTCTTTAAAAAAAAAGGAAATTAGATAAACATTTTTAGCAGAACTAAACCGATACTATATAGCCTATCATGATGAGTTGTTTATACAAATTTCTTTTTGTGCTTTTCATAATTCAAATGACTCAATGTAGTTTTATTATGTTTTTTTAAAAAAATGATGTGGTGGGTTCGATACCCTTGTCAACGTGTGGCAATATGGCTAACTACGATAAGCTCACAGGTAATAGTGCGATCTCAATAAAACTAACACAAGTTCCAGATGACGCTTTAACAACATTTTTCGTTTCAAATAATGATTAAAACACGCTCTTTAGACTTTGTTCAATCCATTGTCAATGTCAAAGGTGTTTTTTTTTCCGTGCGCCATACATGAGATGTATAATCCATTGTCCCACCACAGTTTATTTCTCCATGCATGTTATATTTTAAAAGCTGCTGCACTAACTTGAACGCCTCCAACACAGTTCCAACTCAGTTGTCCACATGACAGCTGCTCACAACTGCAGCTTGTAAACACAGTGCCTGAATTATTCCAAACTTTCCACTGAACACTAAATCCGTGCTTATTTCAACAACGAATTACGTCAACTTGTTTTATTTAATAACATCTGAACGTTTTATTTACGCTGCGCGTGACTCTTTCCTTTCATCGCATTCATCCGCCGTCCACATTTCACAAGGCGTCTCCATTGATCATGACGGTGTGACTGTCATTGTGCGAGTCACTCAGAGCGGGCACTAGACGAGAACCGCGCGAGAGTCCTCCAAGTTACTGATGACTCTCAGTGCCAGCAATCAAATTCAAAGACTCGTGGCCAATTGTCTCATCATCGGCCTTTAACTCAGACATCTCAGAAAGAAGAACCTCGCCGTCGAGTGCTAGAAGATTTTCTTGGCTGAAATGACAAACATAACAACACACACGTTATCATCAATTTATTTCCTTCAGGTAAGAATTATGTGTGACGGACGAACGATTGTTATACATGACAAATAAAAAAAATTGCCTTGGGTAAAACCTTAAGTGTGAAGGAAAACAATATTTTTTTAAACCATTATTTTGTATTTTTACACATCTTATTGCATAATCTGAAGACCAGCCTTACATATTATGAAAAATGCCTACGAAGCAATTAACATATTTTAAGTCGGTCAAACTAACGATACTATAAACAACCAAGGTAAAATTGACATTCTCCTTAAAAAAAATACTGCATGCGGGTTTGTTTTGTAATATTTCTTGTTAATTTTTTGAGAAAATGTAAATTTAAATGTAACTCTGCTTTGATAAAAAAAAGAAATGTTGTGACATTAAAATACATTAATATAATTCAATAGTGTGATCGAGGCGGGTGGGTGCGTGGTGGTAGCACACATTTGTCTATCAATAAGTGAGTCACTTTAAAGGATGTGAGAATTTGAAAGTGTTGCCGCCAATGATGGACTGATTATTTCTATCTGCCTTCGTTGGACTTTTGTTTTGTTTCCCGTAGTTTTTGTGCGATGCTTACCATGTGCATTGCTGCTTAAAATCTTTTAAAAAGAATATTTGTAAAAACAATTTCTTAGAGACAAATTCAACAGAACTGTTGAGTTAAAGCCCATTCCTATAAAAAAACAAAAGCTGGGCGTATAATATAAAAGTAACCAGGAAGAAAACAAATCGAAAGTAAGAACTCACAATAACGCCGAGATGTAAGAACGATGTGCAGACAACTCTTAATAACACAGCCGTCGATCTTGACATTATCGAAGGCAAGGAGGTTTGATTAACTGGAGGCGGCGTGACGTCACTAGGCTGAAGCCAGACCCCCACCCGCAGCAGCCATCTTGAGCGACTCAAAACATTGGAAGCTGTGTAGTGTGTATGTTATATTATTGTAATATTTTGAACGGGAGCCTTGGTAACTGGGACAGGCTCAGTGTTGGCTTTCATTTTCAACTTCTTTGTCATTGACTAGTAGGTTGCCAGTAGTCAATCATTCAATACTTTCAATTCAGTATTTAGATTTAAACGTTTTAAATATATGATATAAGTTATATCATTTTAATAATTTTATATTCTTTGTTTGTTTTTTCCATTGAACTTTAAATGGGCAGTTGCCGTTGTGAGTTGATTTGCGAACTTAAAAATAAAAATGTTGCTTGTCTCACGTGTTATATTTATATCTTATTTATTCTTATAATTTTAAAACTGTCTATTGTGAATATTATAATTATACTATAAAATAAGTTAAGTTACAAATTAAGTAATACATTAAATTATTAATATAAAACAAAATAAACAAATTAATAAGCGTTGATCATGAAATCGTTCAAATCCATGCAAAATATAGTAAAACAATTTCAATACGCGAAGAAAATATTTAGTTCAAAAGTTAAAAGTATAGATATTACATAAGATAAAGCGGCTGGATAGCGAAGCCAGTAGTGCGCTCGCCTCACAAAGTTGAGGGTCGTGGGATCGAGCCCACCCAAAGCCACAATATAAATGATACACTAAGAAAGTCCTCCGCTGACCCCTGTAATGTTATTAAATGTGTTGTACGTTCTTTATAATTATGTATAGCAGTAGAACTTCATTTCGATATAGTTAGCGTATTATTAATATAAGACCAGGCTCTGTAGCCCTCGATCAGCTGACCGAATAAATAACCTGAAATACATTACAGCTCTTCGTAATTGACCTTAATAGAATATCTAGACCACCAGAAATGAATTTTTCTTAGCAGACTATAGAAAAAACGAGATGACAAAATACGAAGCTCATTGGAGTCGTTACCAGAATGATAAAGCTGGTAATGAAAGCTGGTGGAATGTGCTGAGTCTAACAATATGGCGATAGGCTCCCCCACTCTCCGCCCACTGGCTTCACCCGCTAGCGACCATCTGATAGCAGACGCCACCTCCAGTTTATCAAACCTCCTTGATCGAAGGACCCCATTATAATGTATAAATCCAGGAAGTTCCCGAGCTCCATTCGTTGACAATGTGTTTCTGCGTTAATAATTATGTTCTTGTCTCTGAATTTAAATAGAAACGCAATATATTTATATTCAATTTATGGCATTTTCTTGCATTGAATTGTATATTCTTGAAAAGATCAAATTTGAAATTTTCGGAGAGCGTTTTAAGAATAAAATAAAATAAAATAAATCAAAATAAAGACACAAACTTTTCCCCGGTGGCAATAAGAAATAGAAGTGATCAGAAGCAGAATATTGTATCATACTCTACAGTCTGGATATTTTGATGAGTGCCAGATGGTGACTTCCTACGGCTTTTTATTTTACATAACTATTTTATCATATAGTATGTTTTAAGAATTTAAATTATAATTTTATTACTTATGTAAGTACGTATTTTATGTTTATTGTACTGATGAAGGCATTAGCCGAACCGTTTGTTGTCGTGTTAGTTTAATAATAAAGCTCAAATTTATTGTTTTCATTACACAATGTGTTTGTGTATTTTGTATTTTACTGGTGCAAGTTGTCCTCTTATTTCAGTTTGCGGATGGGTGACGGACTTGCAGTTCGCTGACTACAAAACCAGCTTATCAAAGGCAATTTAAAATCAAATATGATAAAAAGAAAGAAAAAGAAATGATAAAGAAGTTATTTTGCCCTACCAATAAAAATAATTAAGACAAATTAAACGTGAATACAATGTTTTGTCGTCATTCTTTGTCATTTATATACAACATGACAACAGAAGCTCATCAACTTCAGAGAAGCACTCACTTTTGCCTTGGCTGAAAAGTATCCTGTCTTCTGGTAGTTGGTGAGCGTTCAATCCGTCGTGTGACCTTTTCCGTATCGAGGGTAGATATATTTCCAGAATCGATTTCCGCTAAAATTGTCCTCCCCTTTAATACATTTTTTCCTGTTTAAAAGAAAAAAATATGAAAAAAAAACCTTTGTCTCGGGAATGGGGAGGGGCTGGTTGAGGTTTGCCGTAAATTGCCCGCCACTCCGAACAAATTGAGATGGTGAATGTTGAAATGTTGCGTCATTGACATTTAAAAAAAAATTTGCGTCACAGAAATTAAAAGTGACCTTTATTTTTATACACCAAAGGAAACAAAACACACAAATATTTTAAGTTACCATGGAAACGTACATTATCAGGCCAAAACACTGGAAAAAAGGGCAGATGTCACCGAAATAGAGAAGGAGGGGGGAGTCTTCAGAGTTCAATGCACAGCATTTAAAAGATAGTGATATATTGTTTGACTTAAATTGATACACGCAATAGCACAGGTTTATTATTCTCGAGCTGTTGGATTTCGCTGACTGACATTTAAAAAACAGCCATACTCATATAGCGTATAAGAAAAGCAGTCGTACATGAACATTTCCTAACCGGAAGTAGTTAAGAAATTCACTTTGTTTGATATAATAGAAATGGTCGTTAAAGGTTTAATTTTTTAATGGAGGTGGGCGGGGGGGGGAAGCTTGCCCCATAAAATAAATATATGATGTTGAATCGTGATTTAATAATAATGTTTTGTTATAAATTATTTGTCATTGCATACATAGGCGTATTTAGAGTTAGTGTCACCCAAAATAGGTCGCAAATTTTCGCCCCATTTTCATAAAATTATCCTGGCATTTGGTCCTAAACTCAACCTCTTCACATATAAATTGACAGCCAGGGCGGACTGTGTCCTATGCCCCTATTTTTGGAACCCTTCCATCTTTTAAGAAATAGGTTGCCATAAACCTAGCACTTTAAATATTTAAGTTTTACCTATCATAAGAAAGTATGTTTTCTCGTAGCAATGTAAGATATTTCTATACTAATTTTTTAAATTATAAATAAGAGACATACAAATGTCTAATTTGAGAAAAGCTCATGGTCACCTAGAAATATAGGGTTAAGCATGTGGTGCGGCTCTACCTTTGGCGCGTGAACCACTCGGGGCACTTTAATCTTTTATATATGCACACGGGTGATCAACAAAAAATGATTGAATTAGAAATCCTACTTTTTCCACAATATAAACAAACTTTTTTTCTTCTGACCTATCATCTGCCCTATGAAGTAAACCAGTTCAAGTTTAATCTGAATGCGAGCGGAAAGAGAAATTCAAAAATATGTTTGTAACAATTTCTAATTAAAGGGCAGTCTGAAAAAACATACAGGTAACAACTGAAGGGGAAAAAAATGACAATGTGCCGTAATACTTTGTGAAAAAAAGATACACATTCCCCTTCTTCTCGCCTGGCGTTGGAGCGTGGTATGAGCTTGCCTGAACAAACTAGGACACTAACAAACAAATATTTAAAAAAAAACTAATAAAAATGCAAGATTAGACATAAATCTTGGATAATAAATAAGCGTAGGACGCTATAATCTTTTAAATAGAAGGATTAACTTTAACACGAATGATCATGTTCAGTTTTCAAAATTTTAATGTCATTTCCTTTAAAAAAATAAATTTACTTAAAATAAAATAAAAATAAAAAAAATTTAAAAAACAAAAACAAACTAGAAGTCTACAGGAAAAAAGAATCAAAAGGTGTTTTTTTAAATATATATATATATATTTTTTTTTAAAATTAAAAAAGAAAATATATTTTTAAAAAATAAACATAATAAAGATTTTATTCCTGAGAAAAATATGTGACAATCCATCGACAGTTGCAGTAACATATGTCCATGAACTAAATCGATAAAATAAGATTCGCTGTTTGGTTTTTAACGTCAATTGTTGAGTAAATGGCTGGCTAGAGAAGTTAATGGACCGCTGGTTGAGATGTTGCGATTTCATAAGTGCGGACGACTCTTGTGTCAGAAGCTATAGTTATAGAATTATATTTGACCTACAAATCCACTTTGCGGAATTGAGAATTTCATGTTTTCTCCGGGGTATTCTTGGACTTGGAGTAATATAAAATTGTAATCTCTTCCCAGACCATTTGATAGATTACAATCCAAGTAAAGTAGAATTTTGAGACGATAAATAGAAGATGTAAAGAAAAGTTTGCATGTCTATAAATGTAATAAATTAGTTAAAATGTATTTTTCTATAGACATTTCAGAGCCGGATTTCAGTTATTTTACTAAAATTAAACCACGAGGAGAGGACATTAATTAAACTCAGATTTCTTTGCAAATATTTATAGGACCAGGATCAAGGAAATAAAATAGTGATGACTGAATTAGAGGGAGCTCATCTTCTTTGTAAACCAGGATAAAACTGAATAGACTCTTAATGTGGTGAGGAACATTTAAAAAAACAAACAACAAAGCCACAAAAAAAATGTTTGAAAACCGTTTTGTTACTTACATAAAAATAATATTTTGCATTATTTAAAAGGGTAAGTTAAGGTAACTGGTGTTTAACCTATCATGAAAGCTGTTATTGTTATCGTTATCTGTCGCAGTGCTTCTCAAAGTGGTGGTCCGCAGTAGTTATCAAGAAAGGACAGAAAAATATAATTGTAATTCTCCTTTTTCAACCATTACCACTATCATTATAGAATCTGTCAATTTTACGGCAATAAGCGCATAAAATGAAACAAATAAAATAAAATAAATTACATTTCGCTACTACGCCAGTACAGTGAAAATAGAGCACCGGTCCCTGGTGCATTGGAAAAAATTGCTGCCGGTCCGTCATTCTAAAAAATTTGAGAAGCACTGATCTATAGAATAATTGTACATGACTGGGCATCGGGAAGTTAGTCTGAGTTGAGACTCAAGGAGATGTCATTAAGGGCTAAGGTCTTTGGTCATTGTGCCTTTGCCAATGAAGGGTGTAACTGTCAACGGGTTTGTGTGTGCGATTTCAGTTTAATTGAACCCGTCTAAAAATGGGTGGTTTTAGATGCAAAATTTAACCATAAATATACAACTAGAGCCAGTTGAATAAAAGTGTATTCAAAATAAACAGACTAAAATTGTATATCTCTTTCGAAGTATCACGCAATGACACAGTTTTACAAGAGTTTGAACGTACAAACATGAACGTTAATTATTTTATGTATTAAAGTTTCGAAGGCAGTTATCTAATTTTCTACACAATTTATTTGAGAAACCCCTATTAAAATATTGGATAATTGTTTTTCTTATTTTATTTTTTGCTTCCCTGATATGATTTATTGTCTAAAAATTATTACAACTTAATTTTTTATTTAAAATTATTTAAATGATAAATTTTATTACAAAAAAATATATATAAACCCATTTCCATTTTTACCCTAAAACAAGACTTGTTTTTTGGGGAAGGGGGCCATCCATAAATGACGTCACGCACGGAAGGGTAGGGGGGGGGGTGGGTCACTCATTTGAGACGATGTGTGACGAAGGAGAAGCGAGAGATTGAGAAATGTGACGTCACATAAAAGCACATATTTTAAAATAAAATTTCCACTAAATATTTCATCTCTTAAAATTTATTTTATGACGTTTCACATGGCTTCACGCGTCTTACGATGAAACGGCCCCGGACAAAACGGCCCCGACAAATATGCTCCGACATAAAGGCCCCGGTCAAAACGGCTCTGGACTAATAGATGGACTAATAGTCAAAAATACAATCAAATATTATATTAGTATTTTTACTCACCGATTCAGTGTCAGGTTTAGTTCACAAGAAACAATAATAATAACATCACAAGAAACAATAATAATAACATCACAAGAAACAATAATAATAACATCACAAGAAACAATAATAATGACATCACAAGAAATAATTTATTAACAGTTACTCGATATGGTACCAAGTCACGGTTGTTTGTTGAGAATAAATAATGTAATAAAATCATAAGAAATAATTTGACAATTTGACAATTTTTTTAATGGTGAAAAATTTGACAAAAGCTTTAAAAAAAAACAAAAAAAAACGAAATTTTCGGTAAAAAATGTAAACAATTTGTCTGGGGCCGTTCTGATAGCGGCCGTTATGTTGGAGCCGTTTTGTCCGGGTCACGCGATACTAGAGTGCAAACTTACTCTAAATACATACTTAAAAGACAAAAAAGCAGTGGCGTAGGTAGGGGGGGCGGTGGGGCGGTCCGCCCCGGGCGGCACTCATTTAGGGGCGGCATTTGTGGGCATTTGAAAAGTGCAGCGCTTTCCGACAACCGCCCTTGTTCTTTTAAAAGGGGAAAACCAAAGTGAATAAAAAATATTCGTAATTTCGAGTCTTAATTAACGGATTCGCACAACATTTATTTGATTACATAGTGGATATTATAACTAACGCAAAACCGTTCAAAAAATTTTAAATCGCTCAAAAAAAGTATCCATTTGTTTGGAAAACTAAGCAGTATAAGTCACAAATGACGCTTTTATAAGAAAACTACCCAAAAACACATCACCGCTTGGCCGAATAAAGTGTGCTATTAATATCGCCACGGGGCCGTCCATAAAGTTCGTCACGCTCCAGACGGGGGGAGGGGGTGTAAGAAAGTGTGACAGTTTGTGACAGAGGGAGGGGGGTCCGGTCATGTGTGACATCACGCTGTTTTATATTAAATTTTGATTATTTTGTTAATAAAAAACAACATTTTTGTTCGAATGTGTTACGTACTTTAGGGGGGGGGTTGGTCCGAGATGTGTGACAGTTTGTGACAGGGGGAGGGGGAGTTAAAAATTGTCAAAAATAGCGTGACGTACTTTATGGACGGCCCCACGACCGTTTTTACGTGGAATTTCGATATTCGCAGAATGATGCGCGAACAAGTACTACAGTACAAGGCATGGTGGTTCAAATATTGTGTTTAACTTGCAAGTAGTAATTTATATTACTGTTTCAGTTTTCAGTAAATTATTGTAGGTAAGTTATTAAAAATTAAATTTATTTTGTTTTTATTGCATTAAAGTAGCACAAATAATTTGTGTTTTTCATTAAAATACGGTTATTCATTAAGCATGTTACGCCTATCCAATTAAAGTAAAGTAATGTGTAAATAATTTGAATTCGTCTATTTTATGGAAAATTATTAAGATTTATGACACGAATATGTAAATATTCAAAATTTCTCTGTTAATAAACACCACAATAGGCATAATAATTTCGAAAAAGACATGCTTTAAACTTTCAAGCGTCTTGGAAAAATTGAGATCTGAAGAAGTAACTAGGAAAACGAGATCAGATGCTGGAATTTTACTCAATTCAATGCAATCTTTTTTCTCTTCTGATGTTATCTCAATTTATGGGAAACCCGTCATTTTTTTAAATTAATGCAAAGCCATTGCATGGAACAAAGAGATGTGCTAATACAAAATGCTGTTATATCAGACCAAACAATTTGTGAAGAGATGGAGATATCAACTGAACGCCTAGTTAGAAGGAGAAAAAATATGAGTAGGGAAAATTCAGAAGACTGGTTCTATCTTTAGAACAAGAAGTACAACGAGAAATGTTTTTATCCATGGCTGGAATTATAAAAGAAAATAAAATAACGCTTTGATGAATTGCATGTCATTGCAAGAAAATATTCGTATATAATATCATGTAACCTACTAAATGAAGCATTTGAACATTAAACAAATTACTTTATTGACCTTGACTGTTCAATATGGAAAGAAAAAGGATCCAGGTTTTTATCTGTACCTACACCACAAGAAGAGGCATTATGTTAGAAAAACGATAGAAAAGGCACCCTTGATCTATTAAAATTTATTCAACAGCATAGATTGTAAAATTCTGCACCCAACAATGTAATTTTGCTATGAATTTTTTCAACTATTGCTATCAGTCTCGCTAGTTGTGAAAGGAGCTTCTACAAACTGAAGTTGATAAAAACAATTATCTTTGTTCCACAATGAGCGATTAAAGACAAAATATTGCAATACTGTCCATAGAACAAGATATTATAAATAATTTTAATTTTGATAGCATAATACACGATTTTTATATTATGAAAGTTAGGAAAGTAAATGTATAAATATGTTTACATACTAATGTACAGAGGCGTAACTGGGTTTTTGACGCCTTTGCCTAATTTTTTTTTCGCGCCTTTTATTTAAATAAAAATTTTAAAATGAGAGATTTAGCGGCGACCTTTTGAACTGGCGCAGGCCGGTGCCCTTGGCAACTGCCCCAATGCCAAGCCGTTGTTACGCCACTGCTAATGTATACAATTTCTTTGTTTGTAAAAAAACATTTATAATAATAATAATAAATTGATTATTTATATAGCGCTGTATCCCAGTAAGGAACTGGGCTCACAGCGCTTTACAGAAATGACATACCTATAAGTATTAAATTAACTTTCATATCATAACAAACACAAAAATTACAGTACATTATACATAAGCTACTTTAAACATTTATAAGAAATGTTGTTTCATTAATTTTGAAAATAAATTTTGAAAAGAAGTGTCTTAAGTGCAGTCTTGAAGGACTTGGTTGTTTGAATACTACATAAGTATAATGGTAGAGAATTTATTGATAAATACAAAATAAAAGAGTAGTATTTGGTAATGTTTTGTGTGTGTGAAAATTCGGAATATGTTTTGTCTCATGAACCTGTGACCTCAGTAACTTTCTCGTGGCCTTTAAAAAAGTATCTTGTATTTTTATAAATGTGTATTTATAGGTATATAATCTTATGCGGCCTCTTTTATTACTGCTTACATAAATATGGCATGCAATGGTAAACATGTTCCCCACCTTTACTTCGTTTCAATTACAATTATTTATTCATGTTTATTAATTTTTAAAAACCATAATATAATCGACTAAGTGGCTGTCCATAAATGACGTCACGCTATTTTGGCTGATACGTCACCCCCTACTCCTCGTCACAAAGCTTTGGCACCCCCCCCCTCCAATAAAAGCCGTATTTTCTGTTTGAAAATGAGCATGTTTCAAAATTAATATTTTGCAATTTAAGTATGTTTTTAGTGTAACGATGCATTCTAAAATCGTAACACGCGTTTTACATAAACGTCATTATTTAAAGTGTCAGTAATCAAATATTTGAGTGGGAATTTATTTAAAATGGCGCGTTTTGACGTGACGTCACATTTCTTAAACACTCCCCCCCCTGTTTCACATCGTCACAAACGTATGTGACTCCCTCCCTCCTAGGTTGGTGAGTGACGTCATTTATGGACGGCCTCTAAAAAGGGCGACAAATTGGAGACCGCCCCGGGCGGCAAAAGTTCTAGCTACGCCACTGCAAAAAAGTGATTTTGAAACATGCTCTTTTTCAAATAGAAAATAATGCTTTTATTTGGGGGGGGGGAGATGAGGCTTTGTGACGTCATATTGGAAAGGGGGGGTCTAAGTTTTTGTGACGACGCGTGACGAGGGGGGGGGGAATGAAAAATTGGCCAAATCGCATGACGTCATTTATGGACGGCCCCAAGAGTAAAATTAATTTAAAAAGAACTTTAAAAATATTAAAGTATAATCGGAGCTGTCACTGTAACAAGATTCATTCAAAAATTAAAATTTGGAAATTTGTTTTTTGAGTCAAATATAATTTTTACCAAACAACAATGTATTCGAGCCTTAATTATTTGTATCCGCTACCAGGAAAAGAAGTAACTTTCACGAGCAATCATCTCTGCTGCTCGAATCTCACTGGTTCAATGATATCTGATTGATCGCAAAATCCGATAATTGCTTTGAGATTAACGCCACAATAGTTGTGTACACTTTCACTCTTATCTAACTAGACGACGTCAAGCGACTAGTCAGATCTGTTCAGCTGTAGGAGCGGTCATTATTTTACATAGGGTTTGAATGTTGGTCCTACTTTATACACCAATATTTTTCCTGTTTATTTGATACAAATTATTAACTCAACAAGTCTACAAGTTTGTTTTAAAATCCCAAACGGGTGTCCCTATGTATAACTATGTCAAATGTGTATAACTATCATTGAGTCTCAATTACTCTCAATTGATCGATTTCAAACGAAAATGTATTTTATAAAAAATAATGGTTTAAATTTAAAAACGATTCGTAGGAAAACACGTATAAAATAGGAAAAAAATGCTGGTAATATTCATTACTGGTGAATATTCACAATTGTCAAGAGAAACACCATTAGTCAAATCACTTTAGCTAGAAACACTAGAGGATAGAAGAACAAAAAGCATAGTAGTAATAATGCATTAGGCATAGAATTTGAAATTGGAAATACAACACACAAATAATATGTAAAACAATATTTGGATAGAAAGGAGTATATTTTCTTGTTTCGTATGCAAGAGCAAACACATACACATATTTGTTCCGGTCTGGCATTCGGACCTGGATTAGGCTGCATGAACAAACAAGCACGCTATCAGCATTTACAAATCTAATAAAAAGGAATGAATATACTCAAACCATTGATAAACGTAGGACGCAATAGTATTCTTTAAACTGCCTGTATTATGTAACATAAAACAAAATAATAACCCAGAAAAATAGAATTGTTTCAACAAATGTTTGAGTATTTTTTTCTATACATTTCTTGAATATCCCATAAATTAAATGGTCTATATTTCATTTTCAAATGATCTTTGCTTATGAATAATTAAATGATTAAAGGAAAATTAGTGAGTATGTTTTTTTTCGTTCAAGCTCTGAGAGTTTTCCAAAAATTAAAAATGTGTTAGATATACAACAGTGTGGAAAAAACGTCAACACAATGTAAACATAGAGCTTAATACAATGTAAACATAGAGCTTAATTAAAACGATTTTAAAAAATAGATTAAGAACCAGTGTTAAACGGATGCTTTTAGTAGATTTTAAGATTCTCTCTGTAAATATTAATATGTTATTGTAAATAATTAAATGTTTTTTTAAGGACAATTAATGAATATAGTAAACATTATAATATTTAAAAATAGATATTGCTAGAATTTTGTAAATGAACGTAATTTTCAACTGCTAAAATTTGGGACAGTTTAAATTTTATGTGTGTAAATGTTGTTTTTAAAACTATTTTTGATAGAACTTGAAAAGCAAAAAAAATAAATGTATTCGATCTATTCATTCTCAGGCTAGAAATTCTTACCTGATAAATTGTGCACCTGAAAGAATTGGAAAAAAAAACCCAATCCCAAAGCTGTTGAAGTGGTTCCCTAAATGCTCCACGTCAGACGACCGTGGCGTACAAACATGGGAAGAAACGTGATCATGGTATTGACCCGTCAAGCATATCTGTTAGAGTGATCGAACCTGCGACTGTCCCGCGGCGACATCTACCCTTTAACTAAAGGTATCGGCGCCTCTCTTACTAATAGAGACGAATTATTGTTTACATTTACGAAGATAGGACAAAATTGTGTTGAACAAAAAATGAAATAACATGCCTAGCGGACATATAAAAAAAAACAGAGAAAAAAGTGCACACATATCTGGAGTAGTTATTTAACTAAGAATTATTTTTTAAAAATAGTTTGCAATGAAAAAATCATTGAAGAACTGTAAGAGTTGATACTGCGCTTAGTGCCCCGTTAGCGCTAAATGTTCTGCCACTAGGAGGGTGTAGAGGTGATGTTGAATGTTTTAATGATCAAAATCCAAGCGGCATCTCCAGCACTCTGTTTACCATATGTCGTGTGAGATTCAACCGCATATGAACCATCCCGACATGTCTCTTGCTATCGGCCATTTTTAGGTCAGCATACGGACGAGTCCCAGTTTTTAAAATCCAAAACGCAAATAATATTTTTAATAAAACAAACCCGTAAAAACAAAGTTTTTGACTATAAATCCCTTATATATGAGACATAACTAAAAGTATTGATTATGCTCAAACGCGACAAATATTTACAGACTGAATCTGTCTTAACTCCCTTTTGCTTTTAACCGGGGGTGGGGGGGTGGGAGAGGGGAAAGGTCTTGTCACCGATCACTGGGCTGAGCTCAGCGTGACACGCCAAATGTAGACAAAAGCACGCCGGTACACCTGGTTAAAACACGAGATGTGTTCACCTGTGGCTGGGGTGAAGTCAAGTGACCCGTAAAATGTAAACGATTGCGACCGCTACATATAGTTTATATAGATAAACTAAAAATGCATTAATTTAATAACTGTACGTTCGATCGCTCTGACATTTTGATACGATGCATTGTTAGGTGACACGGGTCCGTGTGCCAAATTTCAGCTCGATGCCTTTACGGGAAGTGGGTCATTTTTTGTTTTTCCACGGTGCCCACTCAGGACAGACAGAGAGAGACGGCGGTGAAGTTAATATAAGGGATTTAAAAATAAATATGGTTTTTCCCAGGTAAAAAATAATCTCTTAAAGGGAAGACAATCGCATTTTCCCCACTCCATCCATAGAAACGACAGGAAAAGATTTTATTTCGTTATCTTTCAGATTTTAAATGTAAAGTTATTTGCTGTATGACAGCGTGGTGATATAAGATATTTCTACCAACATTTAAAAAAAGCAAGTGATGCGTAGATTTAAACATTCGCCTACTATCTCCCTTGATTGGAACAAAACTTTCAGTCCAGTGAATTCTTTACAAGATATAGGAACTTTCCGGGGTCGTGTGAGGTAGAAGATGGGTAGGGGATTAAACCGGAAAAGTCCTCACATGCGCATGGCCGTTGAACAAGAAGCGACACTAATGAAGGTTATTGAGCTACGAAACAATGTGCGCTATTATTTCGCGTGGGTAATTGCCCTCCCTAACAATCCCCATTGATTTTATTGTGTCAACGATGAGTTCATTAAAAAGTAGGACCGTCAAAGAAAAAGAACAAAAACAAAAACAAAAGACACAATTTATAAGTAAAGGTATGAAACTACGGAAAAGAATGGCACAATTTTAAGTAATTTAACATAGAGTTTGCTCGCAATATTTTTATTTCAACGAATTTTTTAAATGATGACAACATGTCTGGAATCTAGAGTGTAGGCGGGGTAAATTAATTTTCGATTTTCAAATATATTTTTTGCGTCACCGAATGATTCTCCAAATAATACAGTGCAACTGTGCATGGAATTAACATCGTGGAAGAAGATAATTTATGCAATGTAAAAGATGTAATTAGTCAAGTTTTAATTTGTTCTCCGTTTTTATTCCCACTCGAGATTTCCCAAACAATATTGGTAGTTTACATAGCGTTAAATTGACCCCTAAGAAATTAACTCATTTGTTCTTAGTTTAGTGGATAAAAATAGCTTCTATTAATTTTAATACGCAGATGTTTGTGTGAATTATTACATGAACCTTAATGACAGTCAATTTTTGTTTGCTTTTCCTACTATTTTAGTGACTTGCTACAGAACATAAAAACCACATACACGTGGTCAGATATTTTGATCATAATTTTTGTTTACTTTTCCTTCCATTTAAGTGGCGCTCTACAGAACCTATAAACTATAAACCTAATAACACGTGCTCAGTGATGCGGATCATGTAAAAAATATAACAAGCATAAGTGACTTTACATATTTTTTTTCTCGTTTTTTCTTCATTCTTTTTTTTTCCATGTTAATTTTATTATATTTTCCAACCTCTTGTGGATTGGCTGCTTCTTTAAAATGATTCTGCCTCTATGACTCACCCCTCATGCATTATTGTCTTCTATGTTTTAAACAAAACCACACCAGTCATGTCCTGGGCGCTACACAATGACCGAAGGTTTAGAGCTGGAGGACAAAAAAATTAAACTAATGTTATTTTTAATAGTTATCCTGCTTTGAAAATATAAATAAAATCAGCTATAAATCCAACTTCGATTAAGGTCCACCTTTATTGTATAAACCCAAGACACTAATTATCCTTATCCTGAACAAACATCGTGGCAATTTATCGTGATATCTTTGCACACTGACAAGCAAGAAATATTCTCCCCTTGTTTCGAATTTTGTATAAAAAATCCTTTCAATTGTTTCTCGTAACAACATAACTTTGCCTCGCAAGGCAAAACTGATCACTGCTATTGATTGTTTTCTCCAATACATGTACTTTCAAGATTTAATACGCTCTGGTAATTCTGGTTGTCGTCTGCTCACTCTGTCATGGTCCTACCTTGGGTTAAATTACAAAACTTGTGTTAAAGAAAACTTCTGTAAGCTCTATTCTTCTTCTTTATTTTGACAGCTATTGGGGTAAAATGTTTAAAGCAAATAGTCACAGAAAAATGTGACGATTTAAATTTTTTTAAATTTTAAATAACTATAGACCTTCATTTATTTCTCATGTTTTGAACCAAAATCCACTATAGTCTGAACTTATTTCGTTGCCTAAAGGCTAGATTAGAAAAAAAAACGTACATAAAAGCAAATCCGTTATCAGCATATACTATTACTTTTCTGCATACCCCACTTCCGTGAGTTTGGAAAAGTTTTAATCTATGCTTCAAATGTTTATTTTTACTTTAGCCTTAATTAAAGTAGCAGTTTATTTTTCTGTAACACAGCTTAGCCATACCGATAAATACAGAACTATTAAAAAAATTATTTAATAGGTAACAATGATATTTATCTATATTAAAAATACCTTTAAAAATGCCAAGATTATATATATGGAACAGTTAACATGATGCCCTAACTACAGATGGCCGAGTAACTTTGTCACAGTTACTAACATGGTACAGTGACTAACATGGTACAGTGACTAACAGGGTACAGTGACTAACACGGTACATTGACTAACACGGTACAGTGACTAACAGGGTACAGTGATTAACACGGTACAGTGACTAACATGGTACACTAACACGGTACACTAACACGGTACAGTGACTAACATGGTACACTAACACGGTACACTAACACGGTACAGTGACTAACACGGTACAGTGACTAACATGGTACACTAACACGGTACACTAACACGGTACAGTGACTAACACGGTACAGTGACTAACACGGTACAGTGACTAACACGGTACAGTGACTAACACGGTACAGTGACTAACACGGTACAGTGACTAACACGGTACACAAACACGGTACAGTGACTAACATGGTACAGTGACTAACATGGTACAGTGACTAAAATGTACAGTGACTAACATGGTACAGTGACTAACACAGTACAGTGACTAACATGGTACAGTGACTAACACGTTACAGTGACTAACATGGTACAGTGACTAACATGGTACACAGACTAAAACGGTAAACGACTAACACGGTACAGTGAGTACTGCCTTCAAGCCACCCCTGCCAGTTCATTACGATTACTTCCAGTTGGAGTGTTTCAGTTCAGGGATGTGGAAGAAAAGATAAATTAACAACAACGGCTTATTCAAACCCCACTCACGTCAGACGTGATAAAAGACTCAAGACAAAAATGTACTTCAAAGTATGACTCAAATATTACCTGGCCCGTGTGAAAAATAGCAAACTCGTGTGCAAAGTTGCACAGAAACCCACATTTTGTGTAAATTTTATACACCTAAACACAGGTTTATCAGAATTTGCTCCTATGTAAATCTAAACTGCTGCGTGGCGTCGCTCTGACATCTGCGCGGCCGTACAGCCACGCAGCTTAAAGGGAGCATTGATGATTTCAGGATTTTTGAAAGTACATTCACTGTAGAATCATAACATTAGTCAACGGCCTTTCTATAAAAATAAATTTTACTGATGACCACTGAAATATCACCTCGAAAACCACAATCGATTTGGGTGCTAGGATGTGGGGGTGGGGGTGGGCGGTGGTGGAATCATTTCGACTTCAGGAAACCCTGCCACAGAGCAAGGCGAATGAAACGTATGTTTTTTTTTAATAGTAATTTGGTACATCCTTTCACACACACACACTACTAATATGATGCGAGGTCTATCAAATATGTATTGTATAATATAACACAGTAATCTTCTCCCATCAAATGTATTTACAGTAATATAACACATAGTCTATGTCTTTATAATAAATTATAAATGGTGTGCACATTCTTAAAACACAGACTAATGAAAAATAATTGTATTCACAGTAGTATAAAACAGACTCTCAAATGGTAAGTATTGTAATATATATCTATACTAATAAAAGGGAAAGCCATGACTGACTGATTGACTCACTCACTCATTCATCACTAATTCTCCAACTTCCCGTGTAGGTAGAAGCATGAAACTTTTGGAAGTTGTTGAGTAGCCTCTCGCGATGAAAATTGGCGTAATAGAATTTTAAAATTAACACTCATGGGGGCCCGGGGGCCCAAAAACGTTTTTTTCCTTATATGGCCTATATAACATTTGAAAATCACAAATTCTCCTATTTCCCGAGTAGGCAGAAGCATGAAACTTTGGGAAGTTGTTGAATACAAACCCGCAATGATAACGGGCGAAAAAATATTAAATTATCACTTCCTGGGGGTCGGGGGCCCAATTGAAGTTTTTTCCTTAAATGACTTATATAAAAACTGAAAAATCACAAATTCTCATATTTCCCGTGTAGGTGGAAGCTTGAAACTTTGGGCAGTTGTTAAGTAACATTCCGCAATGGTAACAGGTAAAATAATTATATAAATTATCACTTACTGGGGACCGGGGGCCCAAATTATTTTTTTCTAATATTAAAAACTGACTCAACACTAATTCTCCAACTTCCCGTGAAGGTAGAAGCATAAAACTTTGGGAACTTGCTTAGTACACTCTTATGACGATAATTGGCGAAAGGGAATTTTAAAAATTTCACTCATGGGTGGCCGGGGGCCCAAAAACGTGTTTTTTCCGTATATGGGCTATATAAAACAGAATGAACACTAATTCCTCATCTTCCCGTGTAGGTAGAAGCATGAAACTTTAGAAAGTAGTTGAGTACCCTCCCTTAATGGTAACAATCAAAACAAATACAAAATTATCATTCACTAGGGGGCCGGGGGCCGAAGTGTTGTTTTTTCTTATATGAGCTATATAAAACAGATTCATCATTAAATATATAACTTCCCGTGTAGGTAGGAGCATGAAACTTTGTGAAGTTGTTGAATAACCTCCCGCAATGGTAGCACACGAAAAAAAATTAAATTATCAGCTCGATAGGAGCATGGGAAGTGTGTCAATTTTTACTTTTTGTTTTTGTTTTTCTGCGAGACGACAGACAGACAGACACGACGGTGAAGTTAATATCTGTATTATAACCATCATGATCCAGATTGAAATCAATTGGTGTTTTGAATTTGTGTTACGCGGGTTCTCAACGCTTACTGAAATCCTAATTTACCGCTGAAAAGCGCGGGTATTTTGCTAGTATATATACATATATAAAAGCAATCTAGAATTACCTTACTGCAACGAATTTATGTTTGTAATCTTCTTGTACCAAACGGCACACCGTAGTGACAATCAGTTGTTATCAATGAATATGTAGCTCACAACGATATTTCCGTCAGATTGAGACAATACCTTTCAACGATGTCAATGCGAATCGTACGCATCTCTCGACACAAAAATGCCAGCTCACGTAATCGATACCTAGACATACATATTTCAGAGCGTAATTTGAATGTTCACGCCAGACAATTAAAAACAAAATCAACAGCAACAGAAAACGTTTGCAGGATACAACGACTCCATTTGGGATATCTATCTATGTACATATTTCACCAGAAACTAGACTTTACTAGAGCAAGCAAGCAAGACGCAGTCTATATGTAGGCAGTAGTGTGTGTGCACACCCGCACCGCGCCGCACTATGCGCACCGTACTGACACGTAGTATGTAGAAGGAAAGGAAGTAATGCTTAAAAACCACTACCACAATGCGCACTGCGTTAAGTTTGTGCCCGTTCTCCCTCCCCTTTCTTTGCACTATCTATGAGCAATTCTGCGGCGTATGCGACGACGCGGGTCGGGTCTAGCTTACATTAAACCGTGATACGACTCAATGTATGCGATGAACAAAGGAGAAAATACCAAATGATTCGGTGTAGTGTAGGAATCAAAGTAAGAACCACAATCAGAGGATAATATGGAAGTTTGTTTAGTCACGATTTGATGAACACGTGACGAAGAATTGGCCGACACAGGTTCTTAACAGTGTAAACCTTACTTCAAGGTTTTCCGTGACAAACGGCTTAGTAAGAAATCTGATTTGTTCCGCTGAGTAGCTCGCAAACATTCGGGATTGGATCTGGGTGACAGTAAAAAAATTTCAACTGTTTGGGATTACGATCAATATTGTCACTTCACATGGGTTGTTTAATCCCCGTGGTAACAGCGTATAATAATGTGCTCTGCTAAATGAAATCTCGACTGTCTTGTACAAAGGCATTAGTGGAGCCTTACATCTTATGGGAGGTTTTTTCACTGTGCGTGCGGTGCGCCACGTTTGATACTTAAACTAATAGTTTCACTATTGGCATTGGATTGTTTATTTCAGGAATAGAAAGAAAAAAAATTCTTGTAACAAAAAACGTACACAAATAAATTAGAATTTCTCTTACCACAAAAAAAAACAATTAAAAACAAATAAAAAACAACGAATTAATGGATATGAGCGCAAGACGTTAATTAAACCAGTGCTTCTCAAACTTTTTAGTATGTCGGACCGGCAGGTATTTTGTGCATTGCACCAGGGACCAGTGCACTATTTTTCATGTACAGACGTGGTAGCGAAATTAGCTCATACATGTCCTAAAGCCTAAACTAAAACATATGGTATGAATTTGGCTTGTTTTATGCTACATGTCATCGAAAAATTTTGAAAGGAATAATCTTAAATATTGATTGCTTATTTCGTATAAAATGATTTTAAGTTGATAGTGTTTTAATAAATTTGTATGACCTAAGCTTCAATAAACGATCACTTAAAATATAATGAGCCTGCTCCTTATTTGCAAGTTTATAAAGTCGAGGCTCAAATGAGGACAATGCTACACGCAATGGAGAACGAATACTCATACTTTTCCAGTACTTTGGTCGTTCAACAATGTGCATAGTTAAGACAGTCTCACGTAGGTAAGATGAAGGAAATGGAACAAGATCACTGAGAGCAATTTCGTAAATTTCGGGATATTCTGCACTCACGTGAAACCAAGAGGATGCATGAGAGGTCACAGTTCCGAAATTAATTTCAAATCCTTCATATGCAGTTAACTCCAACTATTTATCTTCCAAAGTTACTGCCAAAATATGTCTTCGATGTATTAAAGGGATCCATCCATTACTATTCCGAGGGAGAGTAGAATTCGAAACGGTCGATTAATTTTTTCAAATACTCAAGGCTCAATGATGATTTTTTGTAAAGATGGAACATTAAACTCTGCTTCCGCATTGTCGATATTTTTTGCCAAATTTAGAAACATATCCAAACAATCTGCTGATAATCGACTCTTCCATGCTTCTAGTTTTCTTTTCTGCCGTTGTATGGCATAAACCATCCTTCTTTGCATGGAGATATTGATCTAATTTAAAATGGCAAAGATATAAGCCATGTAAGCCAACTTTGCTGTCCAATTCACATTTCGAAATAGCTGAGAACAATCCGGTTTTTTCTACTGATGAAATTGGTCGAGTTCTCTTCGAAATACAAAAAAGTTTGGACAGTACATTTCCTCGAGACAACCATTGCACATCATCATGCAATAAAAGCTGTTTGTGTGGACATTTGCTTGGTGGCTAAACTTTCAAGGTGAACACCAAACAGTGAAGAGTACTTAGCCCATTTCTGCTGTTATGTTTGCGGCGCTTCAATATTACAAGTCATAACTTCGATGCGTCGAACTATTGTGTCATTTGAGAGTGTCAGGGCCACTTTCTTTGTCGCAGTTTCATGTAACATTTCCAAACACACATCCTTAATGCATCCTGCTACGAGCGCTTCACCGATTGTACGTTTTTTAGCCTAGGCAATTCGCAGCTTTACGTAGCTCGCAATGCACAAATATTTATGTGCGATGAATCAAAGATAAGTTTCTGACATATTTTTTTAGTCAGCCCCCTTTCTTTCGAAGAACTCTTTGGGCTTTGAACTTATGCCTAGTAGTTAAATGACTCTGGAGTTTGATGGCTTCATTATACTCGATATAACATCCCCGAAAATAATACATTGAGGTCTTAGGATATCAGAGTCATCCACACTCACAAAACAGAATCATCGAATATATGAAAAGTCATATTTTAGAGTGAAGCTAGTAAGAATTCATTTCCCCGAAGAAGCTTTGTTGTCAGTTATGGCTCCATCACCTAACTGTGAAGACGAGCCAGAATTTGTTTGATGCTCAGCATTCATATTTCATCACTTTATAAACATATCCGTTGGTTCTTTATTTTCCATCTATAAATTGGGTATACTAAATCTTTTCAGTATCACATATCAACTCAATTCTTTATGCTTTTATTTTGGAAGTTTTGAAATAAAATATAAAATTTTATCATGTAAGTTTTTCATTTTACAACATACGCGAGTGAAAATTTATTGTTTGAGTTTGGGGAACAGATCTATAATTATGTGCTGTCAATGTTTCCCACTTTTTTGGAGTAGATTGAATTGAACTAATCACCAACATTTGGGGAATCTCCTTCACCCCCCCCTCCCAATAATTTGTTTATTATGAATACATATTGAAATAAATTTAGACTTATTTTTTTTAATAAATCAATCTAATTTCTGGTAAATTATTTGTTTCATTGTATGCGCTCGTGTCGAAAAATTAACATATTTTATAAGGTTAGCTTGTGTTAATGGTTGCAAATGGAGGATTTTTAATCAGATTTTTCTTTCCTTTCTCATACCTTCTGCGGACCGGCGGCTGATGGTCCATGGACCGGCACAGGTCCGAGGATCACCACTTGGAGATAGACTGAATTAAAGGACTTGAATTGAATGAATATCAATTGTTAAATTTATTTTTTGTCATGGTTAGTGTCCGACGATAATTTGAGCACACACTTAATTTTTTAAAAGCAACGACCACATGGGTTGTAACAGAACACACAGACGCACATTTTTCCTCAATAAAGTATTACATAAATTTTATTTGAGGCTACTAGAAAACTGCACACACACACACACACACACACATTTTCACGGTGATACGTGACCGTATTTATGTGTTTAAACTCTACAAAAATTACTCGACAGAGCATCAAAAAGTTGAATCATTGAATTATCTGTTTTCCTTCGTCCGAAGATCTCTTGATTTGCTGAGATTTGAAGCTGTTCTGCATTTCCTAAAATAAATCGGTGGCCAACTGAAGTGAAATTCGAGACAAAAGGAGCAAAGTAAAAAATACACTCATCGTGTCAGTTGTGGTGTCTGGCTACTTGCTAGGTGGTCCAGGGTTCAATTCGTATATCGCTGCTAATCCAAATCCATTTTTAAAAAATAAGTGGTCTTGCCATGGCGTATTCTGCATATTTACCACGTAAACGTGTAAGTAATTAATGATATCTTTATCTTTATCTCTATATATATAAGCCGCATTTGTTGTCTGTCTGATTGTCTGTCTGTTCCCTAATAACTCAAGATCCAGACAACCAAATAACGTGAAATTTGGTACACGTACACAAAATTATACCGGAAAGGTTATTAAACAGGTTTCGTTCTATATATATATAAGATACTGGGGGCCGGGGGCCCAAAATGTAATTTTTCCTTATATGAGCTATATAAAATAAAAATTATTGAAAATTATAAAATAATGACGCAAAATAATAAACATTTTGGTGTCGAGATTAACAAGAAGGCGATTATCGCCATAAAATAATTTTTTTTGTTGTTGTTGCTTTGTTGTTGCTTTTTTTGTTGCTTTTGTTGTTGTAGTTGTTGTTTTGTTGTTGTTGCTTTTGTGTTGTTTTTGCTGTTGTTGTTGTTGTCCAAATCCCTTGCCCTGCGACGACAATGTCCTTCACGTTGTTGTTGCTGTTGTTGTTGTAGTTGTTGTTTTGTTGTTGTTTTGTTGTTGATGTTTTTGTTGTTGTTTTGTTTTTGTTGTTGTTGCTGTTGTTGTTTTTGTTGTTGTTGCTGTTGTTGTTGCTGTTGCTGTTGTTGCTTTTGTGTCGTTTTTGCTGTTGTTGTTGTTGTCCACATCCCTTGCCCTACGACGACAATGTCCTTCATGTTGTTGTTGCTTTGTTGTTGTTGCTGTTGTAGTTGTTGTTTTGTTGTTGTTGCTTTGTTGTTGTTGCTGTTGTTGTTGTAGTTGTTTTGTTATTGTTTTGTTGTTGATTTTGTTGTTTTTGTTGTTGTTTTGTTGCTGTTGCTGTTTCTGTTGTTGTTTTTGTCGTTGTTGCTGTTGTTGTTGTCGTTGTTGTTTTATTGTTCTTGCTTTGTTGTTGTTGCTTTTGTTGTCGTAGTTTTTGTTTGTTGTTGTTTTGTTTTTGTTGTTTGTTTTTGTTGCTGTTGTTGATTTTGTTGTTGTTGCTGTTGTTGTTAAACCCGGGAAAAGCCGGGTACTTGCCCCTAGTAAAATTATATCTTTCGTGGAAGTAGATGGTATGTAAAATTAACATTGCTTTTAAAATTTTACTTTAAATAACATATTAAGCAAAAGGTTAAACACAAAACAAACACACACACACACACAAACACAAACATACACACACACACATCCACACAACACATACATACATACATACACACACAACACATACATACATACAGATCCCCAACTCCATAACCAACATCCATCCCTTAAAACCACAAACTCACTTACGCACGAATTCCTACCTGCAGGTTGTCTTCACATCTACCCATCCACCCAGCTAATTACCTAAATACGTAAGTTGTTCACTACCACACACTCAGCCATCCACCCAGCTAACTACCTAAATACGTAAGTTGTTCACTACATCACACTCTCCCATCCACCCAGCTAACTACCTAAATACGTAATTTGTTCACTATACACACACTCAAACATCCACCCATCTATCTAACTAAATACGTAAGTTGTTCACTACATCACACTCTCCCATCCACCCAGCTAACTACCTAAATACGTAAGTTGTTCACTATACACACACTCAAACATCCACCCATCTATCTAACTAAATACATAAGTTGTTCACTATACACACACTCAACCATCCACCTACCGTCAAGCCGTGTTATTTTAGATTGGAAAAACCCAAACAGCAGAGATCATTATAAGAACATTGATACCATGCAAAAAAAAATAATTACATAATTCAGAGGCGGATACCACCGCTCACCATTATAACAACACATTACAGATATTCACTGTCACTGAACATTGCAACAACAACTCATTAGGATGTACATTATCGCTAACATTGTAATACATGTACCAAAAGACGATATATTTTTTATTCTGCCACAGACAATCATAATACAAATTCAGCGATTGACACCAGCATTTGTCCTTTAATAGCACATCAAGAGATCTACATTATTCGTAAACTATTGAATATTTATTTTGGAAAAGTTTAAAAAATGAAAACCCAACAATGAGACATAATTTATTCCTTATGATTCCGTTCGACACGATAGTTTTATACCTGGTGCACTGAAATCTTAGCATTGATCGATAGTCCTATAATTTAGTTGATTACTATCAGGTTACCTAGTGAAGCTTTCCTTGCACTTAAAGACACAGAAAAAACACTTGGTTTTGTTCTTCAGCTCAATATGAAACTCCCCTATACCCGGGTAAGTACGGTGTAGACACCACAATGTTCCAGCCCCTTTAAAACGTGACTGGATCTAGTCAAAATGTACTGCATCACAGTTAAGTTTACCTTTTAATAATATTTCCCTTCAGTATAAGAAATTATTGAACATAAAAACTTTCAAAGAATCTCATGCAGGACAATTAATGGGAGTTTTATTTTTCGATCACTAGAATTATTTTTGCTCAAAACTTGTGTAATTCCTACACAGAAAATTGTATTGATTAATACATATACATTGATAAAATGATTAACATGAAACCACTGAGATCGTTGGCTGATAAAACGTTGTCATGTTATTATTTTATGATTCGATAACTTAAATGTTCTTTACAGTCGTGAACAACTCATACACACACGCACTCACGATTTTTAATGTGGTCACGATATCACAATGTTGTCAAATAGAACCATTAAATAGATGTTATTGTTTCAAGTCAAAGATTTTATAATAGCCACATCGTTTTTGTTTATTGTGCTATTATGTTATTACAGGGATGACACAATCAATATTTACTTTTTCTTTAGGTTGTGTTATAAACATAACCGGCATTCTTTTGTGAATATTTCTTTAAATACAAACACATTTTTTTTAAATCCCACATCTTGAATGTAATTTTTTACTTTTTATCCACAAATTTGAAGGAGAAAAAAAAATAAGGCAAATTCGACAGACATTAGCATTTTTTCATTGAATTTCGAATACGCGTGAAATAGTTATCAACGTAATTTAGGTATGTACCGCCTAATGGAACCTTAATTGAATCCTGATGTACGGTTTTATTTTCACTGTTTCTTATCTTATCTGTTACAGACGCTCATTCTATACAGAAGATTATTGCCTCCTACGCTTATCTATGGTTTTGCGTCTATTCCTGCATTCTAATTAGAGTTTTAAATGTTGACAAAGTGTTGGTTTCCCTGGTTTCTTCAGGCAACACATTCCACGCCCGAATTCCGGACGGGAAGAAAGAGAATTTGTATGTGTTTGTTCTTGCATACAGAATAAAAAAGGAGTTATGTCTATCTGAGGTTTGAATTAAGTTGTCTTTGTGTTGTATTTAACGCAATAAACACAATAAATGAGGGTTCCAACAGATCTAAAAACACCATTGTATTTGTAAAGTCATTATTTTTGTCTAAAGATTTTGATGTTTTTAAATTATTCATTAAGAATTTTCCGTTCGAAAAACTTTTTGGTATCGTGTACCCCTGGCCATTACCAGGCCAGAAAGCTTTCCTGGGTGAAAAAATTCCCACGCGAAGCACCATGAAATAGGTCTGGCGGACTTGTAAGAGGGGGAACCTGGCGGGCACATGGTACACTGGCGATTAAATAGGGATAATGCAGTAAAACGTGCACGAGAGAAGAATAAACACTTCGCCCAAGTAGGCAAAAGGACCAAGGAGTCTGAAAAAAGCCGCCTGACAATTAACAGGCCAAGAAAAGAGTTGGAAAGAACCATTTTCACACCGAATCCACACGTCGCCTCTCCCATGATCCACTCTGGAGACCTTGAAGGGAAGTAAACAAAAAAACCCAGAGATTCAACTAACATTTTAAAAGATTTATGTCCCTTATCACGCCATTTTTAAATCCTTTATATTAACTCGTGGTGTCTGCGGCGGACCTTGCTTGCTTGCTTGCTTGCTTGCTTGCTTGTCGCCAAAACTTTTGATCGATTTTTAACCCACTTGCTCGCAAGATAGCGAGCTGAAATTTTGCAGGCAGTTTTGTACCGATGATAAAAACAACGTATCAAAATTTCAGATCGATCGCATGTACCGTAATTAAATTATTGATTTTTTAGATTATTTTTTTTATTCCTATGTATCATGCTATTTTTTGAGATAGAGCGTCGCGGTGCGTATTATATTGAACAACCTTTCTGTCGCGCAATAAGGTGCGTATTTTATTGACAGCTCTTTTTATAAACATATTCCTGATCGGTGCGTATTATATTAAACATGTTTTACGACACAACTTCAATTTTGTATTTCTGGATGGTCTGGCGCTGCGTATTATAATGAACATTCTTTTAGTTACTTCTCGTACATAAAGGATTTATAGTCAAAAACTTGGTTTTTTACGGGTTGTTTTTATTAATGATATGAAATGCAGGGGAATGCGCAAAATAAAATATACAGAAGAGGGAAAAAAACAGTATTAAATACATACATTAAAATATATATAAATAATGTTCATAATTCCTTGTTTACAGTAACCGTTAGAAGCAAGGGAGCAAAACTTTTTTAATGAATGATACTTATTTATAAATGTATTCACGAAATTCACCCTTTGCTGACTAATATAAAAAACAATTGATGATGAACATTTTAAAATGAGATGATTCAATGGAATACCTTACGTACAACAGTAACGTTATATATGGTACAAATATTAAGTTTAAAAAAAATAATTCAATATTGGAATTACATTATTTATTCTTAATTTAACACGATTATATCCGATAATTATTTTAGTAAGTTCCTTACATTGTTTAGTGTTAAAAAAATAATTTTTATTAAAGGCTATGGATATTTAAACTATATGTAAAATGTATTAACTTATCTGCTGTATTTGATTAAAGAACATTTCTTTATTTCTAAAATTATATTTATTTATTTAAACTGATTAAGTACACCACTATCATAGTTTTAATAAACTATAAAAATGGAGAAAAATAAATCAAATTATAAATAAAGTAAAAATCAGTTGTTTAACGAGAGGGGTGCAGCTGCCTCGGGAGGCACTTCTTTAGGGGAGGCAAATTTCTTTCGTTTATTAGCTTCAAAGACAAATTTTTAAAGAGAATGGAGATTTTGGTCAAAATATAATAAAATCAAATAAATTAACAAAGAATTAAAGCAACTTTCCTAACGTAAGAATACGATTAAAATACTAAAACTTTAAACTCATATTGGATATAAATTCTTCTGATACTTATGCTACTGAACTGAAAAATCAAGATGCTTGGGTACTATGAGAACGTGACACTGATGTGCTGGTATTTCTAATTTGATTCTTTAAATATGACAGCCGCTCCTGTTTTAAAAGCAAAAATTACAGTACTCTATCAATTTCAAACATGAGCTAATCGAATGCTCCGGGCTGCAATTAGTTGGGGGAAGCAAATTCCTATGTTTTAATTAGCTTCTAACTATGAAAAACGTTAATATAAAATTTAATGTACAGTAAAATTTAATAAAATAAAAGAAGAGCCAAGGTAAAAAGTAAATAAAAGAAATAAAGAAGCTATATTAAAATTAATGATTTACCGTAATGAATTCAAGCCCACTTGGGGCCGTCCATAAATGACGTCACGCGATTTTTGACTATTTTTTACCCCCTCCCCCCCCCTCGTCACAAAAACTTAGACACCCCCTTCTAAAAATACGTCACAAATCTTTTACCCCCCAACAGAGCTTCTCAAACTTTTACCCCCCCCCCAAAAAAAAAGTATTTTCTATTTGAAAATAAGTATGTTTCAAATCACTTGTATTGTCATTTAAGTATTTATTATTTATTTAGTGAAGATCTACATTGTAATATCGTAACCCACGTGAAGCATTTAAAAAAAAACGTTTAACCGGCCTTCAGAAAACGAACTGTGTTAACATCCTTAGATAATTTTTTTTTCAAGCATACAAATTAAACATTGAATATTAATCATCACGGTTAACGTCTTTGTTTAGAAAAAAAATTAATTTAAAAATAACATTTTAAAAATGTATTTTGAAAAATCCCTTAATTGACTGACGGGCATCCCACAAGAAAGAGGTCTGCGAAAAGAGGTAAATAACCTCATCTGGGGGTCAAAAAGGGAATTCTTGGGGGTAATGCAGACTCATTTGGGACATATAACATCCACTACAATCCACTAGATATATTAAAATACGTCATGTGTACGTGTACGCTTGGAACATATGCCCATTATTGAACCGGTTCCTTACAGAAAATGCATTTTTTAAAAAAATTGACAACTATGTAGATTTCTTACCTACGTACTATACGAAGACACCTAAATGTACCCTACTTTCATTTATATTGACACGAGTGACAATAATTTTAATCCACATGACTTGTCTGTATCACGTATCCTTTCTGTGATATTTAAAATTAATGCCTTAAAAACTGAGCTAAGAAGAAAAGTTGTTTTGTGCTCCTCTCGAATTGCGATGTCAAGAATTTGATGCATTCAATAAAGTTAATGAATACTTGACTAATTTTAAATGGGCTCATTTACCATTATATCTAGAACAGTGCTTCTCAAACTTTTTAGTATTGCGGGCCGGCAGGAATTTTTTCCATTGCACCAGTGAACGGTGCACTATTTTCCCTACACTGACAATTTTTTCTGTCCTTTTTTTGAGAACATCTGCGGACCGGCAGCGGATGGCCCACGGACCAGCACCGGTCCGCGGACCACCACTTTGAGAAGCACTGATCTAGAAGACTAGAATGGCCAGGGGCGTTTGGCCAAAAACCAATCGAACAACTATATCAAACTTAAAACGTTTTTAATTCTATCAAATAGATCCCCCCCCCCTTTTTAAAGAAAAAGGATATTCCGTGTCGTTTTGACTTAAAATATCTACACATAATCCTATTCAGATCATTTTTAGACACTTGTCATGCTTGTAAAACTCACCAGTAGCATTTTCGCTAACGACGCTCCCCCAAATCCCCGAGTCATGTGAGCAGGACCTAGAGTCTGGGGGTTGGGGGGGGTAACACACACATAAACTTGTATATTTTGGGGTAACGGGCAAAAAAGTTCGACGACTCCTACTCCTGCCATGAGAGAACCAAACGGAGCTGCGGTTACATCACAAATGCTTTGATGTCAACATCAAACGACGCAGTGTAACAATTTCAAATGTTATCTTGTGGATTCTCAAACTTAAGGATTATAATTAGATTTAATGTTATTGTCTTACGGCAACCAGCGTCTGATGGCCTACCGACCGGCACATTGAGAAGCACTGATTTTAAAAAAAATAATTCATTAAATACATTGTAAGCGACCAAATATTTAAGTGGAGGTTTTATTTAAAGTTATCCTTTTGATGTGACGTCACATTTCTTCAACCCCCCTCCCTCCCCCTCGTCACGCATCGTCACAAAAGTGTGCCCCCCTCCCCCCCAGGTGCGTGACGTCATTAATGGACGTCCCCCTTGATTTATCCAAGTTTATTAAGATATTTAGGCTCGAACTTACCCTGCGCAACATAAAATATTAATAATGAATATTCCTTACAACAGTCAACAGTAATTCCAGCCGCAAGAGAATATTGTCTAAAACTAAGGTAATGTAATATCAATTACGATCAGGTACGTTATTTTGGCTTTCGAGCATGGCATGGCTGACGATATTAATACATCTAAGATTGTGCCATTAGGAAAAACATGAAAACTTCTATTTTAATCAAGAAATTAAAGCTCTTTTATTTTATTTTACATAAAATGAATAGTGCCCTTATTATTAATTTCTATTAAAATCTTTCTTT
This sequence comes from Ampullaceana balthica, assembly GCA_944989445.1. NCBI lineage: Eukaryota > Metazoa > Mollusca > Gastropoda > Lymnaeidae > Ampullaceana > Ampullaceana balthica. The sequence goes on from CALYLW010000717.1 coordinate 534,317, forward strand.
TTAAAAAAACATAGCTTCAACATATTTTCTGAGAGGGGCGGCAAACCTGGGTTCTGCTCCGGGCGGCCCATACCCACGCGGAGCTGCTGGTATTAATATAGTTTATAAGAGTTACCAACGATTCTCAAACTTTTCATTTACCCACATTAAAAATACTTGTTCATTAGAAACTAAAAAAATTCTAAAGTTACCGCACTAAAAATTTATTATATATTTGGAAAGAAAAAAAAAGATTGCAAACGAGGTTTTAAAAACAGTGGTATTTAAAATATGCTTTTTTTTTGCTCTTAAATACCACACATTTTGTATACGTAAATAATCTTTATAGACACATACTTTTATCATGTTGTCTATAGACACATACTTTTATCATGTTGTCTATAGACACATACTTTTATCACGTTGTCTATAGACACATACTTTTATCATGTTGTCTATAGACACATACTTTTATCACGTTGTCTATAGACACATACTTTTATCATGTTGTCTATAGACACATACTTTTATCATGTTGTCTATAGACACATACTTTTATCATGTTGTCTATAGACACATACTTTTATCATGTTGTCTATAGACACATACTTTTATCATGTTGTCTATAGACACATACTTTTATCATGTTGTCTATAGACACATACTTTTATCATGTTGTCTATAGACACATACTTTTATCATGTTGTCTATAGACACATACTTTTATCATGTTGTCTATAGACACATACTTTTATCATGTTGTCTATAGACACATACTTTTATCATGTTGTCTATAGACACATACTTTTATCATGTTGTCTATAGACACATACTTTTATCATGTTGTCTATAGACACATACTTTTATCATGTTGTCTATAGACACATACTTTTATCATGTTGTCTATAGACACATACTTTTATCATGTTGTCTATAGACACATACTTTTATCATGTTGTCTATAGACACATACTTTTATCATGTTGTCTATAGACACATACTTTTATCATGTTGTCTATAGACACATACTTTTATCATGTTGTCTATAGACACATACTTTTATCATGTTGTCTATAGACACATACTTTTATCATGTTGTCTATAGACACATACTTTTATCATGTTGTCTATAGACACATACTTTTATCATGTTGTCTATAGACACATACTTTTATCATGTTGTCTATAGACACATACTTTTATCATGTTGTCTATAGACACATACTTTTATCATGTTGTCTATAGACACATACTTTTATCATGTTGTCTATAGACACATACTTTTATCATGTTGTCTATAGACACATACTTTTATCATGTTGTCTATAGACACATACTTTTATCATGTTGTCTATAGACACATACTTTTATCATGTTGTCTATAGACACATACTTTTATCATGTTGTCTATAGACACATACTTTTATCATGTTGTCTATAGACACATACTTTTATCATGTTGTCTATAGACACATACTTTTATCATGTTGTCTATAGACACATACTTTTATCATGTTGTCTATAGACACATACTTTTATCACGTTGTCTATAGACACATACTTTTATCATGTTGTCTATAGACACATACTTTTATCATGTTGTCTATAGACACATACTTTTATCATGTTGTCTATAGACACATACTTTTATCATGTTGTCTATAGACACATACTTTTATCATGTTGTCTATAGACACATACTTTTATCATGTTGTCTATAGACACATACTTTTATCATGTTGTCTATAGACACATACTTTTATCATGTTGTCTATAGACACATACTTTTATCATGTTGTCTATAGACACATACTTTTATCATGTTGTCTATAGACACATACTTTTATCATGTTGTCTATAGACACATACTTTTATCATGTTGTCTATAGACACATACTTTTATCATGTTGTCTATAGACACATACTTTTATCATGTTGTCTATAGACACATACTTTTATCATGTTGTCTATAGACACATACTTTTATCATGTTGTCTATAGACACATACTTTTATCATGTTGTCTATAGACACATACTTTTATCATGTTGTCTATAGACACATACTTTTATCATGTTGTCTATAGACACATACTTTTATCATGTTGTCTATAGACACATACTTTTATCATGTTGTCTATAGACACATACTTTTATCATGTTGTCTATAGACACATACTTTTATCATGTTGTCTATAGACACATACTTTTATCATGTTGTCTATAGACACATACTTTTATCATGTTGTCTATAGACACATACTTTTATCATGTTGTCTATAGACACATACTTTTATCATGTTGTCTATAGACACATACTTTTATCATGTTGTCTATAGACACATACTTTTATCATGTTGTCTATAGACACATACTTTTATCATGTTGTCTATAGACACATACTTTTATCATGTTGTCTATAGACACATACTTTTATCATGTTGTCTATAGACACATACTTTTATCATGTTGTCTATAGACACATACTTTTATCATGTTGTCTATAGACACATACTTTTATCACGTTGTCTATAGACACATACTTTTATCATGTTGTCTATAGACACATACTTTTATCATGTTGTCTATAGACACATACTTTTATCATGTTGTCTATAGACACATACTTTTATCATGTTGTCTATAGACACATACTTTTATCATGTTGTCTATAGACACATACTTTTATCATGTTGTCTATAGACACATACTTTTATCATGTTGTCTATAGACACATACTTTTATCATGTTGTCTATAGACACATACTTTTATCATGTTGTCTATAGACACATACTTTTATCATGTTGTCTATAGACACATACTTTTATCATGTTGTCTATAGACACATACTTTTATCACGTTGTCTATAGACACATACTTTTATCATGTTGTCTATAGACACATACTTTTATCACGTTGTCTATAGACACATACTTTTATCATGTTGTCTATAGACACATACTTTTATCATGTTGTCTATAGACACATACTTTTATCACGTTGTCTATAGACACATACTTTTATCATGTTGTCTATAGACACATACTTTTATCATGTTGTCTATAGACACATACTTTTATCATGTTGTCTATAGACACATACTTTTATCATGTTGTCTATAGACACATACTTTTATCATGTTGTCTATAGACACATACTTTTATCATGTTGTCTATAGACACATACTTTTATCATGTTGTCTATAGACACATACTTTTATCATGTTGTCTATAGACACATACTTTTATCATGTTGTCTATAGACACATACTTTTATCATGTTGTCTATAGACACATACTTTTATCATGTTGTCTATAGACACATACTTTTATCATGTTGTCTATAGACACATACTTTTATCATGTTGTCTATAGACACATACTTTTATCATGTTGTCTATAGACACATACTTTTATCATGTTGTCTATAGACACATACTTTTATCATGTTGTCTATAGACACATACTTTTATCATGTTGTCTATAGACACATACTTTTATCATGTTGTCTATAGACACATACTTTTATCATGTTGTCTATAGACACATACTTTTATCATGTTGTCTATAGACACATACTTTTATCATGTTGTCTATAGACACATACTTTTATCATGTTGTCTATAGACACATACTTTTATCATGTTGTCTATAGACACATACTTTTATCACGTTGTCTATAGACACATACTTTTATCATGTTGTCTATAGACACATACTTTTATCATGTTGTCTATAGACACATACTTTTATCACGTTGTCTATAGACACATACTTTTATCATGTTGTCTATAGACACATACTTTTATCATGTTGTCTATAGACACATACTTTTATCATGTTGTCTATAGACACATACTTTTATCATGTTGTCTATAGACACATACTTTTATCATGTTGTCTATAGACACATACTTTTATCATGTTGTCTATAGACACATACTTTTATCATGTTGTCTATAGACACATACTTTTATCATGTTGTCTATAGACACATACTTTTATCACGTTGTCTATAGACACATACTTTTATCATGTTGTCTATAGACACATACTTTTATCATGTTGTCTATAGACACATACTTTTAGCATGTTGTCTATAGACACATACTTTTATCACGTTGTCTATAGACACATACTTTTATCATGTTGTCTATAGACACATACTTTTATCACGTTGTCTATAGACACATACTTTTATCATGTTGTCTATAGACACATACTTTTATCATGTTGTCTATAGACACATACTTTTATCACGTTGTCTATAGACACATACTTTTATCATGTTGTCTATAGACACATACTTTTATCATGTTGTCTATAGACACATACTTTTATCATGTTGTCT
>CALYLW010000718.1:0-27500 GCA_944989445.1 Ampullaceana balthica
CTGGCCTATGCCTATAGTCTATAGTTATAGACTACTGGTTGGATTAGTTGTACAGCAAGGTTGTATAAAATATTGGATATCTCTGACATAACAAGTTGGGTATTTTTTATGTTGAAATAATTTAGTCCTTTACATGCTCTAGAAATTGGATTACCAGGCATTGGCTGCTCTCTTGAAATACAATTTGAGCATTGAAAATAAAATAAAATAATAAACATTTTTATGCAGCTGAGTTGTTTACAAAATATTTCTGGCTACTACATTATAATTGCTGTTAAATTTATGGTCTTTTATTTATGTGTTAAAACCATCAGAGTTTAGTCTTCAGTTTGTCTTGTGTGATTTTAAATTGTTAAATTTAGAAAATTTCTTCAATGGTTCTCACAAAGTCAATTATCTTTCCTGGCCATCTGTTAGGCAGTAAATATGCCAGATTCTGAACTTTTTGAACTGATTGCTGAGAACCGCAGCTTGTCCAAGAAATTGAAGGACTACGGCAGTCAGAATTCTACTTCTATCAGCACAGTAAAAAGACTGGCAGAGGTGAGTATTTTAGATGAGGGGGAAAAAATTAAATTGTCTAATAGATTTTTCTGTAATGTCATTTTAGGTTTAATTCCTTTAAAGTCTCAAATTAAAAACTATAATTTAAAACCATTTCTCTAACATGTGAATTCATGACTTTCCTCCTTTTAGTTTCTTGGTGATCAGAGGGTCAAAGGCACAGGCCTGGCTGGCAGATGGTCAAAGGCACAGGCCTGGCTGGCAGATTTGTCATTTCCAAGAAACCAGGAGGTTGTCCAGTTACAGAAAGAGCCATTCCATTTGCCATATTCCAGGCAGAGTCAACAGTGAGGCGCCATTACCTGAAGAAATGGCTCAAAGTTTCTGATGCTTCCAACCTTGACATACGAGATGTAAGAGAAATGTCATTAAAAAGTTGAAACTGTTCTTCTATAAGCTTTTTTTTTCTTTCTTTTTTTAAAAAAAAATTGCTCACAGAAACTCATTTGACATCAAAGATACATAGTATCCATATATTGATAAAATTATGTACATCATGATACAACATAGCTTATTCTAAATGTCATAGTATAGGCATTCATATAGAATCAAAATTATACCAATAGTACAGTCGAACCCACTTACCTCGAGCTCATTTAGCTCGACCACCCCACTAACTCGACGTTTTTTATTGGAACCTCCAAATTCTCTCTTTGTCTTAGCATTTTTTCATCGGCTAATTCGATTTTTGTAAGTCGCTGAAACCTAGTACCTCGAGCACAAAAGAGGGCCAAATTTGCCACTTAATGTTGGTTATCTGGATCCCCATGACCAATTGCCAGCTTATGAAAATGTTAGCTATGATTTTTTTATAACCAAGGGAAGGGACCAATTTTCTGCCTCCCCAGTGTCTGCTGGTGAAGGCACAGCCCGCTTGCTCAGCGCTGTTACTTCTGGTACTATGCTTCGGTAACTAAGCGAATACATTTTTTTTTAAAAATCACGAACTAGCGAACTCCACAAACAGTCTATATTTATAGACCAGAATATTATTATTATTAAGAAAACGCTTTGATTTTGATGTCACGTTCGCTCGCGTGTTGGCTCTGGTATTCTGCCGTAACACAACACAAAATTAACTCCGGGTAATAAGCTAATATACCGACTAAGACCTGATAAAACGGAGTAAACAGTCATAATAAGATGGAATTTATTTAAATACCATATTATGTTTCACTCGTCAACTTGCCAGAATTATTGAATTCGCCGCGCACACGACGATCCCCAATAGAGTGGGGTTGAGCTACACTGGCCATTTACCAAGGCACGCTCTGACTCAATTTAAAAAGAAAAATGTTCCTTCCCCCCAACCCACTGTAGATGAATAACAGTGGGGGAGGGGAGGTGTCTATTCTCACGGTCTTGTCAAAGCAAGAGGCTTCCTTTTATATAAACATCAAAGACCTGTCTAGCCTTCTCTCCCCCACCCTCATTATCCCTAACTAGAAAACGCCGTAACTTGTCCCGTTTCCCCCCTCGTCCCTTTGAATTCACTTAGAGTGCTGTAGTAATAGCCGTGACCTTTGACCGTACAGTGCCTCGACAACTAAGCAAATTAAAATTTAAAAAAAAAGCATTCATTAGCCGTAGACGAAGTAAACTAAAAGTGATGACGTGTATATTACAGTCGAAACCGCTTAAGTCGACGGCGTTGGGGTATGAAAAATGGCGTCGACATAACCGATGATCGAGTTAAAACGAAAACCAATATGGCGGCAAAATATTAACATGTGCTTGAAATTTCTTTATGTACATGATTAATTAGTTAGCGTTAATTAGTGATGGGATGATTTATCGGAATCGTATCGGAACCCTAATATTTCTTCACTCTTTCTTAAGTCTAAGGTTGTAATGACCGTTCGTTTTTAAGGACCGTTTAAAATTTAAATATAACCATGGTTCCCACTCAGGAAAACGGGAAAAAGTCGGGAATTCTTAAAAATAAATTCTCGGTCTTGAAAGTCGGGAAAAGTTATGACTAATCGGGAATTTATATATATATATATATATATATACACATGTATATATATTTATGCCGAAGTAAAGGACTTTGATTATGTCTATGTCATGTTTCGATTCCATTTATTTAATAAAAAAATAAGTTACCAGTTTATAATTGTCTGCGCATGCTCTAAAAGGTCAAAGTTTACGCTTCGCCATGTCGCAGTCGCGTTTGCCATCGTATCAGCGAATTTAAAATACAAATAAACAAATCAATATGGTTTTTTTAAAAGTTTAATGCTTTTGACGTGCAGGATATCTGTTAATTAACTATCAGAACCTTCTCGAATTTCCTCAGTCAATCAAACTTGTAATATAAATAAAACTATTGTGGCCTTGACCGTTGATCACAGCACGCTGTGGGCTGTGTGTACTGTGTTAATCAGTTTCATCGTCACGCGCGTGTTAGTGTCACAGTCACGTTACTGGTAACAAAGCAACAACAACAAACTTTTAAAAGAATAATAATTTATTAATTTTTTTATTTAATTATATAAAAACCACCGTCGATTCTCGATACAAACCTTTATTTTCAACAGACGAAAATCGAGTTAAGTTGCAAATTTGGCCATCTTTTGTGCTCGAGATACTAGGTTTCGGCGACTTAGAAAAATCGAAATAGCCGATGAAAAAATGCTAAGACAAAGAGAGAATTTGGCGGTTCCAATAAAAAACGTCGACATAATAGGGTGGTCGATATAACCGAGCTCGAGATAAGTGGGTTCGACTGTATTTAGATACCGGAATAGGGAGAAAGCGATTTGAAGTCACCGTCACTAACACAGCTATTACGGGCTTATTGAAGTTGCATCTGCATAAATTATTTAAATTCCGAAGACTTAAAACTAAAATAAATAAGCCTTAACATTTTTAAAGATGAGTGTAAGCGGTCGTTCGATAGTTGTAACTACGGTAAACACTAGTCCTAGCGTAATGGTAGTCAATTATTAACAAATTGAAACAATATTATTTGCGACTTTTTTACACATGCGCAGAACGATGTGCGAACGACTATGAAGTAAAGTACCTACAAATATATTTAAAATATATTTATTTGAATATTGATTGTTTTCTCGGGTCCTTATACAAATAAATGCCTTGGTATTATTACATCTGAGCTGGGTGGACTCAGGGACACCCTTAGATACCCATCTGAGCTGGGTGGACTCAGGGACACCCTTAGATACCCATCTGAGCTGGGTGGACTCAGGGACACCCTTAGATACCCATCTGAGCTGGGTGGACTCAGGGACACCCTTAGATACCCATCTGAGCTGGGTGGACTCAGGGACACCCTTAGATACCCATCTGAGCTGGGTGGACTCAGGGACACCCTTAGATACCCATCTGAGCTGGGTGGACTCAGGGACACCCTTAGATACCCATCTGAGCTAGGTGGACTCAGGGACACCCTTAGATACCCATCTGAGCTGGGTAGACTCAGGGACACCCTTAGATACCCATCTGAGCTGGGTGGACTCAGGGACACCCTTAGTCAAGGAAACAAATCCCTGCCTTCACAGAGACTCAAATCCGTCACTTGACCTTGACCTTGCTTTGTCATATAATATAATTACCTTACTTTGTCATATAATATAATTACCTTACTTTGTCATATAATATAATTACCTTACTTTGTCATATAATATAATTTAGAAATACAAAATAAAGATAGGTGTTTGGTATAAAAATTAAAGATTCATAATTTAGAGGGCAAAAGAGAGATCTATGAGTGAGAGAATGATTGAACTGCATATGTAAAACCTCATAAGCAACAGCCCCACGTTTTTTAGTCATATTAAATGAAAGTACTTGAACTTTAAGTTTTAAATTATTTTCTTCTTTTTAGTCCACTTATAAAAACGTGGTTTTTAAAAATCCTTATTTACCTCTATTTATTTTTAGCTTATTTCTTGTGAATTATTTAAAGCAAATGGAATTTTTTTTAAAATATATTATCATAGCTTTCTCTGGCTAAAATTATTTATTTTCATTTTGAAACTTTTCCTATTAAAAGCAGTGCAGTTTCTAATTATGATTTGATGATTTCAGTTATCCTATTTTAAAAAAGAAGTTTTAACTTAATAAAAATGAAAACTGTGCTCTTGCTGAAGACTTTTTAATGGGCATACAAAATTTAGTCGTAAATAAGTTCTATGTTTTGGCTGGATTTAAATTAAAAGATGTTGAGTTATTTCAATTACTCTCAGTGGTAAATTAATTTAACAAAAAATAAAGGAAAAAGTTGTTAACTAAATAAAAAAGTTTAATGAATACAATTAAGTGATACCTTTAATAAGCTGTCTCCCTTGGTTTTACAGAGCAATGAAACAAATAACCTTCCACAAAAAAGTGTTCAAGATATTCATTTCTAATATTTTTTCTCATAAGCTTACTCATAGGGTAGTATAGTTATTTTGTTACTGTACATAAATGCCATCCCATCATAGCACATTTCGCTGCAATTTAACACAACATATTATTTGGTGAAAATGGAATGTGAAATAACATTTTGCAATACATACTGTTCATTCTTTCAGAAATCTAATTGTCCAAAATAGTTTTATTTAAGTTATTTCATTTGTAGTTGGCCAGGATGATACAATGCAAGTCAGTGAAAAATTAGAGATACAACTGATGCCAAGACAAATGCACTTGTTCCGAAACAGATGAGCCAGGAAGGATAATGATTTAAATAAAAGCATCTTTAAGTTGAAATGAGCTGACTCTCCATTTCTTTTTTAATTAAAACATTTATTTTTACCTAACATTATTGCAACTTGATAATCTTTTTTTGTGTTTCTGATTGTATATCGGATGTATGTTGTATTATACCCTATGGTTAATATTCATTAATACCTACCTGCTGAGCATGGGACATAAAAAAAAACACATACCAGTATGAATTAAAAATTTAGAATGTTTCTTTTTAATAATTTGTTTCTACAATGAACAAACATTTGATGATTGCAATAGAGATGTCAGCTTCTTATAAACAATTAATCCCATCTTTTCTATTACAGATGTTTCTTCAATACAGAATATTATTGCGTCATATGCTCTGTTAAGAACGTATTGTCAAGTGACACAGATTCACAGGCCTCGGCTATGAGGGACCAAACTACTTCCAGCCGCCTTTGTTTCTCTAACCAGCGTCAGTTATTCACTCGGAGCTGGGTGGACTCAGGGATAAGCCTGTCAACGGGTAACCGGTCAGCTTCTTTCAACAATATTGACAGCCCTAATCAGGGACACCGGTCAGCTTCTTTCAACAATATTGACAGCCCTACTCAGGGACACCGGTCAGCTTCTTTCAACAATATTGACAGCCCTACTCAGGGACACCGGTCAGCTTCTTTCAACAATATTGACAGCCCTACTCAGGGACACCGGTCAGCTTCTTTCAACAATATTGACAGCCCTACTCAGGGACACCGGTCAGCTTCTTTCAACAATATTGACAGCCCTACTCAGGGACACCGGTCAGCTTCTTTCAACAATATTGACAGCCCTACTCAGGGACACCGGTCAGCTTCTTTCAACAATATTGACAGCCCTACTCAGGGACACCGGTCAGCTTCTTTCAACAATATTGACAGCCCTACTCAGGGACACCGGTCAGCTTCTTTCAACAATATTGACAGCCCTACTCAGGGACACCGGTCAGCTTCTTTCAACAATATTGACAGCCCTACTCAGGGACACCGGTCAGCTTCTTTCAACAATATTGACAGCCCTACTCAGGGACACCGGTCAGCTTCTTTCAACAATATTGACAGCCCTACTCAGGGACACCCTTGGCTACGGGAAAAAATCCTTCACAGAGATCAACCCGTGTAAGTTTTTGAAAAATATTTTTAGCTCTTAATTAAAAAATTTTAAATTACATAATTCAATGTGTTGTATTTTGTCTGAAATCTTTTTAAATCACTGAATGTTGATTGCTCAGAAATCAATTATAATGTACTTCAGTTTAAAGGATTGGAGGATTAAAAGTTTTCGATAAAGTTCAAAATATTTTATAAATTATCTTTTTTTTTGCCCCCAGCACTGAGACACATCCATGATGTGCACCACTGAGATACATCCATGACGTACACCACTGAGATACATCCATGATTGTGCACAAACATAAATCCATTATGGGGCAACACTGAGATACATCCATGATGTGCACCACTGAGATACATCCATGATTGTGCATAAAACATAAATCCATTATGGTGCACCACTGAGATACATCCATGACATGCACCACTGAGACACATCCATGATGTGCACCACTGAGATACATCCATGATGTGCACCACTGAGATACATCCAAGATTTTGCACAAACATAAATCCATTATGGGGCACCAATGAGATACATCCATGATGTGCACCACTGAGATACATCCATGCAAGCACCACTGTGATACATCCAAGATTTTGCACAAACATAAATCCATTATGGGGCACCTCTGAGATACATCCATGATGGGCACCACTGAGATACATCCATGACGTGCACCACTGATATACATCCATGACGTGCACCACTGAGATACATCCATGATTGTGCACAAACATAAATCCATTATGGGGCACCACTGAGATACATCCATGACGTGCACCACTGAGATACATCAATGATTGTGCACAAACATAAATCCAATATGGGGCACCACTGAGATACATCCATGATTGTGCACCACTGAGATACATCCATGACGTGCACCACTGAGATACATCCATGATTGTGCACAAACATAAATCCATTATGGGGTACCACTGAGATACATCCATGACGTGCACCACTGAGACACATCCATGATGTGCACCACTGAGATACATCCATGATGTGCACCACTGAGATACATCCATGATTGTGCACAAACATAAATCCATTATGGGGCACCACTGAGATACATCCATGACGTGCACCACTGAGATACATCCATGACATGCACCACTGAGATACATCCATGATTGTGCACAAACATAAATCCATTATGGGGCACCACTGAGATACATCCATGACATGCACCACTGAGATACATCCATGATTGTGCACCACTGAGATACATCCATGACGTGCACCACTGAGACATCCATGATTGTGCACAAATATAAATCCATTATGGGGTACCACTGAGATACATCCATGACATGCACCACTGAGACACATCCATGATGTGCACCACTGAGATACATCCATGATGTGCACCACTGAGATACATCCATGATGTGCACCACTGAGATACATCTATGATTGTGCACAAACATAAATCCATTATTGGGCACCACAGAGATACATCCATGATGTGCACCACTGAGATACATCCATGATGTGCACCACTGAGATACATCCATGATTGTGCACAAACATAAGTCCATTATGGGGCACCACTGAGATACATCCATGATGTGCACCACTGTGATACATCCATGACGTGCACCACTGAGATACAGCCATGATTGTGCACAAACATAAATCCATTATGGGGCACCACTGAGATACATCCATGACGTGCACCACTGAGATACATCTATGATTGTGTACAAACATAAATCCATTATGGGGCACCACTGAGATACATCCATGATTGTGCTCAAACATAAATCCATTATGGGCCACCACTGAGATACATCCATGACATGCACCACTGAGATACATCCATGATTGTGCACAAACATAAATCCATTATGGGGCACCACTGAGATACATCCATGACGTGCACCACTGAGATACATCCATGATTGTGCACAAACATAAGTCCATTATGGGGCACCACTGAGATACATCCATGATTGTGCACAAACATAAATCCATTATGGGGCACCACTGAGATACATCCATGATTGTGCTCAAACATAAATCCATTATGGGGCACCACTGAGATACATCCATGACGTGCACCACTGAGATACATCCATGATTGTGCACAAACATAAGTCCATTATGGGGCACCACTGAGATACATCCATGATTGTGCACAAACATAAATCCATTATGGGGCACCACTGAGATACATCCATGATTGTGCTCAAACATAATCCATTATGGGGCACCACTGAGATACATCCATGATTATGCCCTGAAGCATGACTTTTAAAACTACCAGCAATAGTACTGACAGTGTCCTGAAGCATGACTTTTAAAACTACCAGCAATAGTTCTGACAGTGCTCTGAAGCATGACTTTTAAAACTACCAGCAATAGTACTGACAGTGCTCTGAAGCATGACTTTTAAAACTACCAGCAATAGTACTGACAGTGCTCTGAAGCATGACTTTTAAAACTACCAGCAATAGTACTGAAACTGATAGGGAGAATGTGTCATCAATTTTATCTGGATTTAATTTATTTTGTTCCCTAGTACTACTACCTTTTAAAACAAAACAGGCCTATAGAATCACCAAATGACTTTATATATGTCCTAATAAATTGGAAGTTAGTAGCTTTGACAAGGAATGTTAATTTAGTTAGACTTTAGTTCTAACAGTAAGCACATTGCCTATTTTTAATACTAGTCGTAACAGTAGAATAAATTGGCTATTGCTACGACTAGGCATAACAATAAAATTATTTCTTGTTGTTACGACTAGACTACTCATAACAGCAGACACTTCATAAAAACTAATAAACTATTTTAATTATATTTCCTGGATGGTGCAAGTGCTAGAGCTAGTTACTCTAAGACCACTAGAATAAATTAAAACTTATGAAAGTAACATCATTATTATTAGTTATACTTCCTATGTCTATATAAAGTCACAAAAACTTAGACCCCCCCCCCTCCAATATGACATCACAGAGCTTTGACATCCCCCCCCCCTAACAGCTGTATTTTCTATTTGAAAAAGAGCATGTTTCAATTCACTATTTAGAATTTAGTGTAAGGCTGCACTCTAATATTGTAACACGATAAAACATGTAAAACATCATAAAATAAATTATCTTATCTGTTACAGATGCTCCTTCTATACAGAAGATTATTGCGTCCTACTCCTACGATTATCTATGGTTTGTGTTTAGTCATGCATTCTTATTAGAGTATTAAAAATGTTGATAAAGTGTCGGCTTTCCTTAGGGACTTCCTGGTTTCTTCAAGCAACCCATTCCACACCCGAATTCCGGACGGGAAGTACGAAATTTTATATGTGTTTGTTCTTGCATAAAAGAAAGGTCTTTTTATCCTTAACTTGCCTTATACTTATCTTATGTCTATCACTATCTGAGGGTTGTATTTCTTTGTGTTGTATTTCTAAATTAGAATTGTTTTATGTATAATTACTACTTTACTCTTGGTTCTTCTATCCTCTGGTGTTTCAAGGTTTAATTATTAAACTAATGGAGTTATTCTTGTCAGTTTTGAATATGCTCCAGTAATTAATCTGTCAACTTTTAAAAAAAAATTTCTAGCTATAATCATATAATATGTCATAGTCATTAGTCATTGTATTCGTTTTTTTATCATCATAATTTAAATTTAATGGACAGCCGCTAAAGGTTGGGCCACACTATCAATCATTGCTCGCGAGCATTTGATCAAACGCACTATTTTATTGGCGAATGCAGATTTAATAGGCGTAAATATTAGTCACATGACTTGACTTACAGCTGATTTTTATTTTGATTTTAATGGCTACCATTTATATTCTAGTTGAGTTTTATATGAGCTCTTCTCAAGCGTAATGAATGAAAAATTGGAACATTAACAAATATTTAAAGAGAAATAAATTCTAGGTATATAAAACGGTGTTTAAGATACAATGTGAAAGTGATGTCCCCACATTACAGGACCAAATTTGACTTGGTCTGGCGGTAATACTGTGGCTTCGACACCTTAAGTACTATGCTGTTTCTGATTTAGAGAGCTTCATAAACATAATACATTTATCATATATTATGTTTACAACGATCGACAGTTAAAAAAATATAAAGAAATTAATTTAAATGCCATGGAAATTTATGAATTTATAATAATAAAACAAATTAATTATTAGTATACTAAATAATATAGTATAATCTATAACTAAAATAACTAGTCATTATCATTAGACTCATTAATCATTGTCATTAGGAGTCATTAGTCTAATTGAAATTGTTACGATATTGAAATTATCGATTAATAATACAATTATAAGCGCTTATCAAAATTTAATAATGGTTAATAATATTAATGTTTATAGCAAATTACTTATTTATGAAAATAAAATAAAACAGTATTTTAAAATAAATTAGTTTTATTTATAAACAATTTAATGTCAAATGTTGTCTGCTGTGGTCACATGACTTATCGTCTGTCTGTTCAAAATGGCTTCCTCTGTCTCTTGCCATAATGAAAATGAATCTTTAGTTATAAGTAGTAAATACGATTCAGAAAAATTTGTAAATCTAATAAGAGAGCATGAAAACCTTTGGCATGTTAAGCATAAAAATTATTTTAATAGTATTGCAAGGTCACTTGCGTGTCAAAAAATAGCAGAGGCTATGGGCCCAACTTGGACAGGTAAATCTCCGGCGACGGTGATGGCATTTTGCATTTTTATTCTCTTATATTTCACCTATAATAATAGCTACAGTGTTGATAATGCATAGTATAGTCTTTAGTATAGTCAATATTTTTAAAAATATGACTATTAGTGTGTATGTTTGACACACTGTGATCATTATGATTAGCATGACACCTGGTTGTCAACAAGATAATGATTTCTTTAAATATTTTTAATGGATCACTGATAAATTAATTATAAATATTATAAAACATACATAAGTATCAATATGTATTGTTGATATAACAAACAAATAAATTAAAATTGACTTTTTTTAAATTCAATGAGATTTAAAATCCGCTCTGGTATGTTTGAATAATCATGTCAATATTGTCAATCAACAAAGTTACACAGCATTATTAGTCTCATTCTACCCTACTATTTTTGGTATTTAATAACTACGATCTAATTAGTTACATTAGTGAATATTTGGAGTGTTATGTTGTTATGTTACATATTGATAAAAACAAATTAGGCCGTTCAACTATATAAATATAAAATATGAATTAGAAAGAATTGTGATTGTGTGACTGAGTATTTTATTTTATTTTTAATATTATGTTTACATTTATTGACTTGTGTAAAAGGGTTTAATAAATAATGTGGATTATGAAATTTAATGCAAAAAATTATTTAAATAAATGATATGAAAATATTAAGTTGCAAAATTTGTTTTATTTGAGACTTACATATAAATTAAAGGTTATATATAAACATATTTTAATGTAGAATTGATAAATTATTTGCAAAATATGTTGTAATAAATTTGTTATTATGAGGGCAATGAGGATTTGGAACGACAATTTATGGATTTCAAAATTTAATAAAGAAAACATAGAACTCCTAACATATTAAATTTTTTTCTTCAGAAGTCCAAGTTAAATCAAAATGGAATAGTTTAAAATCTTCCTATAGGCGGGAAAAAAGAAAACAGGAGGCATCAATGAAAAGTGGGGTAGGAAGCAAAGATGTTTTTCATTCCAGTTGGTGTCTTTTTGCTACAATGGATGGATTTTTGGCTCCACATTTCATCACAGAAAAGGGTCTTAGTAACCTGGTAAATAATTAGCCAATTTAATATTTTAAAAATTTTTATAAAAAAGTTGAACATATTACTTAGCAGTTGTAATTAGCAAAGAAATAGTATATAATGAAAAGAAAGCAAATATTTAAAAGGAAAAATAAATAAATAATTTAATAATTTGTAAAATAAGTAAAACAATGATATGAAGTTACACAATTTTTATTAGAACTTTATAGTATGGCAATATTAATTTTCTCAAATTATTACATAAATATGGCACAACACAAACATCAAAAAACAAAAATAAATGCAATGATTGTACATAGATAATTTTACATCAATTTAATGTTTTATAATTTGGAAAAACTATAAAATTGATAACTATCAAACTAATAATGTTATTAATGAAAAGTTTATAGACACTATAAACACCATAAACCTAGAACAGACAGTTTAAAAAGCTAAAATTAAAAAATAAAACACTAGATTTATTCTTAACAAATAGACCATTATTAGTTATAGACTTTGAAATAATTCCTGGACTCTCCGACCATGATATTGTTAGGGTAACCAATACAATAAAAACTTAAATAAATAAGATACATAGAAGAATAATCTATCTTTGGAATGAATGTAATTCAATGAAACTAAACCAATCGACTAAGTTCGAAAAACATTTCCTAAGTAAATTTAACACAAATAGTCCATTAGAATAAATTTGGAAAGATATATAAAAACAAATCTAAAAAATATAAGGGATGAGAATGTTGCCAAAAAAACTTAAAGATTAAACACTTGACACAAAAACTTGGTCGAAACCTCCAAAATTAATATATAAACAATTTAATTTCTAAAGATAACTATAAAAACTTATGGTCCTTTTACAAATCTAACCAAATGGAACATATAGGAATAGCCACAATAAAAGGCTCAAATAATAAAACCTATAATGATAATGAAACTAAAGCTAATACCCTTAACACATATTTTGCTTCTTAATTTTCTGCATAAGGCAAAAAGGAAGTTTTAATAAATTTAAATAAAATGGAAGAAATACGTAGCATAACAGTAGACGATATAGGTATACATTTAATGTTTAAAAAAAATTAAAAATAAACAAAGCCATGCCCATATGAATTGCCTGCAAGGTTATTAAAAGAACTTAGCAATGATCTGTCCTCAATCCTTTTAGTTATTTTTCAAGCCTCTCTAGGATTTTAAATCAGACCCTGGTAATTAAAGACATGTATCACTTAATTGTACCACCTGTAAATCTGCACCAATAAAGGTCAACTCATTGAGTTCCACAAGGAACTGTGCTAGGTCCCCTTTTCTTTTTAATTTATATAAATATAAATGATTTACCCAACATCTCAACAGGAATAAAGTTTAGGTTATTTGCTGATGATTGTATAATCTATAGAACAATAAATTAAATCAGAACAAGATAGCAAAATTTTACAAAAAGACTTAGATGAATTGATAAAATGGGAAACTAACTGGAGTATGTCTTTCCACACAGAAAAGTGTCAAATGTTAAGAGTAAAAATTAAAAACTAGAACAAATTTAAAAAAGAGCTGCCAGATTCATTACTGGATAATATTCAAAACTGACAATAATAACACCATTAGTTAAATCATTAAACCTAGAAACACTAGAGGATAGAAGAACCAAGAGTAAAGTAGTAATAATACATGAAGCAATTAATTCTAATTTAGAAATACAACACAAAGATATCTTAATACAACCCTCAGATAGACATAAGGATAAAAACACCTTTCTTATTCCGTATGCAAGAACAAACACATACAAGTTTTCCTTCTTCCCGTCCGGAATTCGGGCGTGGAATGGATTGCCTGAAGAAACCAGGAAAACCAACACTTTATCAACATTTAAAATTCTAATAATAAGGCAGGACTACACACAAACCATATATAATCGTAGCAAACAATAATCTTCTGTATAGTAGGAGTTTCTGTAACAGATAAGACAAGATCTCTTATCTGACTGAACTTAATACATACAATGTATTTGTCTAATAGATATAAATATTTTAAATGAGTCATTTTTATAATCATAAATTAAGGGCATTTATTTTTAGGATATTTGATTAATTTCCTTCTTGTACTTTATGCCACTGCCAACTCACAGCACCATTTGTAGAAAAATATGTCGCTAATTTATCTCTAACAGTTTCAGCTTCATGAGCTGTGTTACCCATCACCATTTTGGGCATAAGCCCAGTCATTCCTTGCCTGGCATTCACAACAGGAAGACAGTACTTAGTGTCACATCTTTGTCTAAGATAATTGTGTAATGTTACACAACAATAGACCACATGTTTTGCCTTTTCTGGTTCTAACATGAGTGGTCTTTTTAGAATTTGAAATCTATTTGCAAGAATGCCAAAGGCATCCTCGACAATTCTCCTGGCCCTAGATAATCTATAATTAAATACCCTTTTCTTTAACGTTAAGTTTCTTTTCGCATAAGGCTTCATAATATATTTTTTTTAATGGAAAAGCCTCATCAGCTACAATTACATAAGGCAAATCCCCATCAATGCCTTCAATCAGCTGATCTGCTGGAATGTTAAGTGTATTGCTCCTCAGAGCTTCAGCTAAACCTGAATTTTCAAAAACTGAACCATCAGGTACTCTTCCATTGCACCCTATATGTACATAAAGAAATTTGTAATCAGCATCCACTAAGCCCAAAAGAATTATACTGAAAATTTTTTTATAATTATAATATTGAGATCCACTATTTTTAGGCTTTCTTATAGCTATGTGTTTCCCATCTAAGGCACCAATACATTGTGGAAAATTCCATCTGTTTTCAAATTCTTTAGCAATATGAGCCCACTTTTCCGGAGTATTGGGTACCTGAAAATATAAATGCACATTGTCTTAACAATTTTAAATATTTATGTAAATGCATTTCATAAAATCATTTAAATATCGTATTTCAGAAAAGCTCTGCTCTTATCTTATCTTATCTATACAGACGCTCCTTCTATGCAGAAGATAGTTGCGTCCACAGACCATGACAGATGATCTGTTGGCAAGTGATGCAGCGTTCACAGGCCACGGCTTTGTGGGTTCCACGCATTACCCAGCCGCCTAACTACGTGTATTGTTAGGTACCCATTCAGAGCGGGGGGACTCAGGGCCGCCCTAGGCCCCGGGAACAAACCCTTGCCTTCACACGGATTCGAACCCGTGACCATCGGTACGACAGTCCAGTGCGCTGCCACTCGACCACCGCGTCCATTACAAAGTATAAGCCATGACATTGAGGAATATATTGATGAAACACAATCTGTTATGAGTGATGGCACTGACATTTTGGAAAAAGACCTTGACCTAGTCAATAAAGAAAATGAATTTAATTCAGTTAACTTAGATACATCCCTTGTTTCAAATAATCACATGTTCAATTTTAATAGAACCCAAAAATCAAATAATAAAAGAAAAGCTAATGAAATAAATCCACCTAATGCCAATGCCCTTGTCAAATGTAATGCTATTTTAGATACTTTATCTAATAAATTAAATGAGTCAGGAAGTAAAGATGGGAGATTAACAGGTAACAAAATATTTTGTCAACTTGTAGAAACAGCTTTAGACCAAATTTCAGATCCAAAAAAACTAAATGAAGCAAAGTATGAGATTCATACTACTCTTATTAACATTTTGAGGAATTAAAATGGGGGAATTTAATTTCATGATTAAAAAAAAATTTAAATTGCGCTATAGAATTTCAAATTTAAAACAAAAAGGTGTGTTAAAATATTATATTTCAGACAAATTAAACACTTAATCTCAATTTTATGTAGCCCTATAATTCTTCAAGTCACAGATCACTGCACAGATGAATTATTGGCCTATGATTCTTGTCAAATGCGTAGGTAATGCAATACGTTATTGCTTGATAGATTGGCCATTCACAACTACCTGGCTAATGATCAGTTGTTCAAGTCTTTACCATTTGAAATAATTAAGTTGCTTATCTCATTTATCAGTGCCATAGTTTTTATAATGACTTCCTTACCACTAAAGACTACAGATGCAACAATGGGTGACAGATTGCATTGTCATAATATGACTCATATTGATATGAATTTATGTGTTTTTTTTTATAACACTTCAATAAAAGCATATGGAAGCAACATTAATGTTAGTGATTAATGTTTTTTTATAATATATGTATGTACATTGATTTTGTTAGTATGTACAGAAATATAGAAAATCATGAGTTACAATATGTTTAAAAAGAATAAGTAATTACAGTAAATATATTTTGAATTTCACTGTGTTAACATTTAAATTTAAAATTGTTAATTTTATATAATATTTTAACCAATTAAGTTATTAAAATAATATTAATCTTTTAAATTGTACTGCTTTTTTTCCCTTTAATTTTGAAACTTGTTATTGAATTACTTTCTATCATTATTGAAACATACAACTTACTTTGATATCAATGTCAAGAACAGACGAGATAGCCATGCATGTTTCTATGACAATTTCAGACACTGTACTTTTGCCAACTTTATGGTACAGGCCTAAATCCTGAAATGACATCCCTGTTAAAACAAAAAGATATTTATTTTAAAATTATGTCAGTTCAACATATGACATTCATTAGAGAATGTTTGGCTATTTAAACTATGTATATAAAACAAAAAATTTAATATTTTTTTAAAAAGATTAATTGCATATGATTGCTAAATCTTAAACATATGAGTATACTGAAACATTCATTGTTCTCTAACTTTTATATTGACTTATTGTTTTACTTATATTGACATATTCTCTTAATATATAAAGAGGGGGGAGGGAGTTGTTTAATTAACGGTATTTTGCATACGGGGAGGATGGGGGGTTTACTCGACTGAATGTGAACGTAGGCACAACCAATTTAATTTGCATAATACTAAGCATAATAAAATAAACCGCTCAGGCTACAAAAGTCTTTCAATACCGACTGATTCAAATCTGATATGCAATAATTCTTTATAATTTAATGCAAACGAATTTCAGAACTTTTAAAATTACTTTCAAGTAAACTAACATTTGATTTATATTAAACGTCCAGACATAACTGAAATATTTATCCAAAATATATCCATCTGATTTATAAGTATAAGGGCAGTACATAAATGAAGTCAAGCTATTGGGAGGGGGAGTACGAAAACATGACTTTGTGCGTATTTAAATATGGGCTGTACATAAAGTACGTCACGCTATTTTTGACACCCCCACCCCTTCCCCGTTTGAACGTGACCTACCTTATGGCCGGCCACATACATTTAACATTGATTTAATTCATTAAAACCTATAGTTATTAGCCTTAATATATATATTTTTATTAAACTAACAATAAATATTTTTTAAAAAATAATTTAGTTACAAATAAACTCTATTAGTAATTAATTTTTAAATTATTAATTATAAATATAATTTCTTACCTGATAAAATGTATCGAAGAGTCACAATAAGTCTCATTTCTGGAGATATTGACAGCCTCAACAACGTATCATTTTTTAAAATTAAAGTTAAAGGGCTGACACGCTTTAATAATTCTTCAAAATTTTCTTCAGACATCTTCAAAAACCTTTTGAAGTTAATTGTTTCATTATTTCTAAAACTAAAACTACTAGCTATTGGCAGTATTGGACACACACCTAAATTATTTCTTTCTAAAAGTGATGGCCTACTCCAAACTCTCTTTTTACCTGCTTTCAAATTTTCAGTTTCAACATTTTGAATTACACAAGCAGTTGTTACTACTGCAATCAAAGTATTTTTTAGCAAGTTGTCTTCTACTTGCTGATGAAGATCCATATCATAACTGCTATGGGTCGCCATTTATTTTGTCGTAGTGTTAACTTGCACGGTATCATACCGTGTAAGTTATTTTTTTCCTAAGTTACACGGTATTTGCGCATGCGCAGAGACGGTTTTGTAGTCACTTATTTATATGTTTTTAAAATTTACAAAAAGTATCGAACTTCCGTGGTCTCATGATTGAGAGTTGGACTAGAGAACGTAATGTATGTAGAAGAACAGGCAGGGGTTCGATTTTCGGTTGAGACTGATATTTTTTCTTTTTTCTACAATTCTTAAATTCTTATAATTACGATTAAATTACATCTTTTAGGGTCAGGGTTAGTTGTCTATTTTTTACACTAAAATAGAAAAAGAAAAATATGGAAATCAATTAAAAATTCTTATTATAATTACTATTAAATTAGATCTTTTAGTTTTAGGGTCAAGGTTAGGGTAAGTTGTCTATTTTTTACATTAAAATAGAAAAACAAATACAGTAATACAGGGACTAAAACTAATTAAATCAATTTAACATTCTTATAATTACAATTATATTGTAATTATTAGTTTTAGGGTCAGGGTTAGGTTTAGTTGTCAATTTTTTACATTAAAACATTACCGTACCGTGCAAGTTATTTTTTTTTACTAACTTACACGGTATCATACCGTGCAAGTTATTTTTTTACTAACTTACACGGTATCATACCGTGCAAGTGCAAGTTAACGGCACCTTATTTTGTGAAATTTTGTCGCCAGCAAAATAAAAAGTTACAATATAAAAATTACTTTTAAAGAATAATAATTTATTGGTTTTCGTTCTTTGTTCACGTGATATGGAGGTTGCGTAATAATACAAAATATTTATAGTGCGTTTGCTTGATGTTTGATCAAATGCTTGATCAAATGCTCGCGAGCATTTGATCAAATGCTCGCGAGCATTTGATAGTTGATAGTGTGGCCCAACCTTAATTTTAATACTAATAGAAGGATTTTCAAAGATAGCAAAATTAGTTAATAAATACGTCAGCTCACAAATACATCATTAAGGGATTAGAAGACTTGAAAGAAAATATTTGTTTATGGCTTTTGTCAACATTTGGTTACAAAGAGGTTGGTTACATGTGAGTTATCAAAATGAAAAAAATAAATAAATAACTAAAAAGGGACATCACTCTGAAAGATAAGAAAATATTAAGATAAAGTAATTAAAAGCTCTTGATTTTTTACGAAATAAAATAAAATTTCTTAGACAAGTAATTTCCAAGATAGGCTTCACAATACATAACAACACACAGTAATTGACTAAATCTGCTAAGGGGCATGCAAACAATAAAATTTTATCACTAAAAAAATAACGTCATATTGGCGAGGAGGAGGATTAAAAATCGCTTGACGTCATTTATGATTTATGGACGGCCCCTTCGCCCTTTTTAAAAATACTTATTATATTTATCCATTTCAAAAAAAATTGTAACAATTCCAATTTGTAATCTGAGCTCAATCTTCAGAGAAAAATCTTTTTTTTTAAATGTAAAATTTCAAATAACTTGAGAGCCAACTGACAACTGAGAAAATTACGGTGAATGAAATTTTGGAATATTCTTTGGTCAGCGGATATACAAATACTAATAACGGTGTCTGCCAAATTTCATTTCAGTTGAGTAATGCAAAGTGCATCAGATAACGTTATTTTTTTTTGGACAAGTAAAAAAGGGAGGTCACTCTTAAAATATATGATAGCATCAAAATAAATGATTATTTAAACAAATAAATATTAAAAATCCTTTGAAAGAAATTCCCAAGATAAGCAACACAATACGCAATGTAACACATTACGGCACAGCGCAACTAAATCTATTAAAAGCCATACAATAAAGTTGTATCGTCCATGCCATAAATGACGTCACGCGACTGGAAAAAAAAAGGGGGGGGGTGTCACGCATTTGTGACGATGTGTGACGAGGGTGAGGGGGCGGGTGTTTAAGAAATGTGACGTCAAGTCAAAGCCGTAATTTTAAATAAAAGTTCCACTTAAAGATTTGATTGCTTGAAACTTCTTTAATGACATTTTAAAATTAATTGGTTTCAAGTGTGTAACGATATTAGAATTTCGAGTGCAGTCTTACACTAAATACATGCAGTCTTTAACTAAATACATGCAGTCTTTAACTAAATACATGCAGTCTTTAACTAAATACATGCAGTCTTACACTAAATACATGCAGTCTTTAACTAAATACATGCAGTCTTTAACTAAATACATACTTAAATGACAAAAAAGTTATTTGCAACATGATAATATTCAGTTAGAAAATAATGCTTTTAGAGGGGAGGGAGTTTAAGTTTTGTGACGTCATATTGGAGGATGATCTGAGTTTGTGTGACGAAGGGGAGGGTGGGTCAAAAATCGTCCAAAATCACTTGACGTCATTTATGGACGGCCCGGCCCCTAAAACGAAATACAATGAATATGATTCCTCACTACATGATTTAACAAACTCTTGATCACATAAGAAAGATTTACAAAAAATGCAAAATTATTAATAGATATGTCATTAAGTAAGGATTAGAAAACTATGGAGAGAAAAAATTGTTTATTGCTTTGGTCAACATAAAAATAGCCAAAGAAGAGGTTACTAATAAGGCTACTTACTGAGCTATGATTACATGTTATATATCGAGTTGTCAGGTTGAAAAACATTTGACTTTGTCACGATTTTAAGGATGGGCCCATAAATGACCAAAACTTTTAGAGTCCCTAGTATTTAGAAAGTGTCCCGTGTCCATGTTGACATCAGCAGAGGACATCGTTTGACCGGAAATAATTTTGTAGTCAACAATTTTGGAGTTATCATTTTACAATAAATTGCAACAACAAAAAAATGTAACCCGTCTGACGTTGAAAAAATTAATGAACAATTAACACGGAATTATTGGAGTAATTAAAGTTAATTAAACCATAAAACTAAATGATTATAACATGCGAATATGGATACAAATTATTTAAGCCTAAAAATCGTCATATACTATGTGAGTTGCTGGCTGTGTGGTCAAGATGATGGGACAATCAACGACATTAAAAGTGGTCAGTGGTTCGAAACAGGGCATTGGCATGTTCACAGGTATTAGTATTATTTAATTTAAGTATAATTAAAATGCAGCTTAAATTATCTTACTAAAATTAGGAGATTATTGAAATGATAATAATATAGGGGTCCTCATATATATAAATAATATAAATAATAATATAATAATATAATATAATAGGGGTCCTCATATATATAAATAATATAAATAATGGTGAAATGGGAGCTTTGTAGTTGTGATTAGCGGGATTAATGGTAGGTGGGTGGTTTGCAACCAGGATTAATGGGAGGTGGTGAGGTTTGCAGCTGGGAATAATGGTAGGTGGGAAGGCTTGCAGCCGGGATAAATCGTAGGGGGGAGGTTTGCAGCCTGGATAAATGGTAGGGGGAAGGTATTCAGCTGGGATAAATCGTAGGGGGGAGGCTTGCAGCTGGGATTAATGGTAGGGGGGAGGTTTGCAGCCGGGAATAATGGTAGGCGGGGAGGTTTGCAGCCGGGATAAATTGTAGGGGGGGGGGTTTTGCAGCCGGGAATAATGGTAGGTGGGGCGTTTTGCGGCCGGGAATAATGGTAGGTGGGGGCGTTTTGCGGCCGGGATGTGAAAATAATATCAAAAGGTGATCAGTTTAACAATTAATTATTAAAGTACACAAAATAGCGTGTGGTTTTTAACCACTAGGTTTCTTAATTAGAATTACTATTTTTAAATCTAGTAATTTTAGAACTTGATAAAAGTGCTCTCCCTGTATTCAGGTTTGATAACTTATTCCAGGTTTGATAACTCACTTGTCGTTAGATACTCATTTAGTTGTTTACCTCCACTGAGTGCACGAAATTAAAAGATGATGAGTGATTACCTTTTATTTTGGACAACAAATTCCATCTGTTGTCAGTTTGGAGCAATTTATTTATGCGTGGATCTCAGAAAGATAATGATTTAAATTTTAAAAAATAAATATTTAAGTATATATGTATATTATTTGTTTATTTATGAGTGGATCTCAGAAAGATAATGATTTAAATTTTAAAAAATAAATATTTAAGTATAGATGTATATTATTTGTTTATTTATGAGTGGATCTCAGAAAGATAATGATTTAAATTTTAAAAAATAAATATTTAAGTATAGATGTATATTATTTGTTTATTTATGAGTGGATCTCAGAAAGATAATGATTTAAATTTTAAAAAATAAATATTTAAGTATATATGTATATT
This sequence comes from Ampullaceana balthica, assembly GCA_944989445.1. Lineage (NCBI taxonomy): Eukaryota > Metazoa > Mollusca > Gastropoda > Lymnaeidae > Ampullaceana > Ampullaceana balthica. The sequence goes on from CALYLW010000718.1 coordinate 22,270, forward strand.
ATTTGTTTATTTATGAGTGGATCTCAGAAAGATAATGATTTAAATTTTAAAAAATAAATATTTAAGTATAGATGTATATTATTTGTTTATTTATGAGTGGATCTCAGAAAGATAATGATTTAAATTTTAAAAAATAAATATTTAAGTATAGATGTATATTATTTGTTTATTTATGAGTGGATCTCAGAAAGATAATGATTTAAATTTTAAAAAATAAATATTTAAGTATCTATGTATATTATTTGTTTATTTATGAGTGGATCTCAGAAAGATAATGATTTAAATTTTAAAAAATAAATATATAAGTATCGATGTATATTATTTGTTTAATCGGTCACTCTGATATTTCAGATATTTCAGCTACTATGATTTCAATGAATTCATCGGTTTTGACTTACCTTAAACTAATTCGTGTGTTGATAAACCATTTACATCGTAGTTTAAAACACTTCGAATACTCGCGTATTTTTTTTTAATTTTAAAAAAAATTAAAAAAAATTTTGAAATATATATTTCAACGTGGAACACCTGGTACACGTTACATTCCGTGTCGAGAGAGTCATACACCTGACACACGTTACATTCCGTGTCGTGAGAGTCATACACCTGGTACACGTTACATTACGTGTCGTGAGAGTCATACACCTGGTACACGTTACATTCCATGTCGAGAGAGTCATGCACCTGGTACACGTTACATTCCGTGTCGTGAGAGTCATAAACCTGGTACACGTTACATTCCGTGTCGTGAGAGTCATACACCTGGTACACATTACATTCCGTGTCGTGAGAGTCATACACCTGGTACACGTTACAGTCCGTGTCGTGAGAGTCATTAATTGTATCAATGATTAATTGTACGAGGGAAGGCTTGCAGCCGGTCCTAACGGTAGGAGGGGAGGTTGCAGCCAGAATTAATTGTAGGAAGGGAGGCTTGCAGCCGGGATTAATTGTAGGAGGGGAGGCTTTCAGCCGGGATTAATTGTAGGAGGGAAAGCTTGCAGCCGGGATTAATTGTAGGAGGGGAGGTTGCAGCCGGGATTAATTGTAGGACGAGAGGCTTGCAGCCGTGATTAATTGTAGGAGGGGAGGTTGCAGCCGGGATTAATTGTAGGAGGGGAGGCTTGCAGCCGGGATTAATTGTAGGAGGGGAGGTTGCAGCCAGGATTAATTGTAGGAGGGGAGGCTTGCAGCAGGGATTAATTTTAGGAGGGGAGGTTGCAGCCGGGATTAATTGTAGGAGGGGAGGCTTGCAGCCGGTCCTAACGGTAGTAGGGGAGGTTGCAGCCGGGATTAATTGTATGAGGGGAGGCTTGCAGCCGGGATTAATTGTAGGAGGGGAGGCTTGCAGCCGGGATTAATTGTAGGAGGGGACAACTAAACAAACAATACATAGCATCTAGCCTAGCAACTAAACAAACAATACATAGCATCTAGCCTAGCAACTAAACAAACAATATATAGCATCTAGCCTAGCAACTAAACAAACAATACATAGTATCTAGCTTATCGACTAAACAAACAATACACAGCATCTAGCCTAGCAACTAAACAAACAATACACAGCATCTAGCCTAGCAACTAAACAAACAATACATAGCATCTAGCCTAGCAACTAAACAAACAATATATAGCATCTAGCCTAGCAACTAAACAAACAATATATAGCATCTAGCCTAGCAACTAAACAAACAATACATAGCATCTAGCTTAGCGACTAAACAAACAATACACAGCATCTAGCCTAGCAACTAATCAAACAATACATAGCATCTAGCCTAGCAACTAAACAAACAATACATAGAATCTAGCCTAGCAACTAAACAAACAATATATAGCATCTAGCCTAGCAACTAAACAAACAATATATAGCATCTAGCCTAGCAACTAAACAAACAATATATAGCATCTAGCCTAGCAACTAAACAAACAATACACATCATCTAGCCTAGCAACTAAATAAACAATACATAGCATCTAGCTTAGCGACTAAACAAACAATACACAGCATCTAGCCTAGCAACTAAACAAACAATACACAGCATCTAGCCTAGCAACTAAACAAACAATACACAGCATCTAGCCTAGCAACTAAACAAACAATACATAGCATCTAGCTTAGCGACTAAACAAACAATACACAGCATCTAGCCTAGCAACTAAACAAACAATACATAGCATCTAGCCTAGCAACTAAACAAAAAATACATAGCATCTAGCCTAGCAACTAAACAAACAATATATAGCATCTAGCCTAGCAACTAAACAAACAATATATAGCATCTAGCCTAGCAACTAAACAAACAATATATAGCATCTAGCCTAGCAACTAAACAAACAATACATAGCATCTAGCTTAGCGACTAAACAAACAAAACACAGCATCTAGCCTAGCAACTAAACAAACAATACATAGCATCTAGCCTATCAACTAAAAAAACAATACATAGCATCTAGCCTAGCAACTAAACAAACAATATATAGCATCTAGCCTAGCAACTAAACAAACAATATATAGCATCTAGCCTAGCAACTAAACAAACAATATATAGCATCTAGCCTAGCAACTAAACAAACAATATATAGCATCTAGCTTAGCAACTAAACAAACAATACACAGCATCTAGCGTAGCAACTAAACAAGCAATACATAGCATCTAGCTTTGCAACTAAACAAACAATACATAGCATCTAGCTTAGCAACTAAACAAAAAATACATAGCATCTAGCTTAGCAACTAAACAAACAATACATAGCATCTAGCTTAGCAACTAAACAAACAATACATAGCATCTAGCGTAGCAACTAAACAAACAATACATAGCATCTAGCTTAGCAACTAAACAAACAATACATTGCATCTAGCGTAGCAACTAAACAAACAATACACAGCATCTAGCTTAGCAACTAAACAAACAATATATAGCATCTAGCCTAGCAACTAAACAAACAATACATAGCATCTAGCTTAGCAACTAAACAAACAATACACAGCATCTAGCCTAGCAACTAAATAAACAAGACATAGCATTATAGCAACTAAACAAACAATACACAGCATCTAGCCTAGCAATTAAACAAACAATACACAGCATCTAGCTTAGCAACTAAATAAAAAATACATAGCATCTAGGCTATCAATTAAACAAACAATACATAGCATCTAGCTTAGCAACTAAATAAACAATACATAGCATCTAGGCTAGCAATTAAACAAACAATACATAGCATCTAGGCTAGCAATTAAACAAACAATACATAGCATCTAGCTTAGCAACTAAACAAACAATACATAGCATCTAGCTTAGCAACTAAACAAACAATACATAGCATCTAGCGTAGCAATTAAACAAACAATACATAGCATCTAGCTTAGCAAATAAACAAACAATACATAGCATCTAGCCTAGCAACTAAATAAACAAGACATAGCATTTAGCCTAGCAACTAAACAAACAATATAGTCCTAGATTCTTGCTACAATGTAAGGCTGTGCTCTAGTCCTAGATACTTGCTACAATGTAAGGCTGTGCTCTAGTCCTAGATTCTTGCTACAATGTAAGGCTGTGCTCTAGTCCTAGATACTTGCTACAATGTAAGGCTGTGCTCTTGTCCTAGATTCTTGCTACAATGTAAGGCTGTGCTGTAGTCCTAGATTCTTGCTGCGAGGAAATGTTTGAAAAAATTGGATTAAAATGTTGAAATGCTTCAATGATTAACATGTGATCTTGTAACATGAGAATGGATCAGTCATCACTGACATTGCAGACCAGTAACATATCTCATTTGTTTATGGCTTATGGCCAATGTCACAATTCAGCAGATTTTGTGCTTCATATTTCAGGATGATGACGTATCCCCAACCAAGTTCTTGACCAAGTTTGAAGGTTTTGCCAAAACTCCTGGCCAGGAGCCAGACAGCGTTGGCAGAGAGCCATGGGCCACCACTGCTCATGAGCAATCACTGGACAAGGTCAACAAAAGGAAAATGACAATGGTGAGTTACCTGTGTTATGATGGGGGAGGTGAGTTACCTGTGTTAAGATGGGGGAGGCTACTTACCTGTGTTATGATGTGGGAGGTGAGTTACCTGTGTTATGATGTGGGAGGTAGTTACCTGTGTTATGATGGGGGAGGTGAGTTACCTGTGTTATGATGGGGGAGGTTAGTTACCTGTGTTATGATGTGGGAGGTGAGTTACCTGTGTAATGATGGGGGAGGTGAGTTATTGTGTTCTGATGGGGCAGGTGAGTTACCTGTGTTATGTTGGGGGAGGTGAGTTACCTGTGTTATGATGGGGGAGGTGAGTTACCTGTGTTATGATGGGGGAGGTGAGTTACCTGTGTTATGATGGGGGAGGTGAGTGATTGTGTTCTGATAGGGCAGGTGAGTTACCTGTGTTATGTTGGGGGAGGTGAGTTACCTGTGTTATGATGGGGGAGGTGAGTTACCTGTGTTATGATGGGGGAGGTGAGTTACCTGTGTTATGATATTACCTAGCCATATAGCTACACCTCACCTCTGAATATTACCTAGCCATATAGCTTCACCTCACCTCTCAATATTACCTAGCCATATAGCTACACCTCACCTCTCAATATTACCTAGCCATATAGCTTCACCTCACCTCTCAATATTACCTAGCCATATAGCTTCACCTCACCTCTCAATATTACCTAGCCATATAGCTACACCTCACCTCTCAATATAACCTAGCCATATAGCTTCACCTCACCTCTCAATATTACCTAGCCATATAGCTTCACCTCACCTCTCAATATTACCTAGCCATATAGCTTCACCTCACCTCTCAATATTACCTAGCCATATAGCTTCACCTCACCTCTCAATATTACCTAGCCATATAGCTACACCTCACCTCTCAATATTACCTAGCCATATAGCTTCACCTCACCTCTCAATATTACCTAGCCATATAGCTTCACCTCACCTCTCAATATTACCTAGCCATATAGCTTCACCTCACCTCTCAATATTACCTAGCCATATAGCTTCACCTCACCTCTCAATATTACCTAGCCATATAGCTTCACCTCACCTCTCAATATTACCTAGCCATATAGCTTCACCTCACCTCTCAATATTACCTAGCCATATAGCTTCACCTCACCTCTCAATATTACCTAGCCATATAGCTTCACCTCACCTCTCAATATTACCTAGCCATATAGCTTCACCTCACCTCTCAATATTACCTAGCCATATAGCTA